>JAKRGK010000011.1:600000-948478 GCA_022392925.1 Ophiostoma tasmaniense | reverse complement strand
GGTTCTGGAGTGTCTGCTGGTTCTGGAGTGTCTGCTGGTTCTGGAGTGTCTGCTGGTTCTGGAGTGTCTGCTGGTTCTGGAGTGTCTGCTGGTTCTGGAGTGTCTGCTGGTTCTGGAGTGTCTGCTGGTGTTTGTTGACACTGCTAGGGAGTTCTGAAGGCTGGCAAAGACTGGCGAAAGTCATAGAGACTACTGGGAGAAGAAAATGCTCGGTCAATGCTTCCTTGTAAGACGCTGGAGGCTGCCAAAGTTGTTGGGAGTCGTCAAGGTCTTGAGAAGCAGAGGAGGATTTGTCGGGGCTGGAGAAGGAGAGGAAGGATTGTCGAGGCTATTAACGGCGGTCGAGGCTATCATCCATGCTGTTTGATATATAGGAGGATTGTCGAAGAATGCATCGAGGCTACAGGTATTTTCGATGCTGCAGGGAACAGCCGAGACATTGTCGAGAATATCTTTGTTTGTCAAGGATGCAAGGGACCAGAGGAGTTTCGAGGCTACTGGAGTTTGTAGGGGCTGGTGGGGTTTACAGGGGTTGCTGTAGGCTACCGAGCCAACTGCAAGCTTTCAAGAATGCTGGCGGTTACAGGGCTCCATATTGAAGGCTGTCGAGTCTGGCTCAGAGCACTGGAACCGATTCAGATTGCCGAGACAGTTTCGGGATTTCGAGTTCAATTCATATTGCTCAGAATATTCCAGACCAGCGAGGAGCTGCAGGTTCCCAAGACTGATGTCGGATGTGCAGGTTTGAGGTTGCCTCAATTTTTGAACCCCCCACAAACTGTCAGCCTGGAGGTTGTCGAGTCTGTCAAATATTTAAGAGGTTTATGACTCTGAAAAGAAACTGCTAGCTGTGAAAAGAGAGCGTTAGCTTTTCAAAACGGCTGCTGATTTTTAAAGGAGGCTGCCGGCTTTGAAAAGAAATTGTTGACCTTGAGAGTCAACGCTAGCCTTTGCAAGAAGCTGCTGGTCTTGGGATAAACGTTCTGACTTTTAGAAGCAACTTTCGGTTTAGAGAGAGGCTATCGAATTTGAAAGGAGCCTCATGCTTTGGCAGAGTCCATTGGCTATGGATAGAGGTCGTTTGCTGCGTGAAATTATTCTCTCCTTGGCCGACTATGCTGACCCGAAAAGAAGCTATTGGTTGAAAAAAACAGCTGTCTGATGAGAGAGATGATTTTGACTGAGAAAAATTCAGTTATCTGGGTATAGGGCTACTCGATTGGCAAGAGATTACCAAGAACGGACAAGAGTATTCAGAAGCGAAGATAATTCTGTTAGGCGTGGCTTCCTTGTGCGTGGAGGCAGATTATGCACAGAGCGATGATGCACAGGGAGGGGCTTGACGCTGGTATTGAATGATGGCTAGTCGTCCAAGCCGATGCTGATCGTACAAGTTGGTACTCAAGAAGTTGGTAATGCTGTTTAAAGGAGACAGTGATGAACGGCCCGTGACCCTGACAACATCTTGTTTGGTTATAAAGCTTGGTGACTGGAAGAGGTCAGCGCCTCTGCTGGATCCGACTCGCTCGTGGTGAGGCAGGCTTGTTGGTCATGGTATGGGCTGGCTCCTGTCTAGCAGGTGGCTGAACTCTCGAGTGGGCGGATGCATGGGAATGGTGTTCGGCTGTTTGGCCTCGCAGCTTGAGCCGGATTCATGTAAACTACGGAGAATGCTGGCGAAGAAGACGATGCGGTGAAGGAGATAATGCTGTCGATGCTGTCGATGCTGTCGATGCTGTCGATGCTGTCGATGCTGTCAATTCTGGCAAGAAGACAAAGAAGGTGATGCCGACAATGGGAGACGAGGCACGTTATGACTGAAAGAGCTATCAGCAAATGGGATACCGGCAGCACAGGAGATGCTTGAGGTAGAAGATGATGCAGATAGTGGAAGTGGAAAACACGGGCCAGGGGTGTCAACAACGGAAGTGAATATACCGGTAGGGGAAGGGCGTGTACCGTCTAAGGGGCTGTCGACAGTGGAGGAACTGCTGAAGAACAGCAGGATATGGTGCTTATGGTGGAAGAAGCTTTTGGTTACAGAGCAAGTCAGAGCGCTAAAGAGCTATTCTGGAAGGTGCACATGGATCTGTCATCGTACCTGCCGTTATTGTTGTTATGGACACAACTGAACAAGGTGCGGTCAATTTATCATCATAGCTGAGACATCTCCAGCATCCCAGAAAGATACTTCTCGTTCATACATTTAGATTTTACTTCAAACGAACAAGGGCCAGCATTTACTCGATGACCAGCATATACGCCACAGCATCCACGTCACGGCCCGCATTCACTTCAAAGACAGTCTACACTTCAGAAGACTCAGCGGACTCGAATGGTCAGAGGCGAGCTTGGATATATCTGCTGATTACTATTGGGGTACAGCTAAAGATCTGTTCTGATCTGCAACATGTGCAGCACTGGTAGCACCGGTCTGATATGTTGCATCATTGCAAGAGCTGATCGTGCTACTGTGCCCATAAGAGGCGGCCGACGTTGGGCCCGGATTCAATAAAAACAAGTACAAATCTCTCTGAGTTTTTTCTCTGTACATAAGATTGGAGTTGTTTCAAGGCTAGAGGTAATCGGCTTGGAATGGTTGCCAACGCGTGCTGATGTGCTGGGAGCTTCTGGTCGACGGGCATCTCCCCTTGATACCAGCCAACGCCGCAAAACATCATCAGCATCAACTTCGCCCATCGTTCCTTCTGAGAGGTAGCCCAAAAGCCTTCTAGGGTCAAGCTTCATGACAGAAAGTGGAAGGATATCATCGAAGAGGTGGAGAGGGAGAGACGGCACTTGCTAATGAATCGATATCCGGAGCGGAAAATAAAAACGTCCCTAATGACAGCTCACTATCAAAGCACGTCTGATAGGCCACACTAACATACCAACAGCGCTTCTGTTAGCAAACGGCAGGAACGCGTTTATGTACTCACAAAGCAGCGCGTCTGCCAACTCACTGGCTACGTGGATCCTGTCAAGTCAACATTTGGTCACCCATCTCGAAAGAGACGAGTTTGATAACCTGGCAGCAGTTCGGAGAGACTCAGAGCTTTACCAAGATAGGGAGGCCAGTTGAGGAGATCTCAAGTCTGTTCAAAGACCGCCGCTGCTGCTGAAAGGCCACGGACAGCAGCTCTTGAGACGACCTATGACTTCCTGGCCAGTCGGAATGGGCAATTTGAAACTTCTGCTTTTTCCCATCGCTCTAAACACATTAAAGCATTCGGTTATACATTACTATAAGTAGCCTTGAAGCTATTGGAGAGGGATATTTAGGTGTTTCTATAGGAGAAAATCCTATTCCCTGAGAGTCTGTACTGTCAGATTTTAGCCGAAAGTGTCTGTCCAGTGGACAGAGTCACGATGTGAGAAGCCTGGGAGTCCTACAGACGGCCGTTAATAACTAGAACTTGGTCAGCCGGCTATAGTAGACACAAATTATCAATCACTACCACGGAGAAAAAATGTCTTGGCCTGAGAAGTTGTATTTGTGTCATATTTTCGCCTTTTTTGCACGTATGGTATGGGCTTCCGTAGACTCAAACATTGCTTATAGACCCGTCGGATAGAACTATAATATATCCGATTACAGCTTCTAGATTCCCCCTATTTCATTTAAACCTCCTGATGCCTTGATACCAGAATAAGTCTCTGGACTGACGATGCTGGCGAGCTGGCGAGGTTTTCCGGCCGGCGACGGATGGTGAGTTTGCTACGCAAAAAGACGCAAAGCATACAGCTGTTCTTCCTTCCTTCACTAGTTTAGTATCAGACTTCCGAGTTGATTGACCTGCTGCTACTTCTCCTAATCAAGACAATGCACAGTCGTCTCGTCTCCCAGGACAGTGTTTGGTGATGCAGTGAGATCTTCGCATGATTATTCCTTATTTCCTATTTGAGAACTTACAGGGTACAGTAATAATAGACGATCCACCAATAAATTGACAAATGCCACCTTTATTACACCTACTACGGAGTAACAGCCTTTGATCCTAATACGAACATGCTTTCTCCTCAGAGATCCAGCCGAAGTTGACGCAAACTGGAGACAGCCCAAAATTTATGCAATCTTCCAGACATATTCCTATTGACCAAGAATTCTTGTGAAAGACTAATTAGAGTCCTACAGTTATTTCTATCAACTTGAATTTCAAATATATTCACAGCTTAACTTGAATATATTTTGTGATGAGCAACCGTCAAAACATTACTTTGCCCTCGTGAGTTTCGACTGCTCCAGATTTTCAAACGAGACCTACGGCAAGGAGAAGTAAACATACTCGATAAAGACGAAGGGCAAAGGATTCAAATTCACCATGGGAAACCAAAGGTTTATATAAAGGAATAGAGAACCAAACAGATCAGAAGTCTACCCGACGGAGCTTTGCATCTGAAAGTAGTTCAGACTGGGGCACTGAGCTGTACCTTACTTCGTATTTGATAAGATGCTACGGACAAGGCACTGGGGTGGCAATGACAGGGGATGGTTTGTTCAGCCTGCCATCGTCTACTGCTACTGTGCCATTTGCCAACTACAACGCTATGAGATCAAATAATCGCAAGGATCTGAAGCCTGCAGTCACTTGCTCTTGTACAGGAGATTATCGAACTTGATTTGATATGTTTACAACAGCAACGGTGTATGACAAACCGACCGAATCTCTTGTCCCAAGATGTTGACGAGTTCATCCCAACGCCACGCACAGACAGTGGGTAGCAAAGCACGTATAAAGCGACAGTCAACATTCTCAAGGCACCCAATCAATAACAAAAACAAACTCCATTGACCGGCAGTCAGAAGTTTTCTTCTTATTGTCAGTTTCAGAGATGGGTGGGGATGGAGGAGTGGGAGAGGGCAGTTTGCATCATGGTGCAGATTTTCTAGATTGATCACGTGACAATTGATTTATGCTGGTGAGTATGAATTGATGAGATAGAACCAAAGGTTTCCAATTGTTCGATTACTTCATAGAGTGTAATTAAAGAGAGATCATTGAAATGTAAACAAATTGGACGAAGGAACGACGTGGGCAGTGAAGCATGCGATGGCGTATTGTCGGCACCAAAGAGTGTGTCGAGCAAATGCGGGCTTGTGGCGCCACTGCGCGTTGTACTTCGTGAAAACAAAACAGGTAGTAGATCTGTGAATATGGGCAGGGCGGGCGGCGGGCTGGAGTCTTGAATTCGTCGGTGGCGAGAAGAGCAGCTGTTGTCTCGCCAGCAGGATTATTCAAACTAGCCTGTGGGTGATTCTGAAGGTGGCGGCCCAGGTACTAGGTTGACAGTTTATACGTCTGCGATGGCCTCATCGAAGTACGAAATAAACGAAACGTCTGTCACGGATGGATCGACGTCGATATGCGGGGCTTCGCGGAGCGGCGCGAGGCACTTCTTGCGGGATTCCTCGGCGAAGAGACGGCGGAGCTCATGTTCCGCCTCCACACTCCATCGGGCTTCATCCTCAACGGAGCTGCTTCTCTCTGTCTCCGCCCCTGGGGTAGTGTTTCCTTGGGCTTCGATCCGCTTTTCGGGGGACTCGTTGGCGTCTTCGTCGTCAAAAGCAGCAGTCCAAGAGCGGAGGCGGTCGGACCTGACTGTCTCTTCTTCGGACTCGTATGTTACTGCTGTTCGAATTCGGCGGTGCTGGAACTTTTTGCGCCCATAAAGGACGCCGACAGGCGTGTCTTTGGACCGAACCACGACTGCTTTGAGATCGGGGACGACTGGCTTTTCGGGAATCTGTTCGACCAAAATCTTGGCTATTTCTAGCCAAGCTAGATAAACGTCCCTGTGTTGTTAGAATTGTGAGGAAATAACAAAGATTGAAGAGCTGTTAGAAGTAAACTCACAGTCCCTGCTTGTTGACGTGAAGGGAGTCCGCAGCGGCCTTGTAGTTGGCCTAAAATGTTAGTACTGAAAGGTGCAGAGTTGGCAAAGACAGAACGCAAACAGGAAGATGATGAATCAAAAGCATTGGAACACGGCTGGAATCTCGTAACAAAGAGCAGATAGAAGTGGTCTGGCAAATACAATACATACACTGCCGTCAGGGTTCCGCGTACCCTCAAGTACGCGAAACCCTTCCAGGCAGAATGCCCACGGCACAATCGACATTCTGCAGCTTGAGACAAACTTCGCTGTAGAGTGAGCAATGGTCAGCAGATTGTGACAAAGAATATGAAGAACAGACTCACGTATGTGCGGATAATGCTTGTTCGATACAGATAGTCGAGATGTCTGTTGCAGGGCGTTGAATGGGAATCGGATAGCGAAACACTCAAACGATATAGAGATCACGTAAACATGCAGATGGTGAAGATTTCTTGAGAAGTAAGAAGAAGAGGAAGGGGGGCTATGGCTATTCATACTGAGCAGAATATTCATCCAACGCACGGGAAATTAAAACGAGCAGGTTGAAACAAAGGTACATTCTGAATTCTTTTAAAACGGAAGGAGCGCAGACTTGACAGTGTTGATATCGAAAGAGAGAAGGAAGGAGCGAACGAGAAACTGGCCATAGGACCAGCAAACAAACAAGGCTGGCTTATATCTCTTTCAGATAGCCAGTCAGAATGAGCGAAGCATCAAGACGAGAATAAAGGTGGAGAGGGTGAAAAGAGGCATCGGGTAGCGAGGGAAGGAGCTTCGAGTAGGAGAAGGAAGGAGCGACTGAGAATCTGACTGATGAATCACAACAAACAATACTCATGGCTTGAACCTCTCCTAGTCAGGTTAGGCAAGGGCGGCCAGGGAAGACGAAGCAGTGAAACGCAGATGTAGGCGGTGTAAAATATACGCGGTACTGCTGAAAGGAGAGGAGAGGAACTGAGAGCGTGGCTGGGGTGAATATGGAGGCAAGTGCGTCTATTGAGGGCGTGGACAACTTCCTACAGACAGACATAAGTTGAAATGTGCCAGGAAACTCTAAAAGACTGTACAATCAATAGTATATTGAGCCCGGAGGAATTATCTCGTTTAAAGTAAACATGTAATACAGCTGTGTTGTGGCTGTGAGAAGTAAAGACGAAATGCTGAGGCAACTGTGCGGCACCATCATGGCGACCAAGATATGGATGCAGGTTTGGAGGCTCTACATATCGCGATACACACCGAGATGCCCTAAATGTATGCCAGGAGAACCACAAAACTACAGTCATAGTTCGTGCAGTCTTAGATTGGTAGTTAAACTATTTTGATAGCAGCAAATCAGAAAAGTGCTCATGTGGCTATCAAAAGACCAGGAACCTCGACAGCTGGCGGTCGTCGAGCAGTAGAACAAGACAAGATGAACAGCAGCCATAACAACAAAGACCAGCGCTACCACTTACACACTGGAGCTCAAAGAACAAAGAAATAGTTTTAGGTACATGGACAGCGGGTTTGTCCTGTAGGATTTCACAACAAGCAGGTCGCTGAGCTTCGGTGACTCGTTTGCAGGGCGACCTCAGTGTCAAAAATCCCATCTCACAATCTCCAAGACAGCCACAGAACTTCGCAAAGTCTATTCAAAGGTTCAAAAGCAACAAAATTCTTCTAATTACATTTAAACCTTTTTTGCCACAAACATTCCTTGATTTCCTGTAGTAGGAGACAATGATGGCGGCTTCCATCTCGCGAGAGCTTAGTAGAGCCTCGCTTTAGCCACCCACCCTTTTTGCCGTGACCAGGATGTGTTAGCAATACAAAAAGAAATATAGGTAGCCGCAAATACGGCTCATTTACCAACACCAGCACCGGCCTGCAACACCGGCGAAGGCGTAAGAATAGTCTCATACTGGATATGGATAGGTTGAGAAGCTGTTTTGGCGACAAGCGCGACCGGCATTGGTACCAACAAAGCTAACATATGTGCTGGATTAAAAGCACCGTAAATAAACACCACCCTTAAGGCGCCAGACAAGTTACAGCCTCAGGCGGACGCTACTAACATAAATGAGGATGCCAAGCGCATTCACTAAAGCCACACAAACTCACACCCCTTCTCTGCATCTGCATTCACTACGGCAAGCCATATTTGAGGCTCTACAAATATCCATATCATAATCGCCTCGCTCACACATGGCTTGCTCTTACACAAAAGCAACCTCGACAACCAAGAGCTGCATCGAATCATACAGACCGAGAGGATGCAATGTACGCGCATGCCGGCTAGGTATATCTGCCGGGCAAGACTTTCGACAAATTAGGACTACACCATCGATTCAAGCACAGCCCATAGTTTACTGAGCAGACAGCGTCAAGCTTACTGCTTGTACGAACACGGCCGTGGTACCAGATCACAGTCTGCCCACAATCCATCGATACGATAAACCAACCGCACGGCTGACTCGGCTGATACTAAGCCTTGGCTGGCTTCTTCTACCACCTGCATGTATGGAAAGCTTGGGCGCTCGGCTGGCGACAGCGACGACGGCAGATACGACAGCGACGACGACGGCAATGACGACAACGACGACGACAGCAATAATAACGACAGCTGCAACGGCAGCCACGGCAGCCATGGTAATGACAGCGACCATAGCGGCATACCATGAGACGAAAAAGATGCTGACGTGCTGTATAACAGCCGTCATTTGCTCACGGGTAGTTGCATAGATGTGATGTCCATGTGACAGGTCTCACAAGATGACGGTAACTTGCAGGTGTAGCCCCAGACATTCATTGAGATTGAACAGTCCGAAGAGTACAGACTATAGACGAGCATGGTGTCCGCGGGAGAACAATATTTGCAGGAAATCGGGCAAACTGGAAAACCGTGGGAGAGGCTTGGGCAAGTCAATCATAAGAGCTGAACATCGGCTACCGAGTTGTGTTGCAATTTGCATCTATCTCAGGGTCCTTGGGTGTGATATTTAGATCTCGCGATGTTTGTGCAGCGTAGGGTTGGAGTGGTACTCATTAGACACCCAGGACTGCCCCATGGATCTGAACAAATTCACCTTCTTATGCTACGTCGACAATAAGGTCGGGGTGCTGGACATGAATTGTCTCCCCCGGCAACCCTTCCGGCACCGTCTCGATATCCGCCAGAGCTTGTGCAATCATCTCCGCGCCTTTGATGATCAGCTCACGCTCAATTGTCAGCGGTGGACAGATGCGCAGGATGCCGCCTCTGCATGCATTGGCCAGCATGCCGCGCTGCAGCAGTAGAGCCACGACACGTCTAGCGGTGACGAGTGGTGGCTTCTCATCAAGAACTATGCCGATAAGCAGGCCGCTGCCAGTGTAAGCGGTCACATACTTGGGGGAAAGGCCCTGCAGAGTGTCGAGGAACAGCTTGCCCATCTCGTTCGCACGTGCGGAGAGATCTTCTTCGACCATGACGTCCAAAGCAGCTATCGCAGCGGCACAGCCTGGTGGGTTTGCAGCCATTGTCGATCCGACCCTGTACATGTCAGTAGTTGTATCCTAGACATTTGGTACTTGTCAATACCTGATCTACTTACTCGCCAGGGTCAAGCAGACCCATGATGTGGTTGTCGCCAATCACTCCAGATACTGGGTAGACACCTGCTCAGTTAGCGGCTACTTCAAAGTCGACAGACATAAATGGGGAATGAGAAACAATCAGAAGACTGCCTACCTCCAGCAAGGCCCTTGCCGAGGACAACGAGATCTGGCCGGACGCCGTACCTTTGATGGCACAATGGAAAGCCACAACGACCAAGGCCTGTCTGGATCTCGTCCATAATCAAAAGAACATTGTACTTCTTGCAGAGTGCCGCAACACCAGGGAGATAGTCATCAGGAGGTGTGATGACGCTGATTGTTAGTACGTGATATGTCCGGGAAAAGAAGGCAATCATACCCAGCAACACCCTGGATTGGCTCCATGATAAAGGCGGCAATGCGTTTGCCATCGGCCTCGAAGGCCTTTTCGATATCTTCCAGAACACCGAACCGCACAGCAACCCCCGAAGGCGAGATACATCCGGAGTTGGGGAGGAAGGGGCCAAAGACTGTGCTGCGACGACTGAACAGAGACAGCGTCGAGAGGCCGAGGCCGTGGTAGCACGATGTGGTGCTCAGCACGAATGACTGGTCCTGCGGAATGCCCTTGACAAGCTGGCCCCATTTGCGAGCAATCTTAACAGCACCATCGGCAGCCTCGCCGCCACTCGTCAACGCGACAAACTTGTCATAACCAAAGACCTGGCTGTCAGATGATTGCTCTTCCTTTCTACCAAAGAAATACCCACCTCGCTGACTCGTTTTGCGAGCTTGCCGTAGTAAGGACTCTGAACTGCTAGATTGACAGTGGCACCCTCTTGAAGAGCCTTGATTGCTGCGTCGAGGATCTTGGGGTGACCGTGGCCCATATTGCTGACAGCAATCATGCTGTGGAAGTCAATGTACGACTTGCCGTCGACATCAAAAGCCGTCGAGCCCTTTGCACCGGCAATGGCCACCTACATTGTTAGTCCATTGGCCGTGTCTCCGTCTCTTAGGAAAAAAATTAGAAAATATACCGGAAAGGGTGCAAAGCCGCCAGCGATGTATCTGTCGTAGTCATGGTTGACCTCGGCCGTCTTGGTTGGGAATGAAAGTGAGCCCATGGCTGTGCTATTCTTGTATCGATTGATTTCCTGAATCAAGCACTGTTGATCAGCCGTACTAAGAATTGTTCAGACCTCGGATGCTTCTTCTTCTACCAAGCTTTGCTGCACAAATCATTCATACCCATGATGAGTCCATGCTGTAACAATGTCAGATAAGGAAGTCTTGAGCCTATCTAAGTCTATCTAGGTCGGCCGACACCGCCGGGTAGCTTTATGCAGTCGAGGGACCCCGAGGACATACGGATGGTGTTAGCTATGCTAAGCTAGTACTATATAATATATATTTTTTTTATTATCGTTATTTTCTTTGCTTGTCTTTTTCTTATTTGTCTCGACATTGTCATTTTTGTTACTTATTTCTGTTTAATTAGGTTTGTAGAGCTTAAAGGCGTAACCAAGTGCTATAAATGAACTTCAGAAAGCACTACACGGGCTGGGTAATTATAATTCGACTTCAACTACAAATAGAACTTGATGGATGCAATGTACTCTTATTCACTAAATTACTTCTTGCCGTTGTATGCGACGATGTTGTCAGCCAGCTCAACCAGACTGTCCGCAGTCACTTCCATCTCACCATAGATATCTGGTGACGACTCGCCCTCCCAAACGGAAGCCCATGCACCTTTGAAACTGTATGAGTTAGCGATTAGTACTTCTCAAATACACCGTGAATGTGCTGAAAGTGCACTATAGAGCGCTGAAGAGAACATACCCGCATTGCTTAGCGGCTGCAGCGTCCCAAATGTGGGCGGCGGCAAACCACAGGTCAAGGTTCTCCTTGGGGAACTTGTTCTTGATAAACTCATATGCGCTTGGCGCCGGCTTTCCGATGCCAATGGAATCACACGAGAAAAAGTTCTCCTCTGGGAACTTGGCGCCCGCAGTCTCCAAGTAGCCAGCAACGCGGGCAGTATCGCCCGACGTCAGGGCCCACACGGTGTAGCCGGCCGCGCGCAGCTTCTCAAAGCACTCGAGCAGGCCGGGGCGGGCGCGCAGTGTGCGGTAAGAAGCAAGGAGAAACTCGCGGTCTTCGTCGGTAGCAAACGCGCGAGGGTTCTTGATACCGGCCTGACCTAGGACGCGGTAGAAGATGGAGCGGAAAATGTCAAAGAAGGGCACGTACTTGCCCGTCAGGGACATGTATGTGTATTCTTTCTCGCCGGTGTCCATCCACGCGTAGCCAAAGAGACGGCCAGGGCTGACACCCTCGGCACGCAGGCGCTCGCCCAGATGAGCCTCGATGGCCTCGAAGAAGGCTTCATAGGAGACGCAGGTGCCGACAATGTCGAACACGACGTGCTTGTTTTCTGTTGCCATTTTGATCGTGTGTGATTTTGAACAAGTTGTTTGAAGATACGACGCAAACGTTACGATGCTGTTGTGGACAAGGTATCTATATTTTCTTGATTAGGAATTAAACTGCCCTGATCTTGGAACCGTAAGTGGCCGTTAAGACCCTGGACCACATAAGACCTAAGAAGCTTAAGCGAACCCCGAAGGGACTCGGGAGGCTGTAGAGAAGTGTCGGGTGCCGCACGACGGAGAACATCGAATGATCAGCAATTATCTACGATGACCGCCGAATAGTACAATCAATGACGAGTCGTAATCTACACCAGATAAGAAAGTATGACAGATAAAGATAGGAAGACAACGAGCAGTGACATTTCATGTCAAGCACCGGCAATGCCAATGAAATCCCCGAAACTAAGCAAAAAAGGCACATAGTGCAAAGCTATCTACCAGCGGATGGACCCTCGTTAAGATAGCCAAGAAGAGAAGTGTAAAAAGCTTGGTTCTGCAGTTCTTTTTGCTTCCTTATATTTTCTTTTTCCATCTATCTGTCTATTCTATGGATTTATCGTCTTTTATCCATGTTCGCGACAGAAGCCCCGCATGACGTGTAGCCGGGCCCCTCAGTATAGAGTAGAGCTGTCCGATTAGAGCTGTCCGATTACGCTCCGCGCTTCAGTAATGATGCAACAGTATCCACGACAGAGTCCTTGAGCGAGCGGAACTCGACGCCGAGAACTGTCTTGACTCGGGTGTTGTCGAAACCGTACACGTCCTTGGGCAGATCATCCTCAAGGTTCTTGGGCAGGCCCGAGGCCCGCTCCGGGAATGCCTCGCGCACAACCTCGACAATCTGCTTGCTCGAGTAGTGGCCCGCAGTGACAAAGAAGCGCTGGCCACCAGCAGCCGCGACCTCAAGGGCACGCACGTGAGCCAGAGCCAGATCGCGCACGTCTGTGAACAGAGCCGAGCCAGCGGGCGCAATGACCTTGTCGTTGACGTGCTTGCCCTGGACAATGTCGCGGATGCGCAGGTTGGAGGTGTTGAGGCTGTCGAGGCCGGCAAACGGCTGCTCGTCGGCGACGGGGCCGAAGACAAGCGGAGGGCAGATGGTAGCCACGTCAAAGTTGGGCTTCTCCGTCTCGACAAACTTCCATGCAGCACGCTCTGCAAGGGTCTTGCTGCCGCGGTAGGACTTTGTCTTGTCGGTAGCGGCCTCCTCGAAGGTGACGGGGTTCCAGGCCGACTCGTCGTAGACAGGGGGCGCGCCATTAACAGAGGCAGCACCACCGACCATGGCGGCAAAAGACGACGTGATCACGACGCGCTCCACAGTCGGGGCGTGTGCCTTGATGGCCTTCAGAATGCCGGTCGTGCCCTTGATGGCAGGGTCGAGCAGGTCGCGCACCGGGTCATCGACACTCGTGGGGAACGGCGATGCAGTGTGAATGACATAGCGGAAAGGCGGGTCAGAGACAACAGCCTGACTGTCAGTAAATGTTCCAAACTTAATCACTGGAAATCGTGACAAAAGCTCACCTTGTCGAAAGCGCCCTCCTGGGCAATGTCGCTGACAATGACGTACGAAAGACGGCCCTTGGCAGCATCACCAAAGGCAGAGACAATCTGGTCTCCCTTGGCAGCCGAGCGCACAGTAGTAACCACGGAGTAGCTATGTTATCAGTCAATCATCTATGCTGTGAACCATCTATGACGGAGACAACACTTACCCGCGATCCACCAGCACCTTGAGAACATGAGCGGCAATGAAGCCGCTGCCACCTGTCAATGTGAGAATTTGGAACGTCAACCCTGTACAGATATCTGTATTTACCTGTGACGAGAACCTTGCTCATTTTTGCGGTTGCTATTGTGATTGAAGGTGTTGGGAGGGTTGAGGTGTCGATGATATCGATGTTCTGGCAATGTGATGATAGGAGGGGCCCATGCACGCTACCTGTTATAGGCAGCTGAAACGCTAAATTCACTACAATGAGGGGCTCTGGCTGTTGGTTCCAGCGCGTTCTATCGTCGATTGGCGCCAATTACGCCATAGCTGGCCATGAAGGCACATCTTTATTTTCTTCAAATCAATCCGAATTGCATACAATGAGGACAAATTAAGTTGATCATTCAAATACATCGATATAAACATGCTCTAGTTACTCTACAAGCGAGCCTTGGGTGGCTCTGAGACATGTCCCTCGAGGATCTCATTCTTTGTACTCGCCAGCCGCTCCTTGGTGACCTTGAAAATTGATGGCACCCCCGTCTGCTCAAAGGGCACGTCGTCCCGGACCATTTGCGCCACACCCTTAGCCGATAGCAAGATCAGGGGCATGCCGTGGCCAGAGAAGCCGGCAACGACATACTGGCCGGCCTTATCGGGCACCTTACCAATGTATGGCATGAAATCGGAAGTCCATCCCATGACTGTCTGTTAGTCACTATCTACACGGATCTAGATTCGGAGAAAACTTACTGCCTGTCCACACCTTGTCGGTGTAGGCGCCACTGTCGTCCCAGTTGAGAAAGGTGCGCTGCATGAGACCGTCAAAGTGCTTGACCGCCGGCTTGATCAGCTCGCTATCGTCGGTCACGTCGTACCACTGTGAACGGTCGTTCCAGAACAGCGGCTTGCCGCCACCCACAATGATGCTGCCGTCGTTGCGCGGGATCAGGTAGTCATAGACGCCTGGGCCATGGCGAACACTGTATGTCTGCGACAGGAACGGCGCCACATGGCCTTCGGGCACCTTGATGCGACTGCAGATGCCGCGCACAGGTACAATGTGGTCGGTGAATTGAGGTGCGAGGTGGGCTGTGTATCCATTTGTGGCGAGTAGGACCTTGCGGGCGAGCACAGTACCACGCCCAGTGCTGACAAGCCAACGTCCGTCTGAAACACGCGGCTTGTCGGCGATGCTGAGCACGGGCGTGTGTGTCTGTAGGTTGGCGCCCTGGTCGACGACTTTCTGCAGCAGGTGCATGACCATCTTGTAGGGCCAGATGTGGCCCGCAGTAAAGGTGAAGCAGTTGAGGGCACCCTTGACTCCGGATACGCGCTCGGCACGATCACGCGGCGAGTAATGCACGTCTGCAAGGTCGGCGACGCCGGTGGCTTTCAGAAGATGGTATGCGTCTTCAGTTTCTTTTGCGAGGCCCTCGTCGAGTGTCGCATCGCAGGCTCGTGTCAGGGTGAACTGGCAGTCAATCCTTTCCTGCTCAACAAGCTCCTTCATAGCGAAGACCTGCGACGCCTCAAACCTAGCAACTTCTACGGCAGCCTTCACGCCGTACTTTTTGATATTTTTGGGAACATTGTAGTAGACATCGGGTTTAAGGTGGCCACCTTCACAGAGTATTAGTAACATAATGTAGAATTCTAGGTCGGGGCTGCTTACCGTTTCGCGCTGTGGCACCAGAGCATGCTTGTCGTGCCTCGAGGATAGTGACTGACGGCGGTGACGGGTTGTCTTTGTAAAGGTAATAAGCCAAAGCAGCACCAGCAAACCCAGCGCCAATAATCACAACATCTGACTCTACAGGCAACTCTGGTGTGGTGCGGTGGTCGTCGAGCGGATGCAGCTCTGTCCGCCAGAAGGGGTCTGTCGACGTAGGCGACGGGAGGCGGCTCTTGGGTGGCATGGCGAAGTGGAAAAAGAGACAACTAAGAAATAAAGTCCGGTAAAAGGGACGAAACAAGTCAATCACAGCCAGACAAAACAAATCACAATCAATGGACACGGGAGTACTCCTTTCACCGTGAGCTGCTATTATACAATCAAGAGATATCCAGACACAGACAGACCAGAAGCAAAAACGACAATCTCTCCGTGTCGGCAGTAGGCCACGCCAGCAATCCCACCGTATTCCACCTCTCCCAAAAGATAAGATCGGTTTAGACCGTGCCGATCCTCGACTTTTAAGCATCGTGCCTATCCCACTCCACCATGCGCTCGGCCAATGCTGCCCTGAAGATGGAGAAGGGCGAGTTCCTTTGAGTCAATCATCCGACATCGATTACCTTATCGAATGAACCTGGAAGCCCTTGTTTAGTCCAGATGTTCGTCTTTTCCCGCATTCTTTTTCTTTTTCTCGAAAGACTTTATCCTCTTCCCTAACAGACCTCCTTGTCATCTCGTAGTATTCGGTACATCGTAGTTGTGTGCGGGAGTGTCTAAAATTGAGATAAGACTGGACATTATCCTGGAGATATCACAGTCCTCCACAGATATCAAGCTATCCGTCTCTCGACGAACTTTACCGAGATATCGAGTTTGGGGAATAGATTAAATATTGTCTTGCTTGTTTCGTATGCATCGACATAGATAAAAAGGTCTCGCTCCTCCAGACACACTGCATAATTGCACACGGCGGATCTGCATCTGTCTGCAATAGATCATCCATTGCTTCGAGCCTTCACAGACATTTGGCTTTACTTTGCACATTGCATATCGAGTCATCACCGCAAAAGCAACAATGGCTGATCGCGCGACCACTGAGCCGGCACGGCTCTCTGGCGACCAAAAGTCGATGAAGGGAAAGGATGGCGTGCCTGATCTAGAGGCTGTCGCATCAACAGAGGTTGGCCAGTTCGTGGAGTACTCTGATGAAGAGTACAAACGTGTGGCCCGCAAGATTGACATGCACATGATGCCCATCATGTAAGTCGGCAGACACGAGTTAGAAAATCATCACAATGGCTAAAGGCTAACAAACTAGGTTCTTCCTCTACGGTATCCAGCAGACAGACAAGACTTCAGTCAGTGTCCAGGCTGTAAGTCGTCACTATTCTTCCGTCGAACTTGAACGACCTCTAACCCCGTAGCTCTTCGGCATGGAGACAGACCTCAGCCTTCACGGCCAGCAGTACCAGTGGCTGACCACCATCTTCTACTTGACGTACCTACTCGGCGAATTTCCCTCGACCTGGCTGATGCAGAAGCTGCGCATCGGACGTGTCCTGACCTGTTACATCATCTGCTGGGGTATGTTTACTCTTCTCAATCTTAATGAGCCACACTAACAAAACAGCCACCTGCCTTCTCTGCATCAGTGCTTGCCAGAAGTGGTCCCAGGTTCTCGTCATTCGTGCTCTGCAGGGCTTCTTCGAGAGTAATATCTCGCCCGGCTTCCTGCTCATCACCGGTTCCTACTACAAGAGCAAGGAACATGCCAGTCGTTCGCTCTTCTGGCAGTCGTCCGAGGGTGTCTTTAGCATTATTGCCAACCTGATGATGTACGGTATCGCACGTCACATTGACAAGGTCGGCGGTCTCGCTGCATGGCGCTGCATCTCTCTGTTCCTCGGCGGTCTGACGCTTGCCGGTGCCGTCGTTGCCTTTTTCATCCTTGACTCGCCGCATGATGCCATGTGGCTAACGCCCGAGGAGAAGAAGATTGCGTAAGTTCTTTTTGTTGCCTTTTTTTATTAACTGTACTAATAAGACAGCATCTCGCGTGTCATGGAGAACCAGATTGGTGAGGACGCCATCGGCAAGGAGTGGGATTGGGAGCAGTTCTTCGAGTGCTTCCGCGATCCCCAGGTCTACTTCACGTTCCTTAACACCTTCTTGTCATGCATTCCCAACGGCGCGTTTACGACCTTTTCGTCGCTCATCTACGTCACCTTTGGCTTCAACGACTGGGAGGCTATGCTTTACGGCCACCCTCGCAATGGCAAGTGTTTTGTCTCATCAATTTCAAGTCAGCAAAAACTAACCAACAGCCGTCTATACAATCTCTTTCATTGCTGTCGCGCTTTACGTCCAGCGCTACCAGAACAAGCGCATGTACGTCATGATCGTGGCCTGCATCATTCCATTTTCTGGCATGCTTGCCATGTCCCTGCTGCCCAACGAAGAGCGCTACAAGTGGCTGAAATGGGTCATGTTCAACCTGACCGTTATCTTCTCGCTGTCTCTCTTCCTCGGCTGGAGTTTTGGTATGTTTTCCCTCTATTCTTTCTTTGCTTTACTTTCTACTAACCATCAGTTACTTCCAATGTCGCTGGTCGCACCAAGCGGACCACCGTTTCGTCGCTCGTCTTCATCGGCTACTGCACGGGTAACATGGTCGGCTCGCAGGTCTTCCGCACCTCGGACGCGCCCCGCTACGTCAACGGCACCATTGCCTGCTCGGCCTGCTTTGGTATCCAGGTCCTTGTCATCATTTTGTGGCGTCTCTGGTACATGCGCGAGAACCGCCGCCGTGATCGTGAAGCTGCCGCTTCTGGTCTCAGCAAGGAGGAGCAGCTGCGTCTGGGTGCCGCTCTTGGTGAACAAAATGTCACCGACCGCAACAACCCGCACTTCCGTTATGCTATGTAAAGCTGTACGGCCTGTGTTCGTCTTTGCGTAAACAGGGCAGTCTTGTTAAAGTAGTGTTTGAAAGCGTTGAATTTAGTTGAGCGAGTCGATTATTCGGTGTAATTCATATCTCACATCCCTACACCGAAAGATGATTGTGATTTATCGTGACGCAATTTAAACTATTTTCTAAAATATCAATGTAATTAGGCTGAAAATGCCGACCGTTTTGTTTACTCCCACCGAAAAAGAAAACAATTCTCTCATAATAATTACACTTAAAATTTAATAACACTTAAAAGAATTGCAAGGTGATTTGTCTTCAACTCCATAAACATGGTCCTTTATTTCTCATTTTCATGCTTAAATTCGAACAGTTCTATAATTGTTTGTTTCTACTGGTATTGTTATCATGTGTAAATATTTACAAACAGAATTTCAAGTACTAGTTGTATTATTTCTCCTGCTTTAATCTGAGTTCGCAGTGACGCCCTTTAGTATCAGGAGACGACCACCCTCGACACGGACTACCTTGCCGTCCATGAACGCACCAGCCTTGCTTGCCAGCCAGATCGCTGTGCCTACCATATCCCCAGCACCACCAGCGCGTTTTGCTGGCGCGTCCACCGCAAGGTCCAGGTTGCCGCCCTCGGCCGCGCTCAAAGTCATGCCTGACGGCACAATGCCTGGTGACATGGCATTGACGCGGATGTAGTAATCAGCAAACTCGGCGGCCAGAATGCGCACGAGGTGGTCTACAGCAGCCTTGGATGTCTGGTATGTCGGAACAAACTGGTTGTTGTGAACGCTGGCGGGGCTCGAGAAGAGAATCACGTTTCCACGGCCGTCGTGGCCGCCGCGAGCTGATGCTGCACCAAGTAGAGTGATGAGGCCAGCTGTCAGGTAGTAGGGTGCGAGCACGTTAACGCGGAATGTCTGCTCCCAGCCGGCGTAGGAGCAGGATAGGGTTGCATCCTGAAGCTGCTGGAGGCTGTCGCCTGGTGTGTACGTGATCTCATTGACATGACGGACAGCAGCGCAGTGGATGAGGACATCGAGAACTGGATCGTCAGAGGTGCTCTTCAGCGCAGCCTTGACCTTTTCGACGATGCTGGAGACGCCCTCCTCGGATGAGAGATCGCCCTGGATACTTTGCAATTAGCGGGAAAAGTATGTCAGAAATTTGTCGTCCAAGAGCCTCACGTTATGGTGGTTGTTGGGGTTGAAGACTTGATGGCTTCCAGTTCAGTCTTTGTCTCTAGCAACGACTTCTCGTTGATGTCAATGAGAATGGTGTTGGCGCTGTTGGCAGTAAAGCCCCGGGCAAGCATACGCCCAATGCCGCTGGCTAGGAGGTTTATTAGTTATTCTAATGGAATTCATCTGTTTTGTTGTAATTGCGACAGAGATCGTACCTCCGCCAGTGATGGCCACCCAGTAGCCAGCCACATCAAAGAGGTTGCTAGTATGAAGAGAGTCGGCCATCGTGGTGTGCAACCCAAATGTGTTATCGAGATCAATGATAACAAACAATAAACGAGAACACTTTTCTGACAAGGGGTAGCTTCACATGTATATTGTTCTTTTACTTTTCTTTTTCTTTACATGCTTTTTGTTCACTTGTCGCTAAATTCCTTCATTTAATCTCTTCTTTCTTTTCTTTTCCTGTAATCACCGTTCTTTTTCCACAAGTAGGTCTCAACACCCGCTATCCCCGTTTCTAAGACAAGGATGGCCCCGTATCGCAGCACCACGACGGCAATCAGTATCAGTCGCTTTCCACCGACGTCTTTGTCGACAAGCCCTTCAGTAAAAGATAGTGGGAGTCGACGCGTGATAAACCAGTTGCAAAGGCCTTCTGCGAGACGCAGCCTATTACCTATCAATGACGGACGATTGCCAACGGGCCCGGTCGACAGCGGCCACGAACCAAACCGGAGGGGTCTTAAACCAAGTTAATTGATCTGCAAGAGTTCCTATTAGACGTAATAGAGGTAGTTGAAGCGGCATAGAGCTAACTGATCTTGGTCGACTAAACCTGTTGTAGTCCTGAGATACAATAGATCGTGAGAAGCCCTCACTGTGGAAAGAGGAGTCTCAAAGGGCATATTGCCTTTGATTTACGACTTTATTTCTTTGGCGTTCAACACCGTGTCACAAAAAAGTACGATGTCGTTCGTATCACAGCTATCGACGCTCACAACGACGTGGCCATTATCGATTTCTGGTGCCCTGGTGGCCCTGGCCGCGATATTGACTGTCCTCGCCGCTGCAGCGTTCATCTATGTGCGATTTTTCTACGTCGACTTTCCCTCCATCGATGGCCTTCCCGAAATCCCCGGCGGTAAGCCGCTGGCCGGCCACATGTATCGTCTAGGCGAGGACCACGCCAGCATGACAGAGAAGTGGGCGCTGCAATACAACTGGCCCGTGTTCCAAATTCGCATGGGCCAGCGCCGGGCCATTGTTCTCAACTCTTTTGAGAGCGCGCGCGCATTCATGATCCAGAACCAGGCGGCGACGCTGGACCGGCCGTGGTTCCACACCTTTCACGGCGTCGTGTCAGCCACGTCGGCGGCCACTATTGGCACCAGTCCGTGGAACGACCACACTAAAAAGCAGAGACGCATTGTGGGCTCATTGACAACGGGCCCCGAGATTCAGAGACTAGGCCGTATGCTGGATCTTGAGACGTGTGCGATGGTGTCATCCATATACTATGACAGCAGCAAGGGCGCAGTCGAGATTGCACCTCACATGTACAAGAAGCGTGTGTCGCTAAACATTATGACCATGTTCTGCTACGGCACCCGGTTCTCATCCGTCACAAACCCCATGATGGCCCAGATTCTGGAGGACGCCAGCACAATTGCCAGTTTCCGCTCTACATACACGATCATGACCGACTTCATCCCTCACTTGCGGTACGGAAAGAGTGGCGCAAAGAACACCAAGGCTGTTGAGGTGCGCGGCCGGCGCGATACGTGGCTTGCTGCTCTACTTGATGCGGTGCGGCAGAAACTGATTACCACTGCGACAGGCAAAAAAGTGCCGTCCAATACTGGTGCACGCCTGACTGTGGCCGAGCTGATCCTGACAGACAGCCAGCAGGGCATCACAGAGAGTAAGATATGTTTAAACTACAATAACTGAATGTATTTCTAACGTAACAGTGGATGTCAAAACTATTCTTGGTGGACTTATGTCGGGAGGATTTGAGACTGTTTACTCGACCGCGATCATTGCAGTCGGTATGCTGTCGACACCAGAGGGCCAGCAAATCCAACAACAGGCCTTTGACGATATTATGAGCCACTACTCGACACCAGAAGAGGCCTTCGCCAAGTGCGTCAGCGAAGAGAAGTCGGCATATGTAGCCGGCCTTGTCAAGGAAGCTCTTCGCTTCTACCCCCCATTGAAGCTACTCCCAGCCCGGCAGACTTACAAGCCGTTTGAGTACGGCAGTGCCACCATTCCCAAGGGTGTCCTAGTGTACATGAATGCCCAGGCTATCAACAGAGGTAAGTCACTCTCTCAGTAACTGTGAACACATAGTTTCATTAGCCAGTACTAACTTTCTACAGACAAAGCTACGTATGGCGAGGACGCGGATCAGTTTAAGCCAGAACGTTGGCTTCCCGGAAACAAAGAGCGGCCTGTACCGCCGCCGTATCACTTCAGCTACGGTGCTGGTGCCCGCGCATGCACGGCTGTTAACTTTTCCAACCGCGTGCTCTATGCCATGTTCTTGCGCTTGATGGTGGCTTTCAAAATCACACCTAGCGCAACGCAGCCTGCCAACACCGACTATGTACAGTATAAAGAGGACCCGACTGCCACCAACGCTATCCCGTCTCCGTTCAAGGTGCGTCTGACACCACGAGACAAGGATGCATTGGAGCGGTGCTTTGTGGCGTCTCAAGAGAACACCGAGGGAATGATGACCGGCGACTCCATGGAGACATTCAAGAGGGAAGAGTGAAGGAAAACAAAATAAAATAAAAGCAAGAAACATAAAGAAAAAGAAGAGTATAAAGGGGTTCATTACATAAAGAGAGATAAATACATTGTTAGCATATTAAATAGATAGAAATGGAAATGAGAACTCATTCAATAAACATTGCATTACACAAAGCATTGTCAAGCACCAACTGGAGCAGCAAATCTATGCAGAAATAAATATACAATTCAATCTACTTTGACACAGCCATGCTGTAAACGGATATTTTTGAGTTTACTCCTATTGCGCTATCAACTATACCATCCCCCTTGGCTTTCCGTCCTGCTTCCACACAGTTGCATCTTTCATGACAAAGCTTACATCACGCAAAGCCCCTTGCATCGTCATAGGATCCTCGTTGACAGCGATAATATCGGCCTGCAACCCTTGTTCAAACCAACCAAAGCGTCGTCCGCATAGATCACCTCCGCAGGACTCCCACCCGCCGACAGTGCAGGCTTCCAGAACATCTGCTGCAGGGATACCGGCCTCCATCATGAGCTCCAGCTCGCGTACATTGTCGCCGTGCCTGTACGTTCCCGTATCACCACCACATGCCAGCCGAACGCCCAGGTCATACGCCCGCTTTGTTTGCGGAAGGATGGCATTGCGGAACCGTGCAGAGTGCAGCTTCTCGGCCACGGCCAGCGTGGGCACAAAAACCACGCGCTTCTCTGCCATTTTCTTGAATAGCTCGTCCGAAACAAAGTAGACGTGCTCAATAGTGTGGGCACCTGCCTCTACTGCGGCCATTGCGCCCTCGAGGGTGCAACAGTGTGCCGCTACCGGACAGCGGGCGAGCGCAGCCTCCGCAACAATCATGCGCATCTCTTCGTCATCGAATACGAGGTAGTCGGGGTTGGGCTCGGCCGGCGGGTGCAGTACGCTTGCCTTGTAGGGGTGCTGCACCGCGGGTGGTGAGCGCATGATACGGCGGCGGTAGTCAGCAAAGAACTTGATGATATCGGCGCCCGCGGCAATGCGCCGCCGGACGGCCTGGCGACACTCTGCTGGCCCATCGACAGCGTCAGCGCTTGCGGGAAGACAGTGGCCACCACCAGCATTCTCAGTGCGGCATTCAAAGGCGCCTGTGCTCGCGAGCACCCGAGTAGCAACAAATAGACGCGGGCCGGGCGTCAGTCCTCGTGCGATGGCATCCCGCAGATTTGCGTCACACTCTTGCATGCCTTCGGAGCCGAGATCGCGGTATGTCGTGTATCCTGCGAGGAGGGCCGTACGACAGTGATTAACAGCCCGCACGATGCGCTCCGTCATGCTCTCATCCCGCTTCTGCTTCAATGCACCGGCCTCACTGGTATGTCAGTTGCTGTTTTTACTTGGTTTTTTCTTCAGTTGTTCTTCTTGCCAAGCGGTTATCTCGAAACCATGACATACTCGTAGGAATGGAGGAAAACATGTGTGTGGGCATCTACCAGCCCGGGAAGGACATATTTCCCACGCAAATCGATGTCGCCGGGCTGCAGGTCAACTTCACCACTGTCGCGCTCGTAGACGCGGTCAATCAAGCCGCTGGCCGTGTTGACAGTCACGGACACATTTTCTCTCGGTTTCTTCAACTTCGGGTCGAATAACCACGACGTGTGGACGGTATATTGAGACATGGTGGTGTGTAAGTATTGGCAATAGTTTTATAAGAAAATGATGATGTCACGAGTGTTGACCCTAGAATGTTACTTGATTTCTCTCGTTTTCTTGATTAATTTGAATTTACGGTACAGCTTCCTCTTTCCTTTTTTCCTTTCAAAATAAAAAAATGTCTACACTCACAAGAACCTTCAGAGGCTTTGCTTATTCCCGGAAGTGAGATGCAGCTCCGGATCGGCGCCGGTGAATGGCGTCTTTAGAAAGTAGCATCTCGTCCATCGCCTAGCGCATGGGTCTGGCCAATCTGAGGGCCCGCGATGGTGATACGACAGTCACAGTGCATTGGTAAAGAAAAACAAAAGACACCGTGATGTAGAATGAAATAAGAACGAAGAAGGAAAGGCAGATAGATAAGGCAAACACCAAGAGAATATGCTTATGCAGTGTGCTAGCTAGAGATAGGATCAAGGTGCAGATGTTGGCTCGGCTGCAACTATCGCCGCGGTATCTCGACATTGTGCTGGGCCATGGCTGCGGCTATCCGATGTGTCTGAATAGTTGTTTATATTATATTCTCGTAATGAAGTTGTCGGAATCGGACGTCTTGTATCGGGCATCTAAACACAGACTCTCTGGACAAAGATGGATGACTCGCAACATCTACAAGCGGACCGCAGCAAGGCAACTCGCTATGACCAAGCCGACGCGGCTCTGGGCTTCATTGAGAACCATGGCCCGGTCACGTATACACCTGGCGAAGAGCGTGCCGTTCTAAAGAAAATCGATTGGGTCCTGATGCCGCTCATGATCGTGTCATACACCATTCAGTACATGGACAAGAGCGTCATGGCCCAGTCAGCCATCTACGACCTCCAGACTGACCTTGGTCTCGTCGGCCAGGACTACTCGTGGTGTTCTTCCATTTTCTACTTTGGCTACCTAGCTTTCCAGCCGCTCGCAGCGCGGCTGCTTGTGCGCGTGCCCCTCGGTCGATTCGTGGCCGTGACATCGCTGCTGTGGGCTGCCGTACTCTCCTGCACGGCAGGTGCCACCAACTTTGCCGGTCTCATGGTTCTGCGCTTTGTGCTTGGAGCATGTGAGGCCGGCATCTCGCCCGCATATGTGCTCATTATGGGCACGTGGTACAAGCGCGACGAGATCCCCCTACGCATTACCCTTTGGTACTGTGGAAACGGCATCGCGATCATTCTGCAGGCGTTTATTGCCTATGGCGTCGGCCATATTCATGTCGGCACAATGCCTGTTTGGCGCTGGTTCTTTATCATCTTCGGCATCATCGGGTTTGCCTGGGCTGCTGTGCTGTGGTTTCTAATGCCGGACACGCCGCTGACAGCCTCTTTTCTCGACGACCGGGAGAAGTTGATTGCAATCGATCGTCTGCGGGAAAACCGCACGGGTGTGCAGGCCAACCATGTGTTTAAGCGGGACCAGTTCCACGAAGCAGTGACAGATGTCAAGGTGTGGTACGGTTTCTTCTATAGCATCGCGTGCGTCGTGCCGGCGACTGCTGTCGCTAATTTCGGCAGTCTCGTCATCAAAGGGTTTGGCTACGGCAGCTTCGAGACGTCGCTCCTTAACATCCCGCTTGGCATCACCGAGATCATCGGCCTGCTAGCGACGGGGTTCGTAACCATGAACGTGCCAAACACGCGCTGTATAATGCAGTTTGCGTGCAACGTGCCGTCAATTATCGGCTCTGTGCTCGTCTATACGCTGCCACCATCAAATAAGGTCGGTCGCCTGATAGCGTTCTACTGCACCAACTTCACCAACGGTTCGCTGCCAATGCTTTTCGCTCTGACGACCAGTAACATGGCCGGTCACACGAAGCGCGCGACCGCCAATGCCATTCTCTTTGTTGGCTATTCGACTGCCTTCATCATTGGGCCACAGTTTTTTCTTGCCAAAGAGGCACCGGGATACGCGACCGGCTTCAAGACAATGATTGTCATGTTCAGTATTGCTGCTGTCGCTCCGGGTTTTTACTACATGTACATGACCTACTTGAACAAGCGCCAGGCGGAGGCGTTGGCGTTGAGCGATGATGCCAGTGTGCCTGTCGAGAATGAGGAGTTCCTGGATCTTACCGACAAGCAGCAGACGCGGTTTGTATACTCCATGTAAACGTTTGGTGGATTATCATAATAGAAAACCTTATTCATTTTATCTCCTTCGTAGCCCATCTCTTGACTGTCGCTTCGTGAATAATTAACCTCCCGATAGACTCATGAGTGCTGCGATCGACTCTTCCTCTGCATCCAGCTGCATGCCAGTCGTGTTGGGCATAGATGTCAGTCCGGTGACCTGCTCGACCTCAGCTGCAGGCAGCATGCTCCAATCCATTTTCCACTGCAGGAATCCCAAGTCGTTGAATATGGAAACGTTCTCTTCGCTATCTCTCACGCTTCCCTCACCTAAAAGGTCGCCGCCACTGTTGCTATCGAGGCCGCTAGTATTTGCACCTGGGAGGGCAACGTGGTTCCAGACTAGGGGCCTCTCCGAAAACAGCAGGCCCTGGATTTCCTCCGTAATTGATACAGCCACAATGTCCGTGTGAGGATCGGCTCGCATGCCGTTGTTGATGGCCGTCCGAACGCGTGTAACAAGTGGCGCAAGGCGATCAGCGCATGCTGTAGCCTCGTTCCAGCGCGTGCCAATATTGATGATGACATCAAGACACTGCGGAATACATGTCTCGAGCAGCGGTCGCACGAGGCTCTCAATCTGTTGATTCTGTTGACCACTGTGATGACTGCGACAGACGTGGTTCTGAAGCGACATCGGCTGTGTGGCCAGTGCCCAGCAGGCATCCAGCGCGAGCAGTGCTGCTTCGAATAAAATGTGCACACCATGCCACGGATAGAACAGCCGACACCGCCGCTCCTGGCCCAGATAGTCTTCGATCAGCACACGTGCGGCTTCAAGCACAATACGTCGATCTGCGGGAGTGCGCTGCTTGAGCCGTGGTGTCGGCCGGTGGATGCGCGCTCGCAAGTGGTGGAATTGAATGTGCTGGAACTCAAGCATGTTGTACTGCGAGAACCGCTGAGCCGCCCCATACCAGGACCTCAGACGGCCGGTGATGTCGACGATCCAGGAGTCGGTCGACACAAAGCCAACGCGGCCATCAGCTGCGACAACCCGGTCGAGATCCTCTTCCAAGTGCAGCATGCGGTGTACCTCGGTCTCGAGCCGTCGATACTGTCGAATATGGTCTGCTGCAGAACGTCGCAGCCGCTCGTCGTCGCTATAGCCGGCATCGCCGCCAGTAATTCCCACGTCGTGCCCGCTCGGCATATCGGCAGTGATAATGTCCTCAGGAAACGACAGCGGGAGCCGGAGAATTGTGCAGAGAGACCGCTCCATTCCATATGTCACCCAAAATAGCTCTGTTCTCTGACGCATACGCTCTGGTGACAGTGACATGGTTTGGCCGTCATTGGAGCTCCCGCTCTTTTTGTACAGGCCCAGGTTTAACACGATGCGCACGGCATTGGCTATGCACGTCCAGTTGTCGACGCGCTCAGGGCACATGTGTGCATAGTGGGCGAGCAGAAGTGAGGCCTGCAGAGCTCGCATCTCGTTTCCGTCGACTACCTGCTGGAGGTGTGTCAGAGCGGAGTTGTAGAATGATTCGGAGGCGCGCCGTGCCTGGTTGTCGTCTTTCCATGTAAGTGTCATGGTGGAGATGGCCAGCGCGATGAACAACACAAACGATTCATGATGGTCCAACGGTTTCCTGTCATAGCCAATGTCTGCAGATAGTTCAGCTGGGCTTGCGTCCTCAAACTTTACACGACCTGCTCGCGTGCGTGCAACAATGTCGTCGAGTGCTGCGCGTGTGATGCAGGGGTATTGCGGCAGGTGTGTGTTGGCGTAGTTTTCGACAATGCGCTCAATGGCCGAGAACGGGACGTTGTCGAGGTCAATAACAGGCGTAGCCATACTAAACTTGCGGTGTCCGCTCGCGGTCTGTTTGGGTCTTCCTGGGCCACCTTGCCTGGCATTGGGAGTGACCGTTTCATTGCCCCCAGGAGTTCGGGCTTGGCTACCAGCCGCTGGCATTCCGATGTGTGGTCTATTCTCAGCAACTCCCGAATGTATGTGCGTATGTCCTGCCGGCCGGTCCCGTACTATGGCTAGCGGAGGGCATGACGGCTGGAAGATGAGCCGGGACGATATTTTAGACTGTAAATACGATAAGGACGAGGGTATGCCGACAGCGATCGTGGCCCGGCCGATGATGGACGCCATATTGTTTGGAACATTCTGCGGTGCCGCCCTAAAGGCGAGAGTCTGTGCCTCGAGCTCGGCAACGCGTGCTTCTAGAGACTTAACGAGACTCCGGGGGACAGCTTCGCCCGATGCTGGGTCGAAGCCAACACAATCGGAGCCGGTCTGCTCGCACGTCGAGCATGCTGGGAATTTGAAGTCGCACTATCGTACATCAGCATGCCGCGTGTTTGGTCATCACAAATATCAATGGTCTCAACACTGCGCATACCTTTGTTTTTCGCTTCCTGCAGCGCAAGCAGACCTTGGTGGACCGGCGCAGCGACCGGGGCATGCCGCCAGCCGGCGTGCGGAGCTGTTTCTCTAATCTGTCTGCAGGCATCCGATAGATCTTGATTTTTGTGTGTCTTGGAGGCAATCCGTGTCTACTTTCCCGTCGGATTGCTGCGAGGGTCTTGCTATCCACTTGTCGTCAATGTCATATCCGACTGTTATCCAGCGTTATCTGCTGTTGATCATTCCCCAGATGTAGCACGTAACCGGTGATAAGCGTTCTTATCTAGTGATTACACGATGATGTCCGATACAACAGGGTAGACCCACCCAAGCGGCATGCACAGCGCCGAGCATCACAGCACGGCAGCTTGTGGCTTATCGTTGCTTTATTTGACTTCTTGAGTATTCGCTTTACAAGTTTGTGCATACCAATCATGATGCTGCAGACATGCACTCGGTGTCGAAATCGGCGTATCAAGGTGCTTTCCGGACATCTCCATGTTTATCGGCATCGGCACCCATCTACCCCATACTAACATCTGACAGTGCGATTCGCTTCTACCAGCGTGTGGAAACTGTGCAAGAAACGATGTTGAGTGTACATTCCACGATGCAGCTTTAGACGAAGACATCCCGCGCAGGTATGGTCAGGTTATCCGCTTCTAGATGAACTGATCCGTCGACTAACATGCATCTAGCTACGTCAAGGCTCTGTATGACCGCATACACGAATTGAACTCGCAGATTGCTCTCCTGCCGCCACAATGCCGACAAGACGAGGGCATTGTTAGAGTTCCGAATTCAAATGCTACCCCTAGTCCACGCTTCGTGCACATGCCGGGGCCCCGCGAGGATGCCTACCTCGACCTCTGCTTCCCATCGCGGGCCACGAAGACCGTCTTTGAAGTGCTGGCTCAAGTAAAGAAGCAGCGGGAATCAACAGGCCAAGAAGGCCAGAAGTCACCAGACATACCGCGTATCGAAGCTGCCATAGATAACACCCAAGAAAGCGCGCCGCCGCCGTCAGATCTGGCCCTTGTCGACCGCGCCCTGCTGACACCCAGCGCGGTACGCATCCTTCTCGCACGCTACAGCCGCTGCATCAAGCCCCAATACGACATTCTGCCTCCCCACATCCTCGGTAACGACGGCCTCGGTCTCAAGAAACTTCAGCGCATGGACCAGTTCTGCATCCTGATGGCGTGCGCCATTGCCGCTGCCCGACAGAGCTACCGCACGCCGAGCTGGCGCGTGTATGCGCACGTGTGCCGCGACTGGGCCAACGAACTGGTGACACCGATCATCTCGGCCGCTGACAGCGACTCGCTCACGGCAACGGTACTGTTGCTGGTCTATGAGCTGGCAGACCCAGGTCGTGGTCTTGTCTGGGAGCTTCTGGACGTGGCTGTGCGGACGTGTGTTCAGCTCGGCTGGCACCGGTCGTCGACGTCGAGCTCAAGTGGAACTGTTTCAGTACAAAGCCTAGGGGACAGAGAAGATATTACCATGTGCGGTCCTGAAGGACACCGGCTGCTGCAGTCACTACACCGCATCAACCAGTCGCTGCAGGTGATCTACAACCGCCCTGATCTAAGCCGCATCGACTTGCCTGTGGCCGAGGCCGCCCCAACGTCACCGGCAACAAGCACGAGTGATACAGCAAACAGCGTATACTTTCTGCAAGCATACATAACACTGCACGACACACTAGAACAAAACCAGGGGTGCCCATTTGCCGGCGACGTGGCTGCGTGTATGGACCAGATACCCCTGCCACTTTCTGGGGATTTTATGGCGCCCAGCTCTTGGAACCAGCCGCTTGTGAACGATGCCTGGCTCCTGTTCTTGCCGGTCGTTGCGCACCATCGCCAGTGTGTTACTTGCTTTCAGGAAGTAGACGACGCCAACAGCCGTGGCATGCTCTCACTGAGACGACACGTGCTGGACGCGGCGGTAGCGCAAGCAGCAAGTGTGTACGGGGATGCGCTGGCTGGCGACGGTTTTATTCCTCCGGTGGTAGCCAGCACGCGGGCGTTTGTGGCTGGGTGTGCATTGGCAACGGCGATTGCGAAGCGGTGGACGTTTTCTTCAAGACCATCAGTATCAGCACCAACATACATGCACGACATTGTCCGGTGCACAGAGGTGCTGGCTCTGTTTGCACCGCACTGGGAGGGCGGGCACAACTATCTGCACGTCTGGCGGACCATCGTGGATGGCATTGGGGATGCCAAGCCATGGGCATAAAGTCTCCCAAGCTTACGAGATGTACTTGATGTGGATTTATATGATTGATGACAACGAATGTGTAACACTTTTTACGACACCAATTTGTTGTTAGCAGTGTAGATTGATTCATTTGATAGCAGCACGACCTAGACATCTCGCCATCCATCGCCCATTACCGAGAGCCTGATTCCTAAACCAACGCATAGTATAAAAGCAAAGTAACGCCGTCATTCTTTTCGTCCACTATCGTTCCTACGGCGTCCCATCTTGGCATATAACACACCCAGAGTCCGGGAATCCCATTGACCGTGTATCAATCAACCCCGAAAAGAAATATAAAAGCCGGACAATTGTCTTGTTGATGAGCTCTTCATTGTGGCAAAGAGCCTACTCTTCCTTCATGGAAGCCATCCACACCTGGAAGTCCCTACTTTGTTAGATGTGTTCCATCAAGTGTCCAAACAGGTGTGACTTACTCTTCCTTGATGTCGGGCTCGGTCTTGGCCCGCTTGGCAGCAGGCTCATCATCGTCGCCGTTGGTGGCAGCTTCGGCATTGCCGGCGTCTGCACTGATGTCGGGCTTCTCGTTATCAGACTCCTCGCAGGCCTTCTTGGTGGATTTCTTGCGGCCGCCACTACCCTTGGAAGCCGGAGTCTTGGGCGTTTTTGGGATCTTTGGGGTCTTTGGCGTTTTGGGGGCCTTGGGAGTACCCGGGGAAGAGCTGGACGGGGTCTCGCCAGCAGTGCGGCGCAGCTTCTGGAGGTGTTGGCTAGATTGTCAGCTGGGAGCTTGTAAGAAATGGAATTCAAACATGAGAAGCAAGCGAGAGCACAAGTAGAAGAAGAGAAGAAGAGACACACGTCATGGCTCGCTCAGAGTAGGTGTAGCCCATGGCCGATGTGCGAGCAAGGATTCTGCGGATGTCTGGCCCACTGGGGTTGCAGACATCATACATGGCGATGAGTAGGTCGCGATCGGCATCGCCGTCCCAGTTTTGAGGCATCGTAATGTTGTGTGAAGAGGTTGGAGGCTATGTGTGAGGTGCAGAGTTGGAAATGAACGGAGTTGGGGTTGATACGTGGAGGTATGAGGATGGGTAAGAGATGGGGGTGGTCAGTGGGACAAGGTGAAGGGCAGATGAAGTGAACGTGCAAGCAAGTGTTGGAGTTAAGCAAACGAGATATGAAAGAGGAAAAGTACCGTGCGAACACGGGTTAAAACAGTCAAAGAGTGAAGCATGTGGGGGGGAAAGACAGACTTCAACGCATGGTAGGTCATCTCGTGGCCGCGCCGGTTCATTGTGGCGACAATTTGCTCGAGCTGCTCTCGTGTCGGCCGCAAAAGTGTAGTTAGCTCGGCAAGAAGATTGCCGTAGAGGACGGCATCTCCCCAGTTGGCAGGCATTGTAGATGGCTGAGTGTGTGTTTGTGCAGAACTGAGGTGAGGTGAGGTTGGATGCGGGATATGGAAATAAGAAAGAAAAGATAAAGGGAATGGATAGGTGTGGATGCGGTGATGGTGGAAGTTGATATCGAAGTGATATGAAGATGATGGTGAGGCAAGGGAGATCAGATATGAGTGAATTTGGGCAGCGCACAAGTACAGGTAGGTTTCACAGAACAGCAAAACAACAGCAAAGCAAGAAAGGGCAGCACAAAAGACACACCGAATGGCATCCCAGGTAATTTTGTGGCCGCGCGAATTCAGATACTCGGCAATGTCCTTTTTCTGTTCGGCCGCGGATGGAGGCGAGTACAAGTACATGGCCTGGATGAGGTCATCCTTGAGCGAGCTCTCCCACTTGGACATGGCGACGATGAGATGATGAGATGGTGTAGATGTGGTGGTATGTGCAATAGGTGTAGACGGTTGGAGATGGTGGGAGGAAAATGTTTGAAAAGTGTAGAAGGGAGTGGCAATTGACAGAAAATGATGGATCCAGATATGATATAACAGACAGCAGGCAGGTGAAATTGAAGCATGGGTTAGTGAATGCGGTGAGAGCAGGCAGGTTGCAAAGCAAACACTAGACACAAACAGCCTACCGAATACCGTTCCAGACGACGTCGTGGCCGCGCTGCTTCATCTCTGCAGTAATGGCAGCCTTTTGGTCCTCGTTGAGGGACGGGCAGGCGACGGCCATCATAGATAAGAAGAGGTCGGCCGTAGCCTTGTCGTCCCACTTGACCATTGTGTAGATGTGATGGGTAATGGGTGTTGATGTTGTAGGACGGAGTGGAAGTGGAAGAGAGGAAGATGGAGACAGACGATGTGTCAAAGACAGAAATTAAAAGACAAAGGACAAAAGATGGACAAGGAGTGAAGTAACGAACAAACCGTAAAGACAGGACCTACCGAACAGCTTGCCAGGTAAAGCTTTGGCCGTTTGCAGCCATGCACTCCATGATGAGCTCCTGCTGCTTGGCCGGTGAGCTGCCAGCGACGGCCAGTGCCTGGTCTAGAGCGATGCACAGGCTGGCATGGGCGTCGTCGTTCCACTTGGAGTTCTTCTCTTCAGACATGATGTTTGTAGTGAGACTAGGATGACAATGTTTGGATGTTTGAGTGTTTGGGTGTTTGGACTGTTGGATCAAATAAGATGAACCGAGAATGAGGTGTGTTTGCAAAACACCAGATGAGCCGTCGAAGAGAAGAGTTGATGACATTAAATACTACGGGAAATTTCATTGCACAGTTCCGGTCGTGTTTACAAAGTTACTTGTAATCTGATACAGTGTTAGAGTGAAGTTGAGGTCGAGGTGAAGACGAGGTGAGAGTCCCGTGAGTAGGGCCGACTACGACGATAGCACGGACAAACGGCCAAAGTGAGTGAAAACAAGATGTATAGCTTCTGCTTGAATTGGAAATGGAATGAAATTGTGTAATTAAGCAAATGCTTTATAATAAGCCGAACCCTAATTAAAATTGTTGCAATCTCGCAGGCAGCTGTTGCTCGTCGTTTGTCGTGCTGTCGTGTCGTTGTCTCGTGGTCATAAATCGTAAGTGTGCAAAGAAATCAATAAAAATCAAACGAAAGTCAGCGTGTAACAAAATCACACAAGGTCTCGCTAGACCTCGAATGGAAAGCTAAACAGTTAGTCGAGCACAAAACGGAGTAAATAACAGCTGCAGCGACACTCACTCGTCAGAAAAGGCTGCATCGTTGTCTACAAGAGGGACAAACATGGAATCGTATTGCTCGTTGGCCGTTTGTGGGAGTTGCATAGCAGCGGCAGGCGCCGCTACGGCTGCATCACCAAGTCTCTGCCTCTTGCTCAACGGGCCATTGTCGTCTCCGGGCTCTTGTACATGATGGTGTACCTGTGCGTTGTCAAAGGGCACCCAGGCAGCAGAGGCAACAGGCACAGGAACTTGCACGGGCAAAGGCGTCTGAGTTGGATACAGAGCTGGCTGTGATGGAGGCTGTGTAGGCTCTCGACGGCGTTTCAGCACTGGTGATACCGGTGCGGGCTGCCATTCAACAGTCCCGGCAACGTCACTGCTGCCACTTATTGGACCACTCCCACTACTGCCGCTGCTGCCGTTACCACTGCTAGCCGGTAGCAGCGGCCTCAGTCCATTGGCAGCAGCCAGCAGCTCAGCACTCGGCTCTTCTGTGATTTCTATTCTGGTTGCCTCGTTGCTCGCCTCTCCCTTGGTCTTCCGCGGCCGGCCACGCCCTGGCCCGGGCCGGCGTGTGATTGGGTTGCGCGTTGGGTCAATGCCTGTGTCTGGAGTTGTGAGACTTGCGGGTGTGAGACTTGCACTAGCAGTCTCTGTCTCTTCCTCTATATGCCGAACTTGTTGAACCGGCGGTGCAGCCTGGGCTGGCGGCTGTGGTTGTGGCTGTGGCTGCCTCACAGACGGCTTGGACTTGTCCCCCCGCTTCTTCTCGACAATGGATCGCCGCAACCCCTGAAAGTGCTGCCGACAGCCCTCATTGGTAAACCCATAGCCCGCCGTGCGCATGTCGCTGCCGATGACGTTCCATTCATTGCCGCTGATGGTGCCAATGTTCTTGACGGACAGGATACTGAAGAAGAGGTCTCTGTCGGCGCGGTCACTCCAGTGCTTTTGGGGATGGGGCATTTTCCCTTTTTGGTAGTGGTTAAGCCGATATCTCGCAAGATCTCGATACCCAGCTACCATGGCTCACTGACAGCTCTCGTCCCAAGTCAACAAACACTCACCGACAGCTCACGACAGCTCTGGTCCACTAGACCCACTCGCATGCGGAGTGTCACGTGCGTGCACTGCTTCCTCTCAGTGTGTGGCATCTTTGAACTTTCAAAGTTGACTCTGCAAAAGAAAGCATCCAGATCACGATGGATGAAGCACAACTTCCAAATACCAGAAACTACCCTTTTTATTACTTGTTTTGAAAAAGTACAAACTACAAGCACAAGTGTTGAATATCTACTTGTAGGTCGTTTGCGCCGAGACAGAATAAGTGGATCCGCCGGCTGCTGCCTGGGAATTATGGGCCTTTTTCTTTTAAGAGAAGCAGAGAGGAATTAGGCTCCATCTGGTCATATGACCTGGCGCCAATATCGCGGCACAGGCCCCGCTCAGATTCTCTTTACGCGTACGTCGCGCAGTCACGCAGTGAAGTATCGAGACTTTTCTGGTGGGCCGTACTCTGTATTCTGTAGGGCCGATGCAAAATCGCTCAATGCGAGACAGCCCCTGCATCCCCCTGTCGGCAGTACTATACTAGTCTATTGTATCTCGTCATTGATTGTCGTTGCTTGTTCCTTTCTTCAATCACCTCGTCTGCCTCGTCGGCTCCCTCTTCTCCTATCTCTTCTTGAAACCAACATTCTGTTCACTATCCTCTCGCTTCGATTATTCTCATTATATCTTCCATCCTCATCTTATCCTACTGTTGTGCCTGCTTCTTCATCTCCCTCCTCATCTACACTTTTGCACTTCCGCTCTGTGAGTCACTGTCTCGGCCATCTCTACAGCTTCCGACGTTGCATTCCAAGGAGTATATCTATCCTCATCCCCTCTTCTCTTTTCTCTCTTCTCTTTTCTGTCTCGTCTTCCATTTATCTACTACTCTCCCCACCCGGTAAAACCACTTTACGCGCCCCTCACACCCATCAACTCCGACATCCCACATCAGCGGGTCTCGTGTGTCTCTTTTGCGGAATCTTTTTTTTCTGTTCTCCGTATCTACTTCGTATCTTATATTGTATCAATTTACTAGCTGTTCTATCCTGTGCATTTTCAATAGCATCGGCTGGGCAACCAGTCACATCTTGTCTCGCGTAAGAGATGTATCTCGCTTCAACGGACAGCCCTGAAATTCACGCCCTCATCCTATCACCACATCCAATCATGCATTACACGTAGTAGCGAACAGTTGTATACGAGTATATAGATCAAATCCCCGTAGTCAACCGCAGTACGCAAGCTATATAAGTCTCGTGGCCATCCCTTTTTGATCTCCTCTTTTGTCTTTTTCGTCTCTCTTTTCTTTTGTTGTCTTTGTTGATTTTGTTATTTTTCTCATTTTTGTTATTTATCTCATGATATCTCTCTATTATCTATACTCTGCCTCGCCTCTACCTATCCCTTGCTTGTCCGCTCCATCGAGTCCACAGCCCACAACCGTATCCCAGCACACTTGCACCCCGGCGATCTACTTTTTCTTTGATTTCCATCCATCTCCATCTCGTCACCGTAACATTCCACTGACTTTAGTCACAAACCAACAGTCAACAGTATCAGCAGTATTATCAGGATCCAACCAGGACAGTAACCCAGGATTCAGGAATCAGAATCAGAACCAGGCTCAGAATCAGAAATCAAAGGTCCTCTGAACAGACCTGCCAAACAGAAACACTGCCAAACCAGACCCCTGCGCCTGTAAGCTGCTAGTGGCTCCAGCCGGTCTGTGAAAACCTACGTAAACGTACCGTAGTCTTCGTTCACGCCTTGTCGGTGGTTTAAATACCTTCCCCTCCCCAATCACCTCTTTTTCTGTCTCTTGTCTTTTGCTGCCTCTCGTCTCTTGTCTCTCGTCTCTGCCTGAATACCTTACAACACACTACTGCCTACATTTTATCAGACAGCCTCATTCATGATCATAGAACACGACAACCCCCATCCCCATCATATTCCCATCCCATCAGTCACGGGACTCATACAGCCTCGTACAAGATTCACGCTCTCAATAACATATCACCGGACGCCGCAATACCTCCGGTCAGTCATAGCACTACAGTCATCACTCCGTCGACGCCTTGTATTTGATTTGCGTGGAGTTCGCATCTCCAAGAGCCGCATCATCTCTTGCTCTGCCTTCTCCTTTTTTTCTTATTTTTTTTCCCCTTTTGCTTCTTCCTCTTTGCCTTCACTTCACCTTTATGTTCACCTCCGCCTTGACCTCACTGGCCTAGACTTTCTACGGCTACGGTATCTGCACTTTTCTTCTCTTCCCGTCTAGATATCCTACAACTCATGCACTTCTTCTAGTCAACGGCCTTGTGCAGCTGCACAAACTCACATCCAACCGCCTTTCGGCCTTTGCATCTGGCCTTTATTTGTTTCTTCATTTGAGTATCAAAAAATCAAAACGTCATCTGCACATTGAATCTCGACTATAAAAAGCGTCTTCTTTCCAACTTTTTCTTTTTTTCCTTCCTTTCTTTTTGTTCTCCTCTTTGTCTGGTTGGTTCTCTCGTCTGTCTGCCCTTTTTCTCGTACACTCTTGCATCTCAATACACACCGCATATCATCGCCGCTTCGACGCAACACTCAGCACAATGGCATCAAACAGAACATCAGCAAATGCGAGCAGTGCTTCCAAGAGAATGTCAACGCCAGCAAGTTCTGCCTCGGGTGCTTCAGTCGCCTCGTCGGCCTCGTCAACGGCACCCATCGTCAATCCCGACAAGGCAATGTGCCGCCTGCTCTACGCCATGCTCAAGCAAAAGAGCCTCAAGGATGTGAGTCATATTCCCGCCTCGCTATTTTAATGAGTCCGCAGCTGATAGACAGATTGACTGGAACCAGGTGGCATCCGACCCCGCCCTGCTCGAGGGCATTACCAACGGCCATGCCGCCCGCATGCGCTACTCTCGTTTCCGTAACACGGTCGAGAACAGCACGTCGGCGAAGCGGCCCAAGGCGGCGCCAGGGACAGCAAACAAACCATGCAAGGTAGTCAAGCGCAAGAGCGTCGGCCCGCGCTATGTCGGGCGCAATGACATAGAGGACGAAGATGCCGACGGCGATACCGAAGTGGACGACGAAGGATATGGAATGGACCGGACAGCGGACAAGAGAATGGACAAGGCCAAGATCTCCAAGATCTCCAAGATTTCCAAGATATCCCACGCCGAGGACTCTGAAAAGAAACTAAAGACCCCCAAGGAGGATCCCGACGTCATGGATGCCCTCGCATCGGTCTCGTTCTCGTCGCTGCCGTCGCCGCCCATGGAGGCCGAGGCGAACGCCGACTTTGGCTGCATGGAGTCCCCGCTGATCCCGCAGCAACTGTTCCAGGTGCCGTCATACCCGACGGCAGTGCCGTCCAACAACAGCGACCGGCTGGTCGTCCCCAAGAAGAGAAAGACCAACATGCACTCGCCCAACATGGACATGGCGCTGGACCAGATTCCTCAGGTCCAGTATCCTCAGGGGCGCCCCCAGGTTCAGTCTCACACGCAAGCACAGCACCGCCAGATCCACGGCTACGTGCCAGATATGGCTGTCGGCCTGGGCCTCTCGGGTCTCCAGACAGGCCCGACACGCATCCACTCCATGCCTCTGATCCATCAACATCATCAAACCCAGCAGCACCTCGCCTACCCAGGCAGCGCCGTCATGATGCGCCACCACTCGGCCGGCTCGCACGGTGTCGACATGAATCAAATGCAGCACATCGCCCAGAACCCAACCCAAACCCAAAATATTTTCGCTCGCACCCGCCTGCTCACGCCGTCCAGCGACGACCTCTTGCACAAGCAGATACCCGCGCAATTTGACGAGTACCTCGGCTTTCAGCAGTCCGCCAATGCCAACGACACTGCCACCCCCCACACGCAGTGGACAACCCCGTTTGCGTCGCCGCTGCTGGAGGACTCGCTGGACGCGGGGCTGGACATGTCGCCGTACATTGGAGGTGTTGATTTCTCGGCGGCGCCAGTGTCGGTGTCGATGTCGGCGGACATGGAGCCGATGATGTCGCTGATTGATGGAAGCACGAGCCTGTTTGCCATGGTGGATGAGCCGCAGCCTCAGCCTCAGCCTCGGGCTCAAGCTCAAGCCAACCAAGCCTACATGGCTGCATTTGCAAAGCACAGCAGCGGCCAGGATGCGATGATCAGCCAGCGGCATGTGTGATCATACTGTTTCTACTCTGTTGTTTTTCTTTTGTTTTCTTTTGTTTTCTTTTCTCTGGTCTTTTATTCACTTTCAGCGTTATGACTGGGCTTGTCGCTGCAGACTGTCGATCCTCAACTTGGCTCTTTTTCTTTGCTTGTTCTCTCTTCTTTTCTCTTCTTTTTCTCTTTTTTCGCTCTCCTTGTCTGTCGTCTGTCAATGTTTTCGGTTGCCTGGGTTTACGTTGTTCCTATTTATGCCGTCTTTCTCTTTGTCTGTATTTCCTACTATTCTCTTTCTTCCTGCACTTCTCTCTTTCTTTTACGATAATGCCGGGGAGTCTAATGATATAAAACGGGTGCCGATGGATGCTATATAATAAAAAAGAGGAGGCCGGCAGCAGGGCTGTATGTATGTTATGGTTTGTTTTATTCTGTTTACTTTACTGTCAGTTTTTCCGGAATATATGGTCAGTGTTGACTCGCTTTTCCTCGATCTTTTCATGTCTTGCTTTATATTATTCAACGTCTGTTTTCTATTCTTTACTGATTGTGCTTTTCTTATGCCACTGCTCGACTGTTTGCTGTCCGTCTGTCTTTGACTCTACTCATCTATCTCAGATTGCCACATAAATCCTAATTCAACTCACCATCGCTCTGATATGAAATCATTAACTTCTCGGTCTATCACTCTAATATAATATACAGCTCGACTCGTGTAAGTGATATACTATTATCGACCCGACCAAGTCTCCTCCAGAATGCAGCCCACTCTTTTGTGTAAACGACATCTCTCACTTTGCCATCACTCTGAATTCACTTCGAGTTCACTTTGTTAAATGTCTCTCGATATGATATCATACTCCTGTCACTACGGCTTATAGGCCCCCTTGCTGTGTGGTGTTCTGTTGTAAGTCGTGCAGCCTCCGTAGAATATTCTGTAAATCCTCCTCCCAACTCTCATATTCACTTCTCTTTCCTTTTTTTTCTTTCCCTCTCCCAACTTCCCCTGGCTATCATATTCCATATTCCTTTCTACTCCCTTTCATGCTGTTCACTCTATCATCCAAGCATCTCTCATCACCAGCAACTCGTTTAATCTGGAGTCTTGTACTCTTTCACATTCTCGTCATCACGCTTGATCACAATGCCACCCACACCTACCTCATCCTCTGTTGCCGCAATGCCCGAGGAGCCCACCACTCCCACCGGCCCCAACGCCCAGGAGGCAATGCTCTTCTTCAACATCTTCAAGAACGTCAAGGGCCAGCCGGACATTGACTGGGAACAGGTTGCCAAGGACTCGGGCTTCAAGAACGGCGCCACCGCAAAGAAGCGCTTCTACCAGATCAAGGTCAAGCACGGCCTCGAGGTCAAGACGCCCCGCAAGGCCCGAGCCTCGGGCTCTGACGAAACTGTTAGTGACGATCAGACGCCCGTCAAGTCCGAGTCGGAAGTGTCGACGCCCAAGTCGGCCAAGTCGGCCAAGTCCAAGTCTACTCCGGCCAAGGCGGCCAAGGCCACCCCGTCCAAGGTCACCAAGCGCCGCAAGACATCGGCCACGAGGTCGGTCAAAACAGAGTCTAATGAGGCTGAGGTGGCCGACTCGGACGACTCCGGGCCTGCTGCGCCCGAGACGCCTATGCGCGCCACCGGTTTCGTTGCTATCAACTCGCCTCCGGTTACGCCGGTCAAGGCCAAGGCCATTGGTAGAACGCCTCTGCCCATCGGCAAGACCGGGCATACGACCTCGCCCCTGGCAAATGATACGCACCAAGATGAGCCGAGCTCACTCAAGGCAGAGCCCACCGAGGACGATGACGTCAAGCCCGTCCTGGACGAGACTGGCGTGTGTGCCCTGATTGAGGCTGCGATCGAGGACCGCGACGGTGTCTAAGTCTGACCTAGCGGCAAGACTTGCGCTGTCTCTGATAGTCCAGACAGTGCACTGCTAGAGGTATAAAAGGTTATATACTCTATTCTTTGCAGGTGACGAGAAACTTTAAGGAAACATTGACGGGTGTCGTGGTATATTTATTACGGGTCTTGTGCGGGACAATCCCCAGCTATATCATAATGTGATCAAAGGGAGGACAAGGTGGCTGAGAAGAGGGATGAAAACAATAAAATAACCTACAATAAGCAGTGGGAATGAGTAGAATCATAGGTGATATGTTGAGATAAGTACTGTCGATAGTTTGTAAGCTTCCGCGATGCAGAGTGAACCCAAGTCGAACAGAGAGGCATCATTCTAGACAACGAGATACACATCATTCAAACCAAAATTACTCAAAGGTCAACTCAAGTCTCACATTCTCAATCCCTCAAACTTGAAGGTATTAGCGTATCATTAAACAATCTAAACGCCATGCCGTAAAGACTCAGACCCAGGTACTACCAGAGTACACGCGTGTACCAAAAAGCGTGCACATAAAACCCAAAAAAACCATAGCACACTTTCTGCAGCTTATCTGCGCTGCTTCTTGTCGGTGCCAGACATCTCCTCGTCCTTACCACCGTCGTTCTTCTTCTTCGAAGCCGTCGCGTCTCTAAGGCTCTGGCCACGCCCGGCAAAGTACTGCGGCTTGTCCGCATTAGCCGCCTCCTCCTCCTTCTGCTCCTTGGTCTTGACCGGCCGGATCGCGTAGCCAAAGAACAGCTTGTTGGGTGGCAGGCGTAGCGGCTGCGGGCCACCGCTGACGCTCGCCTTGGGGATGTTCGCGGGAACAGGGATGGGCGTCGACGGCTTAGCCGGTGTCGCAGCGGCTGATGCTGCGGCTGATTTCTTGCTGCCGATCTTGTGGCCCTCGCCGCCAAAGTTGGTGCCCTCGTGGACGGCCGAGCCGGGCGCAATGGCGTCATAGTTGATAGCCGCGGCCATTGTGCCCTGGCTGCGCACAATACCGCCAGCGGCCGAAAGGTTCTGGCCGCCAGGGCCCTTAATGGCACGGCCGGGTCTGCTGTCGCCGCTGCTGTGCTCGGCCGCTGGTGTCGGCTCGACGTAGCCGACAGGCGCCGCAAAGTCGACCGACACGTCCGTCTCAATCATGCTGACACCCATCTTGGGTGTTTCGGGCTTGACCTCGAGCACGGCAACGTCGTAGACGTCGCCATTGTACTCAAAGCTGAAAATGTCGCCCTTGGTCAGTGTGGCAAAGTTACGGAACGCACGTTCCAGCACGGCCTTGGGATCGCTAATCTCCAAAAAGGCGGGCGACTGGGGCTGCAGCTTAACGAGGCGCGCAAGCTCAAGAGATGTAGTTTTTATCTGCACCATGTCGCCGACATCGAGCTGGAGCGTCTGCATCATCCACTGTGGGATGTAGGCGCGGCCCTCCTCTGCGACGAACTCGAGGACACCGCAGTGCGAGTGTTTGCCCTTTTCCGAGTTGACAAGCTCCATAAGCAGGGGCCACTGCACATGCAGGCGGGACACCTTGTCAAGGGCGGAGGGGGGCAGGAGAATCTTGGAGCCAAAGTTGATTTCGGGACGTTCGGCGCCGGGGGCCATGGCCATGGGGTAGCAGCGGTAGTATTCATCGAAGCGCATCGCCGCACCGCCGCGGCGGGGAGCGCCGTATCCTCCGTAGCCTGTGTTGTACTGTTCAGTTAGCTTTGTCTTTCTTGACGTCCTCGTAGATGGCCGAGATCGAAGAGCAACATACCATGCTCGTAGTTGACACGCAAAGAGCTGTGATCGAGAAAAGTGTCGTGGATCAATCGTTTGTCTAGTAGGGTGTCGGCAGAGATGGTGTATGTCGTATCGGTGTTTGTCTGAAATTCGAAACAAAGTCGATGGTGATGCTAAAAGGTTGGGTGTTGCTCGAGGTAAGCTGCACTGTAGTAATGGTGACGTTGGAGGCAACGGTGAATGACGATTTGACCAGACCCACTTTTGGAAGCTGGAGCTCTCTGAGGGGCAAAAGTTAGTATAGTCTTGGTAGTCTATGTGGGTCAAGACTGACTATTCACACTACTTTTCTTGCAAGCTCAAGTAGGCCGAAATCCAAGCACTTCAGCCTTGCGAACACGGTACTTGTCAGCCTCGGCCACACGACCACTTGAATCACCACGTGCGCGCGACAATACACTTCACACTACACTATGTCTTCAAGATTTACAGCCGCTCGGCCAAAGCGGGCTGGGGAAGCCTTTGCGCGGCAACACCACGGCGGTGGCGACGGCGACGGCAGCGACGAGGACCGCGGCGCATCCAAAGTCAAGTTTGACGTGCGTAACCCGTCGGCCCTTGCGCCAGACGCGCGCGAGGAAGACGAGATTCTCGATGCCGATGTTATTGGCGTGGCTGCGGGTGCAACCAAGCGCGGCGCAGTCAACATTGACGGCTACGACTCGGACTCGGACAATGACACATTTGAAGCGCGTGCAGAGCAGCGCAAACGACCTGGGCAAAAGGCTGGGAAGACGGGCGATGAAGACGTCAACTTGATCGACCAGCTAGACAACTATGACAAGCGACTCAAGGGCGAGGACGCTGATGGTGGCGGTGACGAAGATGAAGACGACGACATGTTTGCCGAGGACAACGACGATGACAAGAAGGACGACTCCAAAGACACAGCCAAACCTGGCGCCCGCAAAGCCTACAAAGACGTCCGCTTCCTATCCGACAAGGACATTGAGGGTCAGGAAGACGACAGCAAGGGCGGCGGCCGCGTGCACATCGACGACAAAGCCGCAGCACAGAGCGACGACGAGTCTTCGGACGACGAGGAGAAGATTGCCCTCGCAATCCAGGAGGAGGGCGTCGACGAAGAGGTCGGCTACGGCGGTCTCAAGAAGCACGCGCCCAAACTCATGGCCTTTAATATGCGCGAAGAGCAGGAGGAGGGCGCGTTCGACGAGTCGGGCAACTTTGTGCGCAAGGCTGTCGACCCCGACGCACAACACGACCGCTGGCTGGACGGTGTCTCTTCGAAGAAGCAGATGAAGCGCGCCGCCGAGGCCCGCGAGAAGCGCGAGCAGGAGCTGCGGGAGACGCGCCGCGCCGACGACAGCATCATTACGGCGGACCTATTTGCTGCTCTTATCTCAAGACTGGAGCTGGGCGAGACAGCCCTGGAGGCGCTGGCACGGCTGGGCAAGCAAAACGCCAAATTTGAAAAGGTGAAGCCGGCCAAGGCGAAGCGCATCCCGCAGTGGAAGCTGAAGCAGATGGAGAAGCGGGCGGGTGCGGAAAGCGACGAGATGGATGTCGACAAGGCCAAGAAGCCGAAAGACCCCGAAGATCCTGAACAGACCAAGATCAAGGCGGACATTGAGGCCATCACTGAGGCCGCAGACAAGCTGCTGAACCGCGACTACACGGATATTTACGACATGGAGCGCGAGCGGCTTGTGCGCGAGTACCGTGCGGAGACAGGCGAGGCGTGGGTCGATCCAGCCAAGGAGGAGAAAGAAGCCGAGTCGGCCACGGGAATGTGGGAGTACCGGTGGGTAGATGGCCGTGACGGCGGTGCAAAGCAGGGACCATATGACGGCCCGACGATGAAAGCGTGGCAGGACGCCGGCTACTTTGAGGGTGTCGAGTTCCGGCCAGCAGGAAGCGAAGGTGCATGGCAGACGAGTGTCACATTTGTTTAATTTTGTATATAGATAGGCGTTAGGGAAAAGGTATTGGGTATACCAATCTACATATAGTTCACTACATATTCTAGTTTGCTAGCAAGGATCGGTGAAGACTTTGATAAACTATATACACGCCTATGACGCCGGGTTTTCCATTCCCCAAGAAAACGAATAAAAAGAGCAAAATGAAAGACAGAGGCAAAATGTGAAGCAGTAGCAAAATGGAGGCATGCATGAAACGCGGTTCATGGCTCAAAGACAAAAGGCATAAACAAAGGCAAAAAGGTGCACCAAAGACACAGCGGTGTTACCAAGCAGGCTACACTCAGCTCAGCTCCATCTTCTCGCCATGGCCGTTGGAAACGGCAAAGTCGACGCTGCCCGAGTTGCCAATCAGCCGCTTCTCCGACTCGGCCACAAACTTGACGCTGCGTGCCGGGTCGTAGAAGAGCCGGAAGCTGCGCTGCACGTCCTCGACAGTCACCTCAGTGGCGCGCCGCTTCGCGCTGACCAGCTGCGACGTCGCAATCAGGTTGCTCGCGTACCGCAGGCCCGTCTCCTGGCCAATCTTGGTCAGCAGCGCCAGCGCGTCGGCCGTCAGCTCGACCTCCTCCTCCTGCGCGCGGATGGCCAGGATCTGGTTGATCTCCTCGGGGCCATACGGCTGTGTCGAGATGATGGAGACGCGGTCGAGGAAGTCCAGCGGCAGGCCGTGTGGGCTCTTGTAGTCGGTGCCGCGGATGCGCGACTGGCCGCGGTTGCTGGCCATGATGACAATGGGGGCAAGGTCGACCTCGAGCGCGCGGTTGATGTACGAGAAGCACTCAATGTCCAGCATGTGCACTTCGTCGATAAACAGCACACCCGGCACAATCTCGGCCTTGCCCTCCTCCTTCCACTCAGCCACCTTGGTGTTGATCTGGTCGCGGATCTCGCTGCGGATCTCACCCGTGTCGCCCGAGAACAGCGCCAAAAAGCCCTGCGTGCGCGAGTTGATCACGTCAATCTCGTGCAGCGACACCGTGTGCACAACCTCCTTGCGCTTCTGCAGCTCACCCTCGGGGCACTGCAGGAACTTGGTGTCGACACCCATCGCGTCGTAGTCGCGCGAGCGCGCATACGACCGGCCCAGCTTGGTGATCTTGCCCGACGACTTGTCAATCGAGATGATGTCGCCGGCCATGATGCGCTCCTTGGTCATGGCGTCGATCATCTTGCTGCCCATGTCGTAGATCGCCTCCATGTCCGTCGTCTTGATCGTGAGCTTGCCCTGCTTTGCACCGCCCGTCACGCTGCGGTCGATCTGGATCTCGACAACCTCGCCCTCCATAATCTCGCTCTCCTCCTTAATGCGCACGCCAATCGACTTGCGGAACGCCTGCGTCAGCGACTCCGTCTTGGACATCTCCAGCGAAAAGATCTCGGACGAGGCCAGGGATGTGAACGGCACGTCGGCGCCCAGCGACTGCGCCATGCCCATGGCAATGGCGGTCTTGCCCGTGCTGGGCGGGCCGGCAATCAGACACGCGCGGCCGGCAACCTTGCCCTGCTTGATCATCTCGAGAATGACAGCGGCAGCCTTGCGGGCCTTCTGCTGGCCAACGAGGCCCTGCGACGAGGCGCGCGGCTCGAGAGTGTCGGCATCGACGCCAAGGCCGCGAATGTGCGAGTGGGCGGCGATGAGGTTGAGACCGCGAAGGTCCTTGTTGTCGGAGGTAGTCAGGACGGTCTATAGATGGCGCAGAGAGTCAATGGTTAGCTATGGGAGCTCGCAGCAGCACGGCAGCACTTGAGGGGGAGAACGGAGAAAGTGAGCTGAAAGAGCTCCAAACCAACATACAGCCATCTTTGCGGTAGTTCAGGGGGGTGTATCCTGGGTAGCCCGCACAAATACAAGTTCAATTGACGTCGTGATGAGATGGTGGCCAATGTATTGGGTGTGGTTGAGGGACGGTCGTGGTTCGAAGCGGTGATGGCAGAGGTGGATTTCAAGCAAAAGAGGTGTCGTCGGTCTCCAGACTGGATCTTAGAGGCGTCGGGGCAGCAAAGGTGTGAAATTTTTAGGTGGTTCTAGAAAAGCGGCGCAGATGCAGGTCAGCCTGCTGGTCTCAGCGTAGGAATTAGCAGGCTCTAGGCGGGCTAGCGTGCTACCAGTCAGGGCGTCAGCACGGTCGTCACGTCGCGTTTGTTTGGCGACGCTGCGGTTGTACATGTACTTATCTTCCTAGTTTTGACAGCCTGTACTACTAGTAGTTAAGCTCCATTATTTGTAGCTCTACCTCCTACTCTAGCGCAAAAACTCCTTATCGGATTCTTATCGCCCCATGTCGTTACTCAGTTGGTCTCACCCTTCAAACAGATCACACTGGTTTTCGGCACTGTTGGTTGGGCCGCGCCTTCCTCGTCATTGTGAATCGCGTGTACTTGTGGCCGCTTTAGGCAACTTCACCAACATATCACAAGGAAGGTGCGTCCGGGCTCTTTCCCGTCCGCGGCTGTAGATTTATATACAAGCGTGAATTTTAAAATAAATATTGTTTTCACCCCCTTAAAAGCAGAGGCATCGCCAGATTCGGCTCTCGACCAGTTCTTCTGTAATAACCCAACTACAGCTCAGATCACACCCCGGAACTCTTAAATTTACTACTCTAGCGCGCTATCCAGCCTAACATTACGGCGGTCTATGCCGCATTTGGAAGACTAAGAGCAGCTGAAGAGAAGAAGAGAACAGAGGAAAAGAAAGGGTACAAAGCAACGAAAGCCGCAGAATCATTACGCAAAGCGTCGCAAAACAGCACGAACAAGGCGGTTTGGTTGCGGCACTGGACTCGCCCATCATCGAAGCGCCAATCTATATCGAATTCCGCGCCGTGTCAGCACTCTTTGACATCTCCCGGCCGGCGCTCCAGCGACATTCCAGGAGCGCGGCCATCCCACGTGTACGGCACTTTAGCATTCGTGCTCGACCTGAGGCTCAGACATCCTCGGTCGGCAATCATCAGCACATTTAAATCTCGCCTTCAAGCAGTGTCGGGCCAAACGCCACTGCTTGGACCACTTGAGCTTCACAGCCAGGGCTAGAACTTGCGAGCTTGGGGGTCTACAACGAAAACCCGGCGTAACGCCTATCGCAGACGTCAAAACTACAATCGGTGGGAGACCATAATTTCCGTATTAGAGGCCTCGCAACACAAGACACATTCATGCCACGAACACCCCACCCGCGGTCTCGAGACGCCAGCCGCGAGCGGCCATCTAGCTTCCACGACAGCAGGGACCGCGACCGCGACAGGGATCGGGACTGGGATCGGGACTGGGATCGGGACAGGGACTCGGAGTGGGGTCGCGATAGAGATCGGGGTAATCGGGGCACGGATTTTCGCGACCATGTTCGGGACAGCTGGGACCGGGACCGGGACCGTGGTCAGGGCGGGCGTCGGGAGGGCAGCCCACACAGGGGTGCACCGCCTGTCCGGCGTCTGGCGGGAGTGGCATCTCCAGGTAAGTCACATCTAAGCAGGGTTGGAAATGCATTGCAAAACAAAGAAGCAGCTGCTAATGTACGATTCTTCAGTGCCGAAAGGCCCAAAATTAAGCACACAGAAGTCGCCGGGAGTGGCATCTCCAGGTAAGTCACATCTAAGCAGGAATGGAAATGCATTGCAAAACAAAGAAGCAGCTGCTAATGTACGATTCTTCAGTGCCAAAAGGCCCAAAATTAAGCACACAGAAGTCGCCGGGAGTGGCCTCTCCAGGTAAGTCACATCTAAGCAGGAATGGAAGTGCATTGCAAAACAAAGAAGCAGCTGCTAATGTACGATTCTTCAGTGCCGAAAGGCCCAAAATCAAGCACACCGACCTCTGCTCGACCAGCCCATTTCAGCACAGGCACAGCAAGCACCGCAAGCAGCTCTTCCAGTTTGCCTGAAAAGGCCGATATGAAAGCCAGGGACATGGCTGCCACGGCGCTCGACAGGGCGATTCGCAAATCCAGAGAAGCCTTTGATCTCCAAAAAGGAAAGACGGCGCTGATTGCAGCTGAGAAGCGCAGGTCGGCTCTGCAAAAGCACTACCCCGACTTTCCTTCAGTTGCCGATTTCAATGCGCGAATGGAGAAACCCAGAGCAGCTCGTCAAGAGGCCGTTGAAGAGGCCGATCAACGCACGTATGACTCGCTGTCATCATCCAAGAATTTCGTGTCACAAATACTTGTGATGATTAAGAAAGAAATCGCTGCAAATGGTGCAAACGACACAAACGACTTACGCAGCACAGCCAGCGCCACTCCTATGCCGCACGACAAGTCCATGTTTGAGCGCGAGCTTCGCGAGATCAGGGCCGATATACTCAAAAGCGAGGCCAAACTTGAAGCGAAGATTGCAATCAAAATCGAAGCTCGAATGGAAGCGAAGCTGATGGCTAAGTTTGAGAGCATGCTGAACACCAAGTTGGCGGCTGCCACGATTGCAAACCCAGCAAACACAGCACCCACAACCGCTACGGATGGCACGAAAACCAACACAGCGGAGGTGCCATCGGATGCAGCGAAAGCGGCGCTGCAGGTTTATGATGCAGACATTCAGCGTCTGAAAGAAGAGAATGAGCGTCTGACAGATAAGCTGTCGAAGGTGACAGAGCTCGCCGAGCAGCTCATGGCGGATACGAAATCTGCGCAGGACACTCACCGGCGGCTGGATGCCGAGGTTGGGCGTCTGAGCAGCCGGGCCATCAAACACACTGAACAGCTCCAGAACGTTGAGAACAAGCTGGATACGTACGACAGCACCTGGTCCGACGTCAAGCCGGAGAATGTTCGATCCATGGTTGAGTTTGTGGCAACCGAAAAGCCCAAGCTGGAGCAGGATATCCAAGAACAAAAGGCGGCCACAGACGACCTGAAGAACGATATTCAGACGTTGCGGTTGAGTGCTGCTTCTTCTACTCCTGCTGCTCTTCCTGTTCTCCCTACCACTGCGCCTAGTGTGTTCGAGATTCTGTCTTCAACACTTGCCGCCTCGCCCTCCCAGAGCCGGGGCGCGGCAATTGCGTTCCCCGGCGACGATTTTGAGAGCCTCCGCAACGAAATTGGCATTCTCAACGAGCGGCTTAACCAGGTTGAGACATTGTCGAGCACGGCCAACATGCTTTCTGGACACCACACGACACTGATTACGCAGCTTCAGGACAGCGTGAAGCGCAGCTTTGACGGTCAAAAGACGCTCGCGGAAGTGTTTGACAACATGCTCACGGCAGAGTCGACCGGGCGCAAGGCAGACGGCACGCGCCTTGAGGCTCTAGAGAAGCTGGTGGAGACAATCCAGAAAGAGGGCGACAAGAGGGATCCTCTTCGCAATGTTCTCAAGGCTGTAGAGAATGGCTCTACCGGCACAGCTATGGCCAATGCAAATGCAACTGCAGGATCGCCGCGCTTGTCCGCGCCTGAGTCAGAGTCGGATATTGCTGCCCAGGCCGACAATCAGCTTATTACTATGGCCTCTGCGGCAAGTGAAGCTCCCGATGCCAGCTCTACCGCTCTTGCAGTCACAGACGCAGCTGCAATCACGACCAACATTGCCAGTAGCATTGTTAGTGGGACATTAGGTGCATCAGCTGTTCAGAACCTCGCGCAGGAAATTGGCCTGCTGCAGGCCAAGACCGAGGCGACTGACGTCAAGGTCATGCTTAACAAGGAGGACGCCGACGGGCAGTGCTCGGCGCTGCGGCTTATGATCGAGACGCTGGACAACCGGTTCAACAACCTGACAACCCGGGACATGTGCAATGCTATTGTCGGGCACATTGAGAAGATGGTCCCCAACGCGCGGCAGTTTGACCAGGATCTGAAGCGCGTGCTCGAACGGATTGGCCAGATTGAGGCCAGTCTGGTTGGTGTCACCAGTAATGGCAACGGCAATGGCCAAACCCGCTCGTTGAGCGGCAAGCGGGTGAGCGAAGTGGAGGACGCGTCGAATACGACGGCAGGGGCCCAGCTGAAGCGGCGGCGGACGGACGGCGCTGCATGGGCGCCGGCGACGGCGTCTACAATGCCAAGCACTTCGGCGGCGGCAGTGGCCGCGTCAGTTCGTAACGGCAGGATTGCCAGCCAAGGTCCCGTCCAAAGTCCAGGCCAACCCCAGAATCAGGGCCAGGGGCAGGGACGGCCGTAGTTTGAGTTTGAACTGAAGTTCAGTCAGTCTTTGTTTTTGTTGCAAGTGTTTCTATTTATTGGGGATTGTTTTATACCTTTGATTTACGGTTGGCGAATATTTGTGCAAACTCTTGATAGTCTATTTTTATTGATATGCCACGCTGTTGTACATCAACAGCAACGGAATAACTGGTTTCCAACTTCTCTCGCGTGTCTCAAATGTCGGTGTCCTTATGTGACAATATAATATCAGCTGAAGGCGTCGACACTTTTGGCTGATGGCACCGTCTAAGCCAGCCCAGCTCAGACATGCAGCTTACACGCAAGACAGCAAAGCTGTTGATGATTCCTAGTCAATCGAGGCACAGCATTTTTTTGATTTGCCTGTCTTTGCCAACAACTATGTAGTCGTTGCATTTGACTTTTTTGTAATAATTGATCTGTTTTTTGAAATAGTTTATGTTTTTCTTCAATAGTTTTGAAATTATCACAAATGAATCGAAATATTCCTAAAAAAAGGCAACATTGGGATATGTGATCTGTCTTTTCACAAACAAAATTCAAATAAGAAGCAAACATCAAATACAAAACAAGATTAAATATAAAGTATTTTAATTAAAAAAAGCAAGTTGTTTCCACAGCCTTTCACAATTGTCACCTCATCAATACTCATCATAATAATCACATAATCACACCAAACCAGTGATTCACGGATGACACCACACTGATTCATACTCCCGCTTTATTTTCTTCTTTGCTTTTCTTCTTTTTCTTTTTGGGCTGATCCAATCTACTACTCGGTGACAGCTATCTGTCAGAAACACTCGGGTCTCACAAGCCGTCTGGCAGGCCTTTGGTCGAGTCTCGGGTCTGCAAAGCTGAGAGACGTGACGTTTTTGTATCCATGTTAGCTGTCAGATATTTAGATCACTTTTCCTCGAGCCATCCCGGCTTCACTTTTGGCTACTTTAATCATATGGTGGCAGTCGCCGTGCATTGTTGGTGTTTGTTCATCATTGTGCCAGCCTGGCTTGTTGGTAGTGTGTCGCTGTCAATGCCGGTGCCAACATGTCTACCTTCATCTTGGCTTTCTGCACTTTACGGTCAACCATCGTCGTCTTTCATCTTTCATCGTCTTTGCTCATCATTCACCGTTCATCATCTCCCATCTCCCGTCGTCTCTCGGCTGCCTGTTTCCACCAACACCGTTGCCACATCTGCTTTCTCATTTAGACACCCAGCCGTAGTCTGTGACACATCAGTAGCTTTCACTCACTCATGCATGCTTTGTTGCAGCCAGCCTCGCCAGTTCAATAAGGCACATCCAGGGATTGGCATACATGTACAGCGGCTTGTCTCGTGGCCCTCTCCGTAGACAAACCTCACTTCCCACTCCTTCCCTTCTAAGAAATGACTGTCCAAAGACATACGGAAGCGTCTTGATCGCGCCTTCTGACTTTGGTGCCTTCCACATCTGGACTTAAATGACCTCCACGGGCATATAGATACGCTGCCCCTCCCACCCCTCCTTATTCTTCTTTTAATCCTTTTCTCCATGTCATCTATTGTCTCTATTCATCACCATCTTCAGCTTACCTTTGACTTCTTCCTTGGACTATTGCAGCCCGACGACGCTGAGCCTTGGATTCGACCTGACGTGCCAGCCCGGCCCGAGACCGTTATCGCCGTACTTATTTGACCGTTTTGTGTCCATTGAAGCTCGACACCATTGGAGGATGACCTGTTGTGCTACCACCTCTATTCATATCAGTCATTTTACGTATCTTTCAGTGAAGCATCTTGCTATTGTCATTCACCCTAGGATTGTCAAACGGTAAGGCAGCGGATCTCCATCAGAGACAATACGGAGCAGAAACAGAGAGACAACACGACGACAGACTGCCGATGAAATGTGGGCCTGCCCTGGATTTACTTAAATTAATTCACAAAATAACTAACATAAACAGCCCGCGACCCACACTGCTTAAACCGCCATCATTCACGCTCCGGCCTCTATTCACAAATCTCCCGTTCTCGAGACGCTCGCTCTTCAGCACCAATCACCGCGACAGAAGCAACGAAACACGCTGACACGCTACAAGTAGATACGCTCACGCTATCCACTACCCACTCTTCTGACCAGCGAGACACCCTGCCGTCGCAAACCGCCCATTCTCCTCCAGCGACAGACAGGTTGCTTTGCTTGTCCTCTGCACATTTGCTGTTCTGCTGTTCTGCTCTTCTGCCCTACTGCTCTGTGTACCGAGTACACGACACACCTACCCACACACACAAGATACAAGATCTAGTGAAGTGAACCGCCAGTTGCTACTTAGGTACCGTCCATCCCATATCACCACAACACCCACATCCCGGCGTCATCTTTCCTTTTCCCCCATCCCGACGACTTTGTGATCGTCGACACTCCGACACGGCGGCGATACACGCGACAGAGCGACTTGCCTTTAGCCCTCTACCGCTTTCCGCTGCCTCATTCCCTCAGGCGCGGCACCTCCCGGGGGCTATGCTCCACGAACCTTTGCGTTTTTCCACCGCATAGCCAGCCATTTCCACTTCCCGCTACTCCCCAAATTCAGAGCGAAATCCACTTGCGCCCGCGTCGCTCGTCTTCTTCGACTGCATCTTATCACGACACGACATTTCACGACAATCATCAATTTGATCGCCTGACACGCCCAACGGCATTCGCTGTAAAGTCACAATCGTTTCACGTGACGCTCCACTTTGCGATCGCGACCCGCGCATCTTCTATTGATGCCATCTCAATACCAATCTCGACAATTCTACCGTCTGTACAACCTCGGACGATCCTTGTCGCTGTCGCTATTGCCCGCGACCCCTAGACGCGCAACAATCAATCCCGCAACTTCTCTATTCACTGTTCGCTCTGCACAGCCATCACGCCGGCCTCACCATTCTTCGCCAAGTCGCCAACTCGCTATCAGCACGCTCCCACCTTTTGCATGAACCCCCATCGCGTTCGTCTCGCCCACACAGCCCTGCCACCACCCATCCAACCACCACTCGCTCTCATCATTGCCGGCGCTAACCTGCTCAGACTCCCATTCTACCTCGTCTGCCACACACCCTCTGCTTCCATTCTTCGCTTCTCGCGCACCACATCGCGCACGACGACCTCTCTCCAGCTTAATGTCCACAAGCTCGACTTCGAATACCCGTCGCAGCTGCGATTCATGCAGCTGATGATTACATTCCGCCACGATTACGACGCGCGCTCCGATAGCACGACTCATACGTGCACGACTCAACGGCCTCAAGGATCAGGAGGAAGTAGTGGAAGTTGGAACAGGTTCATGGGAACTGTTTGGTTAGGAGGAGGGGACCATCACCATTGCGCACAGCGCCTCAACCACACCTCATAACATGGATGCTGCAGCCGAGGCGATTAAGAACTTAGCGCAGCGTGTTCTTCCCGACCGACCATACCACCTGGCCGTGTCTGCCACCACACGATACCCCGTCCCACCCGACCCGTGGCCAAATAGCACTCCTCTTCAGTACACGACATACATCTCCGAAGCCGACCGCGGCATCCTCTTCACACGACCTTACTTTGATATCCAGCAAGACGACGCCGATCACACCCCCAACGGCAACCACAACGGCAACGCCAGACATACACGCCTAGACACAGCTTCACCCGCTGGCGCCGCCGGAGGCACTCCCGGAGCCACGGACGGCAAGGGCGAACCCAAGAAGCCAAAGACCAAGATGTCCTTCAAGGACTATCAGCAAAGCAAGCAGCTAAAGCTCTCACAAACACCCGAAGCTGGGGCCGCAAAAGCTGGCGCCAAGCTCGGCAAACCCTCAGACACCATGGCGTCCATTGAACGCCAGCGGTTACCACCGAAGCCAGATTTCAATGGCGACTCAAAGTATGTCGTACTCTCGCTTCCTGATGGTACTAAATCTAACCGTTGTAGAAAATTCCATTCTCCCTCCAAATCACCACGGCCACCAGTCCACAACAGCCCTAGTGTTGCCGACAGAAAGCGCAATGCTGACCTGAACGATTCGCGCCCACACAAACGCTCACGATCCGACACATCAATGAGCTCTACTTCACCACCACACGCCTCCTCCTCTAAATACACTGGCCGCATACACGAGCCACCAAGCCCTCTAGACCTCGACAGCCGCAGAGACGAGCGATCACGACCGGCCGCAACAAACGGCCTATCAGCACAGAACAAGATGCGCGACAAGTACCGCGAGAGAGATCGCGATGTTGACCGGGAGCGGGAGCGGGAGAAAGACCGCGACAGAGATCCCAGAGACCGAGAGCGCGACCGCGACCGCGACCGTGAAAGAGACCGGGTCCGCGATCGTGCTGACCGGCCTGAACGTGCTGACCGTGAGCGGGATCGCGAGCGGGACGCAACACGGGAAGGGGCTCGGGAGCGGGAGCGGGAACGTGACCGTGATCGCGACAACCGTGACCGTGACCGTGACCGCGAGCGCGAGCGTGGTGACCGCGTCGATCGTGCTGACCGTGACAAGGAGAGGGAGCGGGAGCGCCCTCGGGAGCGTGAACGTGAGCGCGAACGCGAGCGTGACAGAGAGCGCGATAGAACAGACACATACCGCCGCTCACCTCCATCCCCAGTAGCTTCCAAGACAAACGGCCATAAGGTGGCAAAAGACCGCGAGCGGGAACGTGACCGTGACCGCAGTGATCACCGCGGCCGAGACCGGTCTCGCACACCAGACGGCGACCGTGCTGCTTCCTCACTGCCACCAATCCTGTCACCACTACACTTTTCATCCGACTCTCTCACAAAGAGGCCCCGGGCAACGACCAACGCCAGCGCCAGCGGCGCATCTGCCAAAGGCAAGAGCGAGCCTAGCAAGAAGGACGAGCCGGCCTTTGTCATGCCGCCCCTACTGTCACCTACGCTACCTGCTATCATCGAGGAGGAACTTTCCCGTCTCAACAAGAAGACGCCGCTCAAGGATCTCAAAGACATCAAGGATCTTAAGGATCCCAAGGATTCCAAGGACCTCAAGGACCCAAAGGAGCACAAGGAGCATAAGGAGCCCAAGGAGCCCAAGGAGCCCAAGGAGCCCAAGGAGCACAAGGAGCACAAGGAATCGAAAGAGACCAAGGAAGACAAGCCTGCGCCGGCTGCATCGAATCACGCAACAATGTCCGGCAAAAAACCATCACGTGCCAACATGGACACGGAGATGACTGATGTCGGGTCTAAATCTACCCCCGCCAAGAAGGAGCTGATTGTGATTTTGAAGTACAAGAAGAAGAATGTGAAACGGGTCAACAACCTGTTGGCTCTTCCGCCAAAGTCTTCGCCCCGCACATCTGCCTTCCCCAAACAGAGCCAGACCGACCGCGCAATAAGCATAGAAGATACGCCGTCTCCTGCACAGCCCGTCACCAAGAAGCGTCCTGTCTTCTCAGACGACACACTGCCGCCGCCGCCCTCATCCTCCTTCAAACACCCCAAGGCTTTTGCCGACAAGAGCGTTGGCTCTGCCTCGCGCACATCCGCGGGCCCGGGTACGCCTCTCAAGTCCACCCCGATGGCCCGCAACGCGTCCAACACCTCGCAGGTGCTCACACCAGGTGACTCTACGAGCCACACGCCGCGCTCCAACGACCGGCCGCCCACCAGCCAGGGCTACGGCAACGACTATCCTGCTCCCAGCAGCAGCAGCAGCACCGCGCACGGCACGGCCACGGCAAGCGAGTGCAGACAGCGGTACAGCTTGTACCATAAGTTGGGAACAAAGCTGAAGCACGACCGTGATGCTATCATTCGTAGCCGCATGCCCGCTGCCAATGGAGCAACGCCCGCCGCATCCAAGACCGATTCTGTCAACGTTGTCCGCCAGCTCACCGTGGCCGATAAGAAGCGCGTCGCCTGCCTCAGCCTGGAGATGGTCATGAGTTACCTCTTGGCCTTCAAGTTCCTCAACCAGTCACGCCTGATGGAGCGGCGCACCGGCGACCCGAAGCTGTTTATCAACCTCATGCCCCACCTGTTTGAGCTCCGCAGCCATGTGCGCCAGGTGCGTCCGCTTGAGGTCATGGCTGTGCAGCTGCGTGCCATCTGTGTCGAGCAGATCACGACGTCTCTCCTTGGACAGGATCCCAAGATCGTCGCGGCCGAGCTGCCAGCCCACACCAAGACGCGCAACGAAGCATGGGCCGAAGTCGGTGTCTACAACGACCTCGTTTCTGACAGTGCAATCAAAGCCATCGTCGGACCGTGGATGAGCGTCGAAGACACTGTTTCCGCTATTCTGCCCGTGATGCGCCGCTGGAACGACCGCGAGAGTGCTGGATGGGAGCAGGAGTTGCAGCCACCGAGATAGTTTCTCAATCGTGGAAGTGCTTGCCTACATGAAGATGCCCCGGCATGGAGGGCCGGCAGCTCTGCCCCAATTCCATCTCCTCACAGCAGGCCCAACACCCCCAACAACAGCTGCTGTGGCAGTCCCATTACCAGCCGCAGGGTGGATAGCCCCAGTAACACCACCTGCAAGACCAGCAGGACTGCCCGCACGGCCGCCGTCAACAACGCCCAGGGAAGGGTTAGAAGCCGCGTCATGTTCAAGTCCTGCGCCTCCGATACCCTGAAGATGATGAGTGTGCACTTTAATACTCGCATCCAAGCGCAGTCCATGCTGCCCCGAAGAGTCACAGTACCTGGGAATGATAAATGTCGCGTGTCGACAAAGCTGCCTCCCAAGGCACCAACCAAGTCCACAGCAAAGGCTCCAGCCGAGCCGATGGACAAGCCGCAAGCAGCTGCACACAGCCTCTGAAGCAGGTGAATGTGTTTTGCCCACCCACTGTTAAGCACCATCCGGCAGTTCGCAGCCCCAGAAGCAGCAGGCTTAGAAGGACGAACCTCGGAAGAACAACCTCGGAGTGAACTGCCTTGAAAGACGCATTCTTAGAAGGAGCATCCACAGAAACAGAAAACTTAAAGGGGGGGACTCGGCAGTGACCTCATATCGCGTGTCAATACAGAGCGCACCGACCTGCCAAAGAGAAAGAGATCTCCTGACGACATTGACGGCGGTGCACGAGCCCATAAGGATGCGAGAGGGACGAGAGAACGAAGAGAGATGAGAGACGGGAGAACCCCACGAGACCCGACAGGAGGGGAGGTGTCGGAGTCTGATGACGACAGAAGCGAAGCTACAAGAGTCAAGCGCGCGCGGACCACACACGGTTAATACCCAGGATTGCTGTATTCTATTTTCTATTTGATATTTTCTATTTTGCTGCCTTTCTGCCCAATCTGCTATCTGCGTTACTTGTTGTTTGCTGTTTATTCCTCTAACGAGCCGAGGAGTTACGCCGTCTTTGTTATATCCCAGTTTCCTGTCCGTTCCGACAGTGAGTTCAGCAGTCATACAGTCTTATCTCAAGTTTCTCCCGCGACGTCTTGTTTCTTTGCTATTCTATGCGATTACCCGATTGGGTTTGCTTGAATCTTTTATATCTTATACCAGCAGCGGAAATGTCCTGGTATCTATGCGTCACAGATGAATGTATTAATGATTTCTACTGTCAAGTCGACTATTCACACTATATGTCTGGCCACAGTAACTACAAATACACTTAATGAATACGAGATGCATGCAACTGCAGACGTCTTGATGTTGAATGACAGTCTGTTTCTTTATTAATTATCATAAAATAAGCCAAAAATGCTACCGCCTGAAACAAGATTCAACAAGAAAGCTGGAAGTTACAAAAGGGAACAAAATAGTACAAACAAGAAACCGTGATCTAGACAAGGGACGCCGACCGCCATCGCCATGGGTAGTAGCTGTAAGAGTAATAGAAACGTGGAACGGAGAAGAAAACGGAAACAAAAAAAAGAATGTGAATAAGAAATACAAGAGAAGACGGACAGACAATGCCGGCCAAGAGGATATAAACAGAGGTTGAAAGATATCAATCAAGATAAAAGAGATGAAGAGGCAAAGAAAGGAGAAAGAGTAAAGAATATTAGAGACAATGAACAGGGTGCCCGTTCTTTGCATCCTCTCGGAAATGGACCGGGTCGGCAAGGTGCGCACACTCGTCGCAGTACCAGTCCTGGCGGTGCTCCGTGTCGACCTGGGGCGCGTAAAGGCACGTCGTGTGGTAGAGGCGGTGTGTGCATTTTTTGTTCTGACACACAATCGCGTCAACGCCCGAGCAGTGGTGCTTGCAGATGCCGCAGCAGTTGGGCCCGCCGTGCAGCACGTACGGCTTGGGCGCCGCAATGCTAGGCGGCGACGACGGCAGCGACGATTTGTTGTTATAGGCGTTAAAGGCCTCCTTTTTCTGGCGCGCCGTCGCCCACGCCGCGTCGAGCGTCAGTGTAATATTGTCAATATCTTCGTCCGTCAGGATGTCGTGCGCCACCATGACGGCCATGAGCTTGCCAAACTCCATGGCACGCGACTGCTCGCCAACGAGCCACGGCCCGCGTTCCTCGACAAACTGCACCATGGCGCGCGGGATGTAGGCGTCGGACGCAATGCGCTTGAGAATCACAAAGCGGTCCCACTCCTGGATAAACTCCTTCTCGGCCGGCGTCAGGTCCGTGTAGTCCTGCACAATTTCGCGGTGCTTATGGATGCGCCAGCTCTCGTCGACCGTGCTTGAACGCAGCACGGTGCCCGCCTTTAGCAGCGCCTTGCTGAGCGGGTCGTACAGCTGCTGCCGCGTCTGCGGAACATGAATGGTCTTCTTGACGGCCGGCGGCGCAGGCCGCGCCTTGAGCCGCGGCACCTGGCCGACCTTGACGAGTCTGTCGTCATTCAGCGGCCCGTAGCGCGATCGTATCCACGACTCATCACCGCGAAGGAATAAGCCGAGATCGAGGGCCTTGGTCGGCCGTCCAAGCTGGTAGATAGTGGTCGTCTGGTGCTTGTTGACTTGGTAGGAGGCGTTGCTGTCGTCAATGACATGGGTGACACGGAAGATGTGACTGGCACCGCGTGGCACTGAGCGCCGCTCGTACTGGAAACTGTAATGTAGGTGGACGAGGAAATGTGCTCGCAGCTGGTTGACATCAGGGCATCGTGCCATGCACAAGCAGCAGACAAAGCCGTCAATAGTGACCTTTTCGGACTGGTACTCGTACAATATCTTGACATTTTGATTCGCCGTCTGCTGAGCCGCATAGGCGGCGTATCTGTCGAGGCCGGGGAACGCCTTTGCATTGCCCGGCCGCTTCTTGGATGTGTGGTAGTTGAGATGGTGCACTTTGTTGCTGATAGCCTTGACGTTGTAGTCCTTTTGATTGCGCCGTGCGCGCAGTGACCGGTTCTGGCCGTCTAGGCTGTTCTCTATGTTGTCGTCCTCGGGGAAGCTGCCTGTGTCGTCGTCGTCAGAAATAAGAGACGCGCTTATGACATGGCCGTTGCTTTGGCCGTTGAGCTCGCGGCTGAGCTGACTGTTAATCTGGCTCTGGACGTGTCCATTGGTGCCATTCAGATGGCCGTGGCTGTGGCCGTGGCCGTTCATAGTCCCATTGAGAACGCTGTTAGCCTGGTCAGGCAGAACCTCTACAACATCAGATGCCGCATTATTCTTATGCGCACGAGAGCGATTACCCAGCGTCTTTACTGGCCAAACGTCACGCAGGTCCAGTGATGGCAGTGGTAGTGGCTCGTCGGGATGCAGCGCCACTATTGTTGGCATAACACCGAGGTTCAGGTTCTTGCGCGGACGCTGGAGAAAGCCGGTCGTCCAGCGCACATCCATGTCCAGGACAAATTTGGTCGCAACAGGGTTGTGCTGCGAGCTCTCGCACAGCCAGACAGGCACTCGCATGCGGGGCCGGCCAAAGAAGTCGCTTGCCTCAGCGTACAGGACGCAGTCGTTGGTCTTCTTGGGGCGGTAGTCGCTGCCGTGCCGGCTCTGGTCGGCCAGTGCGAGCAGGTCCAGCGGTGGCCAGGCGTCGCTGCTTCCGGTAGACTCGATCTCGATACGGAGCTTGTATGTATCTCCGAGGCCAAACACGTCGTTATCATGCCGCATCATGGCAATCTGGTCGAGCGGCACAGTGAACGGCTCGAGCACAAGCTTGGCCAAGCCGTAGCCGTTTTCGCCCTTGTGCGACTGGACACTGCCGATTTGGGCAGAGCAGTGCACCACGACCGGCAGGCCGCGTTTCTCACTGAAAATAGTCACTTTGAAGCGCGCATTCAAGCGCTCAGGTACAGCATCCACGGCATGTCCTGGGGATAATGCGCCTACATAGCGCAACCGTGGGGTCTCCTGGTGAAAGATATTGAACAGCTGCACGCGCAGGCCGTTGTTGCGGTCAGTTGGAAACTCGGGTAGCTTGACGACGTCGCTTAAAGTTTCTGCACCGAGATTAAGAAACTTGGCTCCAGGGCCAGCCGGAGCCGACGCCGGGCCGACGCGCCGCCGTTTGGCGGGATGCGCATAGACATCGTCGGGTTGTGTTTGGTCTTGGTCACCGGCGGGGCGGGACGTGGGCGGCGGCGGCCGCGGACGCCGTGTGGGGGTCCATTCCTGGCTTGCAGTGACGCCAACGGTCCAGTTGCGGTGTAGGAACGGCAACCGCCGGCGGCCTGGCTGCGGCATGGTAATGGTACCAGGTGGGATGCGACCAAGTCAGCGCGCGAGCAACCGAGAGGCGGGGAAAAGGAGAGAGGGCTATGGACTGCGGGGACGCGCACATCTGACAATCCGATATATATTAGGCCGGTGGGATGAGATTAATAGGGGGTGAGAGCACAAGATGAGGTGAGAATGAAGAAATGAAATGAGATGTGATGACGACGTTGGCTGAGGTTGAAGACCGCGGGATGTGAGGATAAATGATGGGTGAAACGAGTGAATAAGAATTGAATAAAAGGGAACAATAAGAGAATGAGAAATGGATGAAAACAGGGATGCGCCGATGAGAATAGAGAATGGGGGGTGGTGACTTGATGAGAGAAGACAGCAAACACCCGCGATGCGATGAGATTGTTTGCAAGGCTGTGGATAACACAACGGGTGCGCAAAGTCAATCGCCGGTTGCAGCGGCTCGGCTTGGTCCGGCGAACACGATCGGCGGGAAGACAAGAACCCCTGTGTCGATGCCGTGGAGATATGGCGAGATGAAGATCCGAGGATGACGAGATGATGCTTGTTGATGGCAACGATTATAGGTCAGCAGCTGGCACGTGTGGCGTATAGTCAGACGGCGACGCGACACTGTATGCCCGCCGAGAAGATTGCGCGTATTATGTTTTGTGTGTAAGAGCCAGAAGGTCAAACAATTAGCCAAAGCTACCACAGCATCGTGATCGTGAGATGTCGGGCGTGGAAACAGCTTCAGTCGACGTTGACGTCTCAAGGCAAAAGTCCAAAAGGAGGAATATAGGATTCAGAATAGGAAATAGGAAGGCGCGAATCGCTGGTCACGGGGAAGTGTGCCGGTCGGTCCTTACCCATACTCTGGTCTGTATTACTCTGTATGGCGCAGTCTGTGGTGTTTGTCTTGCTGCTCTGCGGTCGTTGTGCTTGCGGCAGTCGCGGTCACGCTTTTCCACCGGTCGCTCCTTCCCTGCTCCCCAAAATAATGTTCGACTTTTGGGCGTGCGGGAACGCGTTATTGAAAGAGAAAAAGGCAAGACCAGTCTCCAAGTTGTTAGCGCTAGAGACCCACAAATATCCACTTTTAGCCAATGGCATGTTTATGGATGCAATCCACCTCCAATTAAGCTGCATGAGACCCGCTTTTAGTATACTCCGTGCTGCAGGTATTGTCTACTGGGGATGTTTTACGGTGCAAGTAAGGCAGCCAACTGCATGTTGACCGTTGAAATTGAAACGTGAAGTTGTTTGTTGTCATTTCAGGCACACGGGGCGTGAGATGCTGTCATTTTGACAAAAAACAAAAGCCACTTTTTGAAACGAAACAAGACGGGAATGTGCACAACTGTTGGCCCAAATTGGAAGGCGCGAACATTCCGCACCGAAATGAGGTCACGTGCCATATTTACGTCAACGATGACGGCCTTACACCAACGACCGGGGCAGACTACACATATAAATTGATATTCTGTTCTTGGGTTTACTTTTTTATATGAGATACAGATACACATTATGAAAACACCGCGGTATACAGAGTCACGACAAAAGGCCTGCCAGTCGTGTGTGGCGGCCAAAGCCAAGTGCGACCGCAAGCCTCGTTGCAGCCGATGCACCACGCGGGACATACCCTGCGTCTACTCCGGACGGCAACCAGGAGGCACTGAGAGAGCGCAAAGCAGGCGCTGTGCCGGGTGTAGCCCCGAAAAGTCGTCGCCGGAATCGTCTGTAGCCGCTGGGACATGCTCTCTCGCCGAGGACGGCACAATGGTCAACGAACGAGACCTGGTCTGCCCGATCAATGCAGGCAGCATCAGCATCCGGTGGATGAACGCATATGTGCCAACGTCCCCAGACCAGGCGACCAAGACATATCCGCCGGTGGCCATGGTTTTTCTCCGGCAGATGCTCAAATCGTATGCCGGCATGGCCATCCAGGGCAAGCTGCCACCGTTTGCCCACCCAGCCCAGCTTTTGTCTGTACAATCTCAACGAGAGGATGCATTCTGGGACGTCTTGTCGGCCTGCCTAAGCGTGGCTAGAGCATGCGATCCTGAGAGAGGCACACGCACAGCAGCCACGATAGCCGTCAAAGCTGAGATGGACAAACTCTACGAACTAATGAAAGCCATACACCAAGAACAGGGTGTGTCTGTCAACAGCCTTGTATCTCTGTCTATCTTCCAGTCGTATCTGCTCTATGCACTACTTCTCTTTTTCCAGCTCGAGCAGCAGGCCGACCCATACCTGCGGCAGGCGGTCGTTGCTTTGCAGGAGATTGCCTGCATGAGTGCCCAGCACGGCCTGGTGTGCGTTTCCTCAAATACAAGTCCATCTTCGAATGCACCACCGTGGATGGCCTGGATCGTCGCAGAAGCCAAGCGCAGGACACTCTACACAATGTACCTGTTTGACAGCGTCCTGTCTGCACACGACGGCCTGCCGACGTATCTTGGCGTCGAGCTGCGTGGTCTGCCCGCGCCCAGCAGCAAGGCCTTGTGGCAGGCACCGTCAGCCGAGGCGTGGGAAGCGGCGTACTTGGACTATAGGAAGATGTGGCACAAGTACGACAAAGACAGGCACAACGATAAAGATTACGACAGCCACCTCCGCATTGACGAGCTCTGGGCAGCACCTATCGGCACGGACTCGGCAAGTCTTGCGCGTCGGCGCCGACGAGTCGACCAGTGGCTCGAGGCGGTTGACGAATACGGGGTGATGCTCTATACAGTCACAAGCTGTACACATGGGACGTAATAACAGTGGTCTACACTATAGTTCAGCATACAGCTTAGATTCATGCAGGAGTCAATTCGAGGAGAAGACGGATGATGACCGCGTCTGACGGCGGAGCACCGGCTAGTAGTGGCAACCTTAATGAGACCATGACTCTATATTTGGAATCAGCCAACTTTGAAATAAAATGAAGCAGTTTCAATCAACGTGTGCATTGTCTTTGTCATTTATAAAGGACGTCGAGGATTGGCTGCATTGTGGCAGAGACGACTGTCTCAGTCCGCCCTCTCAGCTCCAGCGCTGTGGCCCCTAAAGATCGCCTAAAAACATGTCAAAAGACCCCTAGCCCCCTGCCACAGATCGCATAGTCTGACGCATAGCTCAACTCCGCTCAACTCCGTCAGCTCCGATGCGCCTCCGGAGCCCCATATTTCCTCCACTTTGCACTTACACGGCAACGGGGCGATTTGTCGGCGTCGACTTTTCATGCAGTTTTTATGCATATAAAGCCGGTGCCGTCATGAAGCTATTATCTTCTCATCCATCTCATCTGTCTCATAGCAAAAGCCACAATGGAAACTGAAAGTAATGAGCAAGCACTTTCCCGGTCCAGCACGCCGCCGCCGCCCGGGACCGAGGAGCCCTACAGCATCTTTGACCACCGCCAGCGAGCTTTGATTGTCCTCATTGTTTCCGTGGCGGCCACCTGTACGTCCATGTTTTTAGTATAAGAAACATCTGCTGACAGAATAGTCTCCGGCTTTGCGTCCAACATTTACTTTCCCGCGCTGCCCACCATCGCCGCCGACTTCAACGTATCGTCCGAACTTGTCAGCCTCACAGTCACCACCTATCTCGTGCTGCAAGGCATCGCGCCCAGCTTTTGGGGCCCTATTTCGGATGCCCGCGGCCGCCGTGTTGCCTATATCGGCACCTTTTGCGTTTTTCTTGGCGCCTGCATCGGCCTCGCGCTGTGCCGTAACTATGCCTCACTCGTCATCCTGCGCGCCCTGCAGAGCACCGGCAGCGCCAGCACCATTGCCATTGGCGCGGGCGTCATTGGTGACATCACAACGCGCGAAAATCGTGGCGGCTTCATGGGCATCTTCCAGGCGGGCTTGCTGGTGCCGGTTGCCATTGGCCCGGTAATTGGCGGTGCACTGGCCGGGTCGCCGTCGCTCGGCGGCTGGCGGTCTGTCTTTTGGTTTTTGACAATCTACGGCGGCGTCTTCTTGCTTGTTTTGATTTTCCTCCAGCCCGAGACCCTGCGCGCCATTGTCGGCAACGGCGGGTGTGCAATGAGTGAGCTCAACGTGTTTTCGCGCTACCCTCTGCGCGTCTACCAGGCACGGACCAAGACGCCTTGGACGCCGACCGCATCCCCCTCTGGAAAGAAGAGAGCTCCCTTGCGGATTGACGTTTTCGGACCAATGCGCCTCCTCATCAGCAAACAGGCCGGGCCTGTCATCTTCTGCGTCGCCACCTGCTACGCCGTCTGGCAGATGAGCATCACTGCGCTGTCCACCTTGCTCCAATCGCAGTACGGCCTCAGCGAGGCCCACACCGGCCTGACGTACATTGCCAACGGCATCGGCTCGATCGTGGGCACGTTTCTCACAGGCAAGCTGCTCGACCGCGACTACAGGCGGATTGCCGCCAAGGTCGGCGACGGGCCGGTTCCGCTGGAGAAGGCCCGCATGCGCCTGCTGCCCGTGTTTGCCGCACTGCAGACTGCCTCGATCATCATGTTTGGCTGGACAATTGACCGCAACGTGCACATTGCCGCGCCGATCGTGTCAACGTTCATCACGGGCTGGTCGGTGTCTGCGATGGCAGGCATTGTGAGCACGTACCTGGTGGACGTGCACGGCGGCGGCGGATCGGCGACGGCGAGCCTGAACCTGGCACGGTGTCTCATGGCTGCAGGCGGCACGAGTTTTGTAATGCCGCTGATTGAGCGAATCGGTACGGGACCAGCATTTTCTCTGTGTGCGGGTGTGCAGGTACTTGCGACGACTGGTATTGCAGTGCAGTGGCGGTATGGTCCCAAGTGGCGACAGGAGGCCGAGGCCAAGGCAAAGCAGAAGCAAGCGGAAGAGGAGGCCGACACGGAGTCGGAGGAGCAGCGGCAAGCCGACCCTGAGAAGTAATGGACGAGCACTGGATTGAATAGCACAGCATAGACTGAACAGCATAGCATCGCATTGTTAGATTGACCTTGGATTAGAGCATAGAGCATAGAACATTAGAACATTAGAACATTAGAACATTAGCATTAGAATTATTTAATGTCAAGCACTACAAACACCACAAAACACATCGCATCACAGCTCATCGCTAGACGCAGTGATTAGACTACCATGCCATTGAGCGGCTGTAAATTCAAACTCCAATAAATACAAGGGTATATCCGACGCCAAATCATGACCTGCCAGGTAATGGCATCAATCTGTACAAAAATAGAACAAATAAAAAGAAACACGTCAACAAAAACAAAGATATTAAACGCGCTCAAGAGCGCACTCCCTCCGCTCCCCGTCTACTTCCCCTCTACTCTTCCTCTACTCTGAATCCGAGTAGTCATCTTCAAACTCCGTATCAGTGGCCTCCGACTCCGAGTCATTAAAGTCGGCCATTGTCATCACGCGCGCGACTGGCTTGGAGTTGTCAAACTGGATTTCCACCACCTCGCACAAGCCCTGCACAAACGGCTCTAGCTCAGGCTCAGGCTCGTGCTTGGAGTCGTTGCTGGAGTGGACACGGGTAGGCATCCCGTCCTCTTCCTCCTCTTCGTCATCTGCACCCACGTCCACATCCTCATCCTCATCCCCATCCTCATCGGTATCGACCTCGCGGTATGAGATACTCTTGCGGCTGGCAATGCGCTCGAGGCTGGATGTCAGGCTAGGGCCGGCCGACGGCGTGGCAGTCGCAGGGGCAGCGGGAACGCGCGCGCTGCGGCGTTTTGGCTGAGAGTTATTGGACGGCGGCTTCTCTTCCAAGGCTTTCTTGCTGTTGCCATTGCCGCGCAAGGCACACTTGTTGGAGTGCTCTATCTTGTACGCCGGCTCCGGCAGCGTCATCTTGCGCTTGAAGACGCGGTTGAACTTTGACACCCACTTCTCGCGCATGTTGGAACGATCGCGCCACGGAATGTCGAGCGTCGCCCCGATCTTGAGTACGCGCAGGTTGGGCAACTGCGGGGCGCTGTCGATGAGCGACTGGAGCAGGAACTCTGCCGGGGCCTTTTCGTACTTGCGCTCGATATCAAGCTCAATGGTATGGATGGACGCAGGCCAGGCCGGGGCATTGCCAGCGCCAAAGGGGCCCTCGCCATTCGAGTCATCGTCTTCCAAGGCCAGGCGCCAGTCGGCCCTGAGCATGCGCAGCTCCTCGAGCTTGGGGCACGCGGTACCGAGCACGCTTAGGAAAGAGAGACTCAGTTGCGTGTTCCGGCTGAGCTTGAGCGAGCGCAGGTTGTGGCCGTGCGATTCGAGAAACAGCGTAAAGTCCGACGCGATGAGTTCGTCGCAGCTGATGATCTCGAGGTGCTCGAGATTGCGGGGCAACATCTGCAGCAAATTGGCTTGGAGCACACTGCATCTCTTCATGACCAAGTGCTTGAGATTGGAAAGCAGCGCGATGGAGGCGGCGAACCTATGGCCGAGTACATTTGCCCAATCGGCCTTATCCTGCTTATTCTGGCCCTTGTAAAATGCGGACTGCTGTGGCCATTCCTCAAAGTTGACAAAGGTGACCTTGGTCAGGCCGGCAAATGCTGGCGTCTGGTGCAGCTCGTGTAGGACGCCATAATCCCACTTGTGCGGAAACATCCGACAGTTCCAACGGAAGCTTTTGAGCCTGGTGATTCTCTTAGGCTCGTCGATGATGAGCTCTGGGGAGACTCCAAGACTGTTCTTTCTTGCGACAGTAGCAAGAGCGTCGTCGCCCGTGGCAGGGAAGATGAGATTGTCTGTTGCTGGGGCCGAGCGAGCGATCGCGGCTTTGCTGCTGTTGTCGTCTGGGTTTCCGTAGTAGAGGGGTGGCGAAAGCAGCGAAAGATCGACGCCGAGCTCTTCAAACAAAGAGGGCGAGTACACAAAGTTCAAAAAGTCGGAATGCTCCATGTAACCCATCGAGTCCATGCCGTGGGTCAAGTCGATATGTGCCAGGCGTGGGCACTGTCTCGCCAGCTCGCCAAACTGCAGGGCACGGCTCTTGTACCTCTTGTTAATCAGCATGGCGTCGATCGACAGTGTCGTGATCTTGTTGTGGTACGGGAACATGGGCGTAACCCGTTTCCGGGTGAGCATGTTGAGCAGGCCGTGTGCCATTCTCACGGTCAGCAGCGGCGGTGAGTTGTAGAGCACGCGCACGACTGCTTCAGTAAAGTTTGAGTTGACGAGGCAGGCGCCTACTAGCCAGCGTGCTGATTGGATATTGTCGAGCGGCTCTGATGCATACTCGAATATTTTGACCATGATCATGTAGGGCAGAGTTTCCCATGGGATCCTCTTTTCAGGGGATTTCTTCTCGGGTGACTTTTCCTCGGGGATCGTTGTCACGTCTTTGCTTGCTGCGCTCTTGGTCTGGGGCGAACGGACCGGTGCCCTTGACTTGCCATTGGGCGTTCTGGGGTTGCGCGACGCCCTGAGAGGCAGCTCTTTCGTGGACCTTTTCGACACTGCCGATGATGCCACACGTGATGTGAAGCTTTTCCGTCTCTGTCTCTTCGCCCTTCCGCTGCGCAGAGACGGTCCGTCCTCTAGCGCACGCTTTAAGCCGCGGCCCGCGTTGAAGTCGAGGTCGTCCTCGTCGTCCTCGTCAGCAGACTTGGAGGCGTCGCTAAAGGTGTCGTATCCCTCATCATTTTCTTCATCTTCACTCATATCCTCCCAGTCTTCAGCGTCATCAAACTCATTTGCAAGAGCCTCCTCGTCGCTCGGGGGCTCGGCATAGGTTGCAATGGCCGCATGCCGTGTGCTGCGACCACCTGGAGACTGCAATGGAAGGCTGGCCGACATGGAAGCTGAAGTAGATCTTCTCGTCGGCCGCCTAACCCGGTGACCCGGGGTCGACATGGTGCAATTGTGGAGAGTGCAATCTACGGGTGACTGGTGTGATTGGATTGGAAGTATTGATAGTTGGTGATTGGTGAGTGTCGTGTGAGAGATGCTTGTACTTATCAACAGCTAAGACGAGACTGTAGATCAGTTGGAGTTTTGGGGGGGTTTGGTGTGACGATGAGATGAGGTCAAAGTGAGAATGAGATGAGACTGGAAAGGAAGGAACGGGTATATTTGCGATCTATTGCGAATCTACTACTCTGCAAGGCTACTATTGCAAGTATACTGCAAGAACAAAAGACCAAAGACAGCAGGTGCGAACGAGTACAAGTAGAGGTGATTACTGCTTGCGGTGGCAAGTCTTCTTTCAGCATAGCCTGAAGTACGACACTAAAGGCATAAAGTGACCCGCATTTAAGTACGCATGATGAGTCACGTGATAGAAATTCTGGTCAACAGACATTTACGAATGTGAGCTTACGGGTTAAAGAATTATTGCAGACAGAAGAGTTGACTTATAACTAGCTCATTCTCCTATTCACTTGCTCTTACAAAACCATGCAACACAGCTAGTAGACTATCGTACCAGAGAATGGCATCGCGTGGGCGTTGCGAACAGTGGGGCATTCGGAAGTGATTCACGTGCATAGTCACGGACTCAGAGTTTGTTCAGCGTTGGAGCAAATGTGGGCCTGAATGATGAGGGACAGTGGCGGGAGTTCCCGACTGATGGCACCCGAACGCCTTGGCGATTGACGAGGCTGAAGTTTGGTTGTGCGTTGTGATACAGTTCGTTACTAGTGTGAGTAGTGTGAGGAGGACATGGATTAGTATTGATATTCTAAGAGCTGTGATTATTGAATAGAACCACTTTTAAGAGTGAGGCAAAACATGAGAGAAAAAAGACGACAAAAAGCAAAAAGGATGAGATAAAGACAAGATATAGATATATAGAGAGTAAAAACGTCAAGATAACACCAGAAAGCAGAATGGAAACGTATTTGGAAGCAATAGAACCCGTGCACACACCCAAACTCCTCTATGATGGAAACAACAGACCACATTCAACATTGAGCGCATCGTCGAGACGAGCTGGAAATACATGATAAAAAACATAAGAAAGGCATTCTAGAGACAAATCGACATTGCAGGAGAGACAGGTCCTGGATACGGGCCGACTATTGTGCAGAGACTGCATTGTCGCCCGTGCGCCAGGTTGCCTCCTGACGCGTGCCTGGCGGCATCCAGCCGGCCGTGGCGTTACCGCGGACAGACTCGCGGCCAAAGTCATCCGACTTCTTATAGTCTTCGCCCACCGGCGCAGCATAGCCGGCCGTGTAGGGGTGCGGACTTGAGTACGTCGCGGCAGAGCTGCTCTCGAATGAAACGCCGCTATTTTGCAGGCCCAGGCCGATACCTAGGCCACCGAGACCGTTGGTGGATGACCCGGCACCGACCGACACCGAGTTGAGCGGCAGCAGCGGCTCCGCGTTCTTCAGGTCCGTCATCGTGCGCGCGCGGCGGTCGGCCTTGTTCTGGTTGGTGCGGTCGTAAAAGTAGAGGCCTGTAAACGTCAGGCTGATGCCGGCGGCCTGCACCCACGTCGTGGGGTTGCGGAACCAGATAATGGCCACGGTGATGACAAACACGCGCTTGATCAGACTGGCCACCGAGTACGTGACGGGCGACACGCGCGACAGCAGCACAAATGCGAGCATGTTCTGCGCAAAGTGGAAGAAGCCGTTGAAGACAAACTCCACAAAGAGCCGGCCATGGTCAAACGAGTTGGGGCCCTCGGACAGGTCGACCGAGCCATCGTACAGAAAGTCACCGAGCAGGCCAAAGCCCTCGGACCACAGCCAGATGGGCACCGTGACCAGGAATGCCATGCCCGACGAGTAGCACAGCAGGTTCAGCTTGTCAAGCTTGCGGGCCGCCGGGCCGCCCTCGGCCTCGGCGCGCGACGCCTCGTTGAAGAGACGCTTGGAAAAAATGTTTTGCGTCACAAAGATGATGGTTGCCAGCAGCGCGTAGATAATACCTAGCAGCTGGCCGCCGCTAAAAGAGTGGTTGCCCGAGCACGCGAGCGTGACACCAAACGTCAGGGGGATAAGCGACAGGTACGTGGCCGTCGGGTAGCGGATGTCCAAAAAGATACGGTATGCGAACACGGTAAAGAGTGGCGATAGGCCCTTGATTGTGTGCACGAGGGACACGGGGATTTTGGTCGTGGCCGTCGAGCTGAGCAGGTGGCCGCCGATCTGGAATCCTGCCAGGGGCAGCGTCGTACGGATGATCTCGGCCGACGGGTAGCGGATGCCCTGCTTGAGCGCGGGGATGTGGCGCTTCAGTGACGGGAATACGCGAGCCAGCCACGCGAGCAGGACGCAGAAGAAGGACACAAAGGCAAACTGCACAATGGTCAGGGTGGCTGGCTTCTCAAAAGCATTGAGGATCGACTTGGACGACGTGTTGGTCAGCGCTGACGAGCCGTACCAGAGCACGCACAGAAAGGTGAGCATCGGCGACACGGGGGCCTTTAGGGCGTCAGCAATCTCGTGCACGTTCTGGCTGGTGCTACCGGCCCGCGTGCGTATTGTGCGCAGGGCCTCGCCTAGGCTCTTTTGTCTTGAGTGGCCGTGGCCGTGGCTGTTTCCATTGCCATAGGGCGACTGTGTCGACGCCACACCGCCATTCCATCTCGAGCTGTGGCTGCCCGAGTGGTCTTTGCGGGCCTTCCACTGGTCACCCGGCGGTGGCAGGCTGGTGGTCGTGGACAGGCCATTTGGCTTGAGGCTGGATGCCGCGTAGTCGAGGTCGGCCGTGTCGTGGACGTCGAGCTCGGGAAACTTCTCGAGGGCTTCTGTTTGGGAACCCATGGCTCGAGATGTTGTGTTGGTATTGGAATGAGTAGTACTGTAAGGGCTAGGTGAAGCTTTGCGAAGGATGGTTGTGGGGGGTGCTATCGCATGAGGCATCGTCCGGGGGGGAGCATGTAAAGCGGAGCGGCGAGGGACTGAGAGTGAGGCTGGGCGGTTTGATGCTGGGCGAGATAAAGATTGGGCAAGATGAAGATTGGATGAGTACTGAGACTGGGCTGTAGACTGAGCACAGGTACTTTGAGCGAGACACTAAGACACAGAAGCAACGTGTGTCGATGTCACTGTCGAGATGTCGAGGTCGCTGTCGAGTCGAGGGGCTCAAGTTTGCTATGACGACGGCGAGGTGGAAACGAAGGGACAGGGTTCAAAGGCACCCACAGCCATAAATTGCCTGGTCGTTGAGATTGTTTATGTGGTTGTCGTGTCTTGTGTTCTTTTGTCGATCGTTGTCGAGGCACGCGCTTGATCTGATGCTGGAACGCTTGAAAGGGGCAACTGGCTGCTGAGCGTGCTGAGTGCGCTGAGCTTACTGCTGACGCTCGGTTGTGTGCTTCTGTGTCTGTTGGCCTGTAGCTTACAGAATTACAGTACCAACAGCGCAAAAGGACACCAATTACAGCACTCTCAATACGAGACACACGTTATTTAAAGTGGGACATATGTTCGTATTTGGCCAGCTTACGTCGTGCTACATGCATGCATGCCGATTCCGATGCATCTGGCGCTAGTATGAATTTGGAATGTCACCAGCCACATTCCATGAACTCAGTATTCTCAGACACCAGCCACATCTGTCCCATACAGCAGGAGCCAGAGCCAACAGCATTTCTCCACTTATTTCTCGCTGGAGCTTCCACCAAAATTTCGCGTTGCGCGCACCAGGCTGGGGCGACTACAGACGACGTACCTTTCTTGAAGCGCAGCACAGCACCAGGCGATTGCACCATCCACGACAACGGCGAACCATCGAAAAAAGGACACGGCGACTGTGACAGCATACCCTCAATATACACAACTGCACATTTACTCCCAATTATATTCAGCTGCTCGCCGGCGGCTTGAGGAGGCACGATGGCGGCCCCCAAGATGACCAAGAACCAGATGCGGCGGGCGAAGAAGAAGGAGGAGAAGAAGCACAAGGCCGAGACTGCTGCGAAAGTAGAGTCTACAGAAGTCACAGAGGCATCCGAGCCATCATTACCACCAACAACAGAAGCGCCAGAGCCGAAGGAGGACGCCGAAGCCACAGTGAAAAAGGGAGACGTCGACCCAGAACCAGTGCCGGGCGACTTTGACTACGACGACCCGTCCTTTGCCCAATTCAAGGATGTCTTTAGCAAGTTCGGCCCCAACTTGCTGGAAGATGCCGTCGGCCGCGAGGCCAATGCCGGCAACCAGGGCGAGGTCTTCATGAACGACCAATTCGACACCATCCCCGACGACGAAGACGAGCAGCCCAAGCTGTCCAAGAAAAAGCGCAAGAAGCTCAACACCCTGTCCATCGCCCAGCTCAAGGCCCTCGTTCAGACCCCCGAGGTTGTCGACTGGCACGATGTCTCGTCCTCCGACCCGCGCCTGCTCGTCATCATCAAGGCCCAGAAGAACGTCGTGCCCGTACCTGGCCACTGGTCCCTCAAGCGCGAGTATCTCTCCAGCAAGCGCGGTGTCGAGAAGCCGCCTTTCCAGCTGCCCCAGTTTATTTCCGAGACGGGCATCACCGAGATGCGCGACGCCGTGCTCGAGAAGCAGGCCGAGCAGACCCTCAAGCAGAAACAGCGCGAGCGCGTCCAGCCCAAGATGGGCAAGCTCGACATCGACTACCAGAAACTCTACGACGCTTTCTTCCGCTTCCAGACAAAACCAAACCTCACGCGCTTCGGTGACGTCTACTACGAGGGCAAGGAGTGGGAGACCGAGTACCGCAACTTCAAGCCCAGCACAGAGCTCTCCGACGGCCTGAAGGAGGCCCTCAACATGTCCCCCGGCTTCCCGCCCCCCTGGCTGTTGCAGATGCAGCGCATCGGCCCGCCGCCGTCCTACCCCAACCTCAAGATCCCTGGCCTCAACGCGCCCCTGCCACCAGGCGCGTCCTGGGGCTTCGCCATCGGCCAGTGGGGCAAGCCGCCCGTCGACGAGCTTAACCGCCCGCTCTACGGCGGCGACATCTTTGGCGTGCTTGGCCCTGACGGCAACCCCATGGGCGCCGAGGCTGCAGCTGCACAGGCTGCCGCCCACGCCGCGCTGGGTGTGCCCATCGAGCGTACCATCTGGGGCGAGCTGCAGCCGCCACAGGACGACGAGGAGGAGGAAGAGGAGGACGACGACGATGACGAGGAAGAGGAAGAGGAAGAAGATGAGGAGGACGCGCGGGACCTGCCCGGCGGCCTCGAGACCCCCAGCGGCTACGTCAGCACAGTGCCCACAGACTACCCGGCCGGCCCGCTTGGCGTCGATGCCAGCATGGCGGGCGACTTCGACCTGCGCAAGCAGCGCCGCGGCTACGAGACCGAAGAGGGCTCTGGCCCCTCAAGGTCCGCCTACACCGTCATTCCCGAGCGCCAGGCCCAGGCCTCGGGCTTCTTTGGCAGCGACCGCACGTACGACTTGTCCAAGACGGGCGGCGCGCCTGTGCTGGGCCAAGAGGACGACGGCGCGCGCAAGCGCAAGAAGCCCGGCGACGTGGACGTTGCGCTGGATCCCGATGCGCTGCTGAGCCAAGATGGTATCAGCAAGGAAGAGCTGCAGCGGCGGTTCGAGGAGGGACGGCGCGACGAGGGCGTGGGTGCACAGTGGCGGCGCAGCGAGTACGACGACGACCTGAGCGAGATGATTGCGCAAGAGAGCCGGAAGCGGCAAAAGGTCGCAGAGGAGCGCAAGACGGAGAAGAAGAAGGAGCAAAAGTACCGGTTCTAGGGCTTCTGGGAGAAGGAGACGGTCTTTTATTTGTACTTTATTTGCGTTTATTTGGGATACTCTTTATTGTAATATATCATGGCATTAGGAAGCGACCTGTGTATCTGCGTGACCTGTTTGTAGTTGAACTGTCTATAATGGTCTATCATGGTTGTAGCAAGGTACGGCAAAAGACAAAAAGACAGAATACAAATCATCAAAGACCATATATACGAAACGAAACAATGTAATGAGAATATATAATGAGAATTCAAACTTAGCAATGACGCAGAAAAGAATACATATTAAAACAACCAAATGGTACTGTTGCCAACGACCAGAAAACAGCAAGGCAAACTGAAAGCCAGGTTGTAGTCAAGACGATAGGGAACTGGAGGAGGAGAAGAACAACAATGACTCAAGGTTCCAAATCTACAGCCAAAAGAGGCGTGCCTTTGTCGCCATGAGCCATTCCGTCAGATCGTCGGTGCCACTGTCAGTGTCCGCTCGCCTCGCTAGCCATTCCCGCTCGTTTCCCTCAAGCCTGGCCTGCTCCGTCTGCAGCGCATGTCCCCCAGCCTTGGCCTCTTTTCCTCCCCCGAGACCGCCCGGCTGGCCAGTCTGCGGATATTGGAACTTGTAGCTGCGGCCGCTACTCTACTCGCCCTTCAGCTTGTCCTGCTTGACAGTGAAGGCCATCTCCAGCAGATCCTGCTCCTCCTTGGTGTGCGACGACTTGGTACCAGTAGCGACCGAAGCACTGGGGTTACGGCCAGCGTACATAATGTGCTTGTGGTCGTGGTGAACAGTCTGGTTCAGGACAGTCTCCAGACGGGGCTGGGTAAAGGTCCAGGCACCGGCGTTCAGGGGCTCCTCCTGGGCCCAGACAATGGTCTTGGCGTTGGGGTACGAGTCCAGGTTCTCCTTGACCTGCTGCCAGGGGAAGGGGTGCAGCTGCTCGACACGGGTGATGGCGACGTTGTCGATCTTGTTGTCGGTGCGGTACTTGTTCAGGGCGGCGTAGACCTGGCCCGAGCACAGAATGACACGCTCAATCTCATCGTGCGACTTGAGGGCGCCCTCCTCGTGCAGGGGGTCGGTGATGATCCACTGGAACTGCGAGTCGCCGGTGAAGTCCTCAATGTTGGAGCGGGCAACGGGGTGACGCAGCAGCGACTTGGAGAAGAAGATGATAAGAGCTGTTTGTTAGTTTGAGATCTGATAAAAGACATACGGCAAAGACTTACGTTTCCGGAACTGGCGGTTCATCTGGCGACGCAGGATGTGGAACAGGTTGGCAGGGGTGGTCATGTAGGCAATCTGCATGTTGCAGTCCTGGTGCTGGCGATCCAGCTTCTCAATCGAGGGGTACTCGCGGGGATCCTCGTTACACAGCTGGAGGTATCTCTCGATACGGCCAGACGAGTGCTCGGGACCCTGGCCGTCGTAACCGTGGGGCAGCGACATGACGAGACCGGTACGCTGCATCCACTTGACCTCACCAGAGGCAATGAACTGGTCGATAATGCACTGCGCGTTGTTGGCAAAGTCACCGAACTGGGCCTCCCACATGACAAGCGCGTTGGGCGAAGTCAGCGAGTAGCCGTACTCGAAGCCAAGAGCACCAAACTCGCTCAGCGACGAGTTGGAGATGACAAACTTGCCCTGGTCCTTGCTGATGTGCTGCAGGGGGGTGTAGATGTCCTCGGTCTCCTGGTCGTGGAAGACGGAGTGGCGCTGCGAAAAGGTACCACGCTCAACATCCTGACCGGACACACGGACGTGGTGGCCCTCGGTCACGAGCGAACCGAAAGCCAGAGCCTCGGCAGTCGACCAGTCAATGTTCTTGCCGTCAAGAACAGACTTGGTACGGGCAGTGAGAATACGCTTCAGGTTGCGGTGCACGGTGAAGCCCTCGGGCGCAGTGCCGATAATCTCACCAATGTGCTCCAGGGTCTTCTTGTCAACACCGGTGGGGTTGTGGGGAAGGATCTCGGTGGCCAGCTCCTTGGGCGACTTGAAGCCGTTCCAGGCAGAGGTGGTCCACTCCTTGGAGGTGGGCTGGTACTCCTTGGACTTGGAGAAGCTGTCCTCGAGCATGCTCCAGACCCACTGCTTGTGCTCCTCGACATCCTCCTTGGTGAAGGTGCCCTCCTTCAGCAGCTTGTCGACGTAGATGTCGATCTGGGGACGGTGGTCGTTGATGCGCTTGTACATCAGGGGCTGGGTGAACGAAGGCTGGTCAGTCTCGTTGTGGCCGTACTTGCGGTAGCAGACAAGATCAACGATGACATCCTGCTTGAACTCGGCGCGCCAGTCAGAGGCCAGCTGGCAGACGTAGTTGACAGCCTCAACATCGTCGGCGTTGACGTGGAAGACGGGGGCGTCAATGGCCTTGGCGATATCCGTGCAGTAGGGGGTGGAGCGGGCGAAACGGGGATCGGTGGTGAAACCAATCTGGTTGTTGACGACCAGGTGGATGGTGCCACCAGTCGAGAAGGCGGGCAGCGAGTGGAAACCCAGGCACTCGTAGACGACACCCTGGGCGGCCAGAGCAGCGTCACCGTGCAGCAGCACCGACATGGCGCTGTTGTGGGTGCTCTCGTCGTTGTTGTAGTGCTGGATGGCACGGGTCTTGCCCAGAACAACGGGGTCCTCAGCCTCCAGATGCGAGGGGTTGGCAACCAGCGACAGCTGAACACGCTTGCCCGAGGGGGTAGGGCGCTCAAAGTTCATTCCGAGATGGTACTTGACATCGCCAGAGCCCTCGTCCTCGGCGTGGGCCGAACCGGCAAACTCGCTGAAGATGGACTCGTTGGGCTTGCGGACGACGTTGCTCAGAACGTTCAGACGGCCACGGTGAGGCATACCGATGACAATGTCCTTGACACCGTAGTCGACGCTGCGGTCGATCAGGGCCTTCATGCCAGGCACCAGAGTCTCGCAACCCTCCAGACCGAAACGCTTGTCGTTGGGGTACTTGGTGGACAGGAACGACTCGAAGCTGGAACTCCAGATGAGGCGGTCCAGGATGCGGCGCTTCTCATCGATCGAGAACTTGAAGGGCTGGGGCACCTCGATGCGCTCGCGCAGCCAGTCGCACTTCTCCCGGTCAGGGATGTGGATGAACTCAACACCGTAGGAGCCGCAGTAGACCTGCTCGCAGGCGGCAATGATCTCGCGCAGAGTCATCTTCTCACGGCCCTCGCGCTTGAAACGGGGCAGGATGCCGGGGCCCAGGGTGTACTCGGTGTCAAAGTCCTTCTCAGTGAACTGGTAGTATTCGGGGGTCAGCTCCTTGGCCTTGACGTTGCCAGAGCCCTTGGACTCGTTGCGGATGCCAAGAGGGTCGATATCGGCCTTGAGATGGCCGCGAGCCTGGTAGGCGCGCACAAGCAGCTGGACCTTGAGGTGGTTGGTGACGTCGGAGCCCTCGGCCAGGCCAACACCGGAGCCGGCGGCCAGGCCGGGCAGGACAGCGCTGGAGCTGGGGACGAGCGAAGGCGGGGGAGTGAAGGCCTGCGAGATGGGCATGTCGCCGTTCTCGACGTTCTTGAAGTAGACCTGCCACGAGACGTGGACGCTCTTGGGGTCCTCCTTCCACTGCAGGTACATCTCATCAATGTAGTTGGCAGCGTTGCCAGAGAGGAAGTTGTCGTTGGAGTCCGGGGGCGAGTGGGTGGCGCTGGCGAAGCGTTTTGACTGCAGAGCAAGAGCCAGAGGGCGACGGCCCGAGGCGAGGCTGGTAGAGGCAGTAGGCCGGGCGAGGCTGGAAAGGGCACATCTCGAGGAGGTCGAGGCGGCGCGGGCAAAGCTGGGGGCGGCGAGGCCGCTGGCCTTGCAGAGTGACCGGCGCAACATGTTGAATATGTTTAGGATGTGCGAAAGTAGGTCGAGAAAGGGTTGAAATGGTTGTTGGTGAGCGGAAGCTCGGGAGAATCGCGAGTGTTGCGCAGAGGAAGTGGTCGTGACGATGGTGCTCGAAACGACACGGTAAGGGATAAGGGCGGCTGCGATTGGGTTGTTAGATGCAAGTCACATGCACGTGTGTTTGGATGTGTATGTGAAGGAAGGTACGTTGGACAGCAGTGGACGTGGCTTCTGTTTCGGATGCAGTGTGATGGTGAAGGACAACTGGCAGGCAGGAGCAGGGAGGCCAAGGAGCAGGGAGGAGAGAAGCAGCAAAATTGGGAAGGAGCTCGAGAGCCGAGGAAGACGGTGCATGGAAGGGGCGATGGGCAAAGGGAGAGCTACTCACATGATCGACGATCTTCAAACAAGACCGTGCAAAGAAAGGATAGAGAACAAAACAACAACCCAAGCAAACAAAAGGATTGAAGACACAAGATAGAGGACGCGAGAGAAGAGAGGATCGTTTGGAGCAGGCGGAGTCACAGACGGCAGGCAAAGCAAAAACAAGAATCTAGATGCAAAACTACAGTGTATATAGTCAATTCGCTAGTTAAAATACTAAATTTGGACGGTCAATTCGCTACTCCAGAAACAACACAGAAAATAATATGGAAATAATCCATAAAATAGCAAAGCGCTTTCCAATAGGGATGAGGGAAATCTTCAGCTTTCCAATGCCAAATGCCAGCGACGGGTGGCCAAAAGGCGCGAAAAAACTCATTGGCTGCTTCCCGCACTATGACGGCAAATCCGGCTCAAGCATTGTCATAAGGGGTAATAAGTGGGTCACACAGTTCGGCTTTGCTGCTGCACAGTCCGTTTTGCTCCGGGGACAGCACCAAAGAGGACAGCGCGAGGGCCGTGTGTTACTGTGACAGCACTGTGTCCGGTGGCCTGGGGGTGGAGACGCAGTCAATGCACATCGTAAATGGACCCACGTGCAGGGTCACGAGAAGCCTGGTTATGGTCACTATTTGCGGAGTTACAGAGATGGCCATTCGCTGCAGTGTCTGTAGGGCGATCATTGACAGACCAACAGACAGTCCAGAATAGGCAGGAGACCCACTTCCGGAGCTGTGTGCTAGCTTACCTTGGCCTTGCTTGTCTGCAGGCTGCATCTCGCGGCGATGTCAAGCGAGCGAACGCGAGGCTACGAGCATACGAACCCGAGAATACAAAGTACGACGACGATCACAGATTACAAATCACGGCTCCGGTATCTCGACGGCGAATATAGTCGACTACCGCAATCACATGGCAAATTGCCCGCGCCTGACCACCGCTGAGATCGTCGTGGCGACGAGGCTGTCATAGGTCATAGTGACGTCTAGGCAGGCAGACGGCCAGACGATAGAATACAGGCAGAGGGCGACTAGAGACTGCCACAATGGCTGCACCCCAGGGCAAGGCTGTGTACAAGAAGAAGGAGGGCATCATTGCCGTCACAGATGACCACACCCGGGTATCATGGACGCCGGTGGCCGGAGGCGCCGCCGTGACGTTGGCGACGGCAAACATCACAAGTGAGCAATAATGTGAATTGGCACACAATTTATGACACATACTGACCTAGCAGACCTCCAGCAAACACCAGATAGCGCCGCCAAGGTCATGCTCAAAATCTTCGAAAAGCTACCCGGCACCGAAGGCGACCCGACCGTCTACCTCTTCCACTTCAACTCTCCTACCGACGCCCGCTCCGAGGCCAACGCCATCAAAGACTTGCTGTCGAGGATAATAGCAGAGAGCCGCGCCAATGACCCAAGCATACCCAAGCCCGTCGCAGCCTCTGGTGCGGGCACACCTACGAATGACGCAGGCAGCGCGTCGGCCTCCATGTCGTTTGCCAGCACGGCTGTGGCTAAGCCCGGCGCCGAAAAGTGGTTCGACGATAGCCAGCTCAAGAACGACATTATGCTGCAGCAGTCCCTCTTGAAGAAAGACAGGGCGCTAAACCAGACATACATGGACGCACAGCAGTCCAAGCCCGAGACCGTGTCCAGCGCGGCCTTCAACACGCAGTTTTGGTCGACACGTACCTCTCTGCTACGCGCACATGCCATCGAGGTTAACCAGAAGAAAGGTGCCTACAATGTGCTGTCCACGATCAAGCCCAAGACGGTCGATGGCGACCTCAAGCTCAACATCAGCCTCGAGCAGGTTCAGATGATCCTGGCTCAGCACCCGCTCGTTAAGCGGATTTACAACGAGAATGTCCCCAAAGTGGAAGAAAAGGCGTTTTGGTCGCGCTTTTTCCTGAGTCGACTGTCCAAGAAACTACGAGGCGAGCGCGTGCAGGAAGCCGACCGAGCCGATCCCATCTTTGACCGCTACGACGAAACAGATGACATGACCATGTCCAGCCTCATTTTATCATCACACGTGCCACACATTATCGACCTGGAGGCCAACGAGGAAAACCAGGGCGGCTTCAAGAGCGGCAACCGTAAGGACGTCGAGATGCGCCCGGGATCCAACAAGGTTGTGCGCACACTCAACAGCCTGAGTGAGAAGATCATGGCAACCGTGGCACCGTCGGACAAAGATCCGACGACAGACACGCAGGGCGACAAAACAACACAGGAAGAACTGGCGTTGCGCGATCTGCGCGGCGACGTCGAAACCAGTCGCATTGTGCTGCAGGTGCGCGAGCAGAGTCAATTCTTCTCGGGCCAGAACGAGACGGCAGGGTCCGCCCAGGACAAGGCCATCTACGCTCAACAGGTGCCATCCGAGGTGCTGTTTGACGTCCAGGCCGACATTGACACGCTCGAGGGCGACGGAGCCGGTGGCATCGACCTGCACGCCGGCCTCGGCATCGACGTCGATAGCGACAGCGACGATGAACGGGGGCGTGAGCGCGTCGACCACGTGGGATCACGGGCTGCGCGAAACGCCGCACAGAGCCAAATAGTGCGCGCCGTAACCAAACGTCGCAAGGATCTGTACGGGCACAGCGCCGACGACCAGGCGCCCATGGGCATCCCGACCGAAATTGCGCAAAAGGCATACATTACTAATGCGACGACGACCGAGTTTCTCAAGCAGTTTTGGAATGCCTTTTTGTCGGGCGACCCCGACCGGGCGCAGGAGCTGGCATATCACGTCGAGTCGCTGGCGCGGTCTCTGGTGCGCATCGACGCCGTCGCGGAAGAGGCCGAGCAGGCGCGCAATGCCATCATCGAGGCCAAGAAGGAAGAGCTGCGCTTCCTGCTCCAGAAGACGGGACAGCGGTGCCGGTGGCGACCCAGCTCTGTCGGCGGTGGTGCGGATGCTGTGCGGGTCCTTCTGGGGCCTACGATTGGCAGCATAGAAAAGGCACAGCGGCTGTACAAGGAGGCGCTGGCGGCCGAGGGGCTCAAGGCGAGCACTGAAGCGTTATGAGAAGCAAGAGAAAGGGATACCATGTACAACTAAATCATAAAAGGGCGATCTGGGCTGGCTGTTTAGCAACTATATAGGCGTATTTTAAATGGTTTTATTCATAAGTTCATCAAAAGATCAAGAACATCGGAATCGTGTGACGTCGTCATAGCCCTGCTTATATAATCAATATAGTGGTTAGTCAGCTTTCTCCATATTAACTACATCTCTTCAACGTCAATTGAGCCTCCAACTCGGCCACGCCAGCTTTGTCAACAGCGATTCCCGGCCACACGCTATATTTCCTTCTATATTCTGCAGATCAGTGCAAAGGGCTACTCGCAGTGCTCATATTTGATGTATACTGTGAGGGCTCGCGCCCTGCAGTCGGCAGTAGCCGTGCCCGCAGCCGCCAGGGTTTGCAGCCGGCAGAGTGCTCGGCGACGAGGCGATGCCAGCAGTTTGAGTCCCATAGCAAGTACTGTCACAGGAGGGCGCAGCTTGCACATCACGGCAAGGCTGTCGGCACCTGGTGACTCGGGAGAAGATGGCAAAGACGGCAAAGATGGCCAGTCGGCAACAACGTCGCCCGAGAGCTCGACTACCGCCACAGGCTCTGGAGACAGCACCGAGGCAAGCGCTGCGCCTGAATTAAAGGAAAAACAAGCGAGCGCCGCTGCGCCTGCTTCTTCATCGTCCACCCCTACCTACTCCGGCGGACGGACTCGCGGTATCCGCTCGCGCGCGACAGACGGCACCCCCCCATATACCCTGCCCAGCTGGTTCAAGGCCCACCATGTGCGGTCCTACGACAAGCGCCTCAACGCAGACACTCTCCTCAGCACAGAACTCGACACTGACCTCAGGGATGCCGCCGCTTTGTTCTACCCACGCAGCTCGGCTAAATTTTCAACTGAGCAGGAGGATTCGCGTCCCCGGCCGATACCCTACAGCAGCCCAGATCGTGGCATTGACATTTCCAGAAGAGAAGTAGGACCTGTAGGCATGGCAAAGTGCGTTTCCCTCAAAGACCACGACCGGACATATGGCTATTTCGAAAGCATTTTGGAAGGCAGCGAGTGGACGGAAGACAGAGTAAGGCTAGCTTGCGAGCAGATGCGGTCAGGCACCGGCCTGGATGCGATTGTGCGGCGAGGTGCCGTTGTCGCGGCGGCGGCCAAGTATCTGGCGGTTGCATATGCTTCGCGCCCTGCAGAAGCCAAAACTCTCGAGCCGGAGGACACTCGAGACGCCAACACGCCTGAAAACTCCGAGTCCGACCAAATTCACAATGAGTTTGAGTCTAGTTCCTTGTATAAGTTTTTCGAAAACATCGGCGTCGTCCAAGATTATGACATATACCACAACTTGTTCGCCCCCCACATGGTCGAGTTTGTCCGGATCACATACTCGAACACGAGTGCGGAGTACCTCCAGGATGAGGCCGACTTGTCGGTCAAGCTGGGCATCCCCATCAGCACAAAATTCTACGAACGTGCCATGTTCCGCGATCTGCAGTCCACCGTGGCCACCGGGCTGCTCCTGCCGCCGCCTGACGCCAAGGCAGTCCGGCGTGACTGGCGTCGGCCCGTCACAGTCGTGGCCATGATGCAACACAGCTCGCAGACCATGACAGAGGGCCTTCTCGACGAGATTGCGCTGTCGCTGTCGGCACGCATTGTGCATATTGATGCCAAAACCATTGCATCTGTTGGCGGTCCATATCTTGGCCAGTCGCCATGGCTGTCGCGCGGCACCATTGCCATGCTCGGCTACACGGTAGCCCGCATCAACGGAAGGCTGCTGCCGCGGTACCCCAAGAGTATTGACGGAGACGGTGGCAGTGGTGCTGATGCCAACGCCGCAGCCGACGGTGAAGACGTAAATGAGTTTGTCTACAGCCGGGATGGCGAAGCAGAGTCTGGCCACGCAGGCAGCGATGGTGACATTTCGCTCTCGCTCTCGCGCTTACCTGCGGACTTTATGTCGACATCACGGTCCGCGCTGAGAAGCGATGCCGACGACCGGTGGGACGACCTCAAGATGAACCATGTTCTCGAGGCCATTGTGCGGTCGGCCGACGATGAAGCAGCCAAGGCAACAAAGACGGCCAATGCAACCATTGCCACAAAGCCGCCGGTCATCATCCACCTGCACAACTTTGTCGAGCTGAGCTCCAACTTTGATGGTAACCAAATCCTCTACAAGCTGCGTAGCATCATCGACAAGCTCTGGCTCAAGGAGCGCCGCAGAATACTGCTGATAGGCTCGACAAATATCTCACACAAGCAGGATGCGCCCGATCTGATTGACCGCGCGGAGGAGCTGCGCCAGGAGGACTGCGACATCTTCCCGTACCAGCTGCAGCTCGACCACTCAGAGTACAAAACGCGGATGAAGAAGGCAAGCCAGTGCGATGTCCTGCGTGAAAATGTCCACAACATCGTCGAGATGGTGTCTGCTCTGACAAGCACTTGCATGACCGCTGAGGGCAAATCTTTGGCACAAAGGCTTGCGGTTCTCTACAATAGAAATGAGGACGGCCGTTACATGAGTCCCAATCTCGACCCGGTCATCGAATCTCTGCACTCTGGCGTGTACGATATCCACCGTGTCTACCGTATCGCCGTGCTTTGGATCAGTATCGTCAAGGGAGATCTGATGGGTCTTATCTATCCCGGGTGCGGAGTGTCGCCACCCTGGAGTGAAGACACAATCGATTGTGTTCTGACGTATAACAAAATGCTGAGGGAATCAGATCGCCCTTACCCATTCGAAAGTTTCTCCAACGGTGCTGTCCGCGTCAACCAACTAGCTACAAAAGACAAGTCATTGACTTTCTTCAACCATATACAAGACAATGCCACTGCCCTGGCGTCTTCGACACCTACTTCCAAGTCTCCCGCGGAGTTCGGCGAGGAAACATTTTTCCATGCCTGTTGGACAGTCCGCAAGTTTGACCAGCTTTGGCGCGAGCAAGGCGGTGCCAAGGGCAACTACCTCTCGCCGTTGCTGATCAAGCGATACCGCGACGGCAAGAAACACGACCTGCGCGACCTCTGGTGGTGGAAGTCACGCGCTGAGCGTGCAAAGATCGAGAGACTTGCCCGTGAAAAGGACAACGATACGGCCAAGACGGCCGAGAACCACAAAGACAAGGACGGCAGTCCGTATACCGCGCCTGGCGACGCAACTGCTCCGAATGCGCCACGCCCCGCTAAGCCAGACTACAAAAGGTTCAACTTCAACCAGTACGAGCAGCGACTGGTCCAGGACATTGTCGATCCGGCCGAGATCACGACAACCTTTGACACCATTGTGCTGCCCGCCAAGACCAAGGAGGCCATCCAGTCGTTGACGACGCTGACGCTGATGCGCCCCGATGCCTTCAGCTATGGCGTGCTCGCCACAGAGCACATCCCCGGCTGCCTGCTGTACGGCCCGCCCGGCACCGGCAAGACGCTGCTGGCCAAGGCTGTCGCAAAGCAGAGCGGCTTCAAGATGCTCGAGGTCAGCGGTGCCTCGATGAACGGCAAGTACGTTGGCGAGACGGAGAAGAACATCCGCGCCGCGTTTACCGTCGCGCGCACGCTGGCGCCCAGCGTGCTGTTCATCGACGAGGCGGACGCGCTGCTCGGTGCGCGCAACGGCGAGTCGTCGCGCACCGGCCACGCCGAGAAGGTCAACCAGTTCCTGCGCGAGATTGACGGGCTCAAGCCGAGCACGGGCGGCAATCACGTTGCAGATGCAGATGCAGACAGCAAAAGCAAACACAAGGGCCGGGTATTCCTGATGGTGGCGACGAACCGGCCGAGCGACATTGACGAGGCGGTGCTGCGACGGCTGCCGCGGCGCATCCTGGTGGACCTGCCGGAGCGCGACGCGCGGCTGGCGATCCTGCGCGTGATGCTGCGGCACGAGCAGCTGGACGCGGGGCTGTCGCTGGAGAAGATTGCAGACGGCACGGAACTGTACTCGGGCTCAGACCTGAAGAACGTGTGCGTTGCGGCGGCCATGCGCGCGGTGCGCGACGAGATGGAGGCGATGGAGGCGTACAAGAAGGCCGAGGCGGACAAAGAGTACGTGTTCCCCGCGCGGCGCACGCTGACGGCGCGGCATTTCGAGCTTGCACTGCAGGAGATCAGCGCGAGCATCAGCGAGAACATGGCGTCGCTCAAGGCGATCCGCAAGTTTGACGAGCAGTACGGCGACGCGGGTGCGCGGAAGCGCAAGAAGCAGCAGAGCGGGATGGGCTTTGAGGTGGTACCGCGGCATGTGGGCACCAAGGATGCCATGGTGCGGCGGGAGTAGTCTTTTCTTGTTATGTATGATAATATGGGCTCCGATTTGGCTGGTTTTGGTGTATGGCGTATCGCGTATAGCTTACTCATCAGGATTGGGCATCTACACAAAAGTTTTCTTTTCATAGATCTTTTCATAGACTATTTACAATGGCAGACTTTGCATTGATCAAGTATATTATATTCTGGACTGTTGTCTATGTGGTTTTTGTGACAGTGATATCAGTCATCTGAGCGTAAACATGACTTCGTAAGACATAACGACAAAGAAAATAAAAGTAGAGAGAAAAAGAAGAAGAGAATGTAAAATGAGAAAATAAAAGGATCGAACAAAAGAAAAGGTCATATTACTTCGTATTCTTGGTCGACAATGAAGTAGCCAAGAAGAAAGGAAAAGTTCTAAAAAGAAGAGAGAAAGATGGCAAAATACACAAATACACAAAAGGACAAAAAACCAAAAGGACACCAAGAGAACAAGAAAATAAATTTAACAAAAAATCAAAATCTGGCCTGCAAAGCATAGCAGAGCAGTACAACTGTGCACTGCAGACAATGAAAAGACGCGATGCAAAGAACTAAAAGAAGAAAGTCGTGTTCGTCGTTACTCGGTTGCCCTCGTTGATCTTGCTTTGGTTTGCTGTGCTTTTGTTTTGCTTGTTTGCTTTTTTGGTTGCTTTTTTATTGCTTTTGTATGTTTGCGCTCGCTCATTTCACTCGGAGCCGCTAGCTCCGGCGCGGACTGCCGGTGGCGACGGTGATTTCATCTTCGTTTGGCCGCTCGTCGTCGTCGTCGTAGACTGTCGACCTTTTCTGCGTCGGAGTCTTGTCCCGCTTGTCCGACCTGTCATTTCCGTCGGTCTTGTCCTGGGCCTCGGCCGCAGTGCTTTTGGGCGTGGTAGCATCAGTCGTCGACTCGATAGGAGAATGGTCCTCAGCCGGCTCAGTAGGCGCGGCAGTTATAGCAGATACAGGCTCCGGCTCAACAGGCTCAGTAGCCTCAGCAGCCTTAGTAGAAACAGGCTCTACTGTATCAACCTTGGCAAACTCGACAACAGGCTCAGAAACCGGTTTCGGGTCTGTGGCACTTCCTCTCATTCCTGAGAATCTAGAGACAGCCTCAAAGGCCGTCCGGGCCAAGTCTCTGGTACGGTCCTGGCTGGTCTGGGTGCCGTTGTTGGGCTGCTCTTGGGTGTCTGTAGTGTTCTGGTCTGCCTGGGCTTCCGTATACTGCGACTGCACCTGGAAGTGATGCTGGCTGTGTGTTTCCGGATGAGCTGACGGCGCCGGCTCGTCAAACAGGGGCTGTGCTGGCTGCGGCGTTACCTGGAAGTGGTGCTGGTGCTGATGCTGGTGCAGGTACTGGTGCTGCTGCTCGTATGACTCGGCCTGGGTCTGATAGAGGCTCTGCGCGTCCTCCGTCGGGTTTTCGGTTGAAAATGCGGCCGTGCTCGGGTCGCCGGTCCACTCCATGATTTCGGGGCGCAGCGGGTTGTCGAGATGCCACGTGTTGGGTCCGACGCGCTTGGCGATGCCGACCTCGTAGCGCGTGGCCCAGTCGGTGAGCGTGGGGTCGGACTGGCCGCCAAAGACGACGGGCTGCTCACGGCCGGCGGCAGCGGCCTCGAGATGGCGCGCGACGTGCTCCATGCGCTCGTCCCAGGCGTTGATACCGTGGAAGTCGGCGGAGCACGAGTGCACGGGGCAGCGCATGTAGTCGGGCAGCCGGCAGCGCGGGCGGATGCCGCCCTCCTGCAGCTCGCGCAGGTGCGACTCCCAGTCAGTAATGGCCGGGTTACTCGGAGGTTTGACGTTGTTCTTGGCCTGTTTTATCAATTTCTTGACGGGCAGCGGCGTGTGCATACGTCGCAGGTGCTGGGTATACAGGTCTTTCCGGTTGAAGATGGCGCCGTTGGGCAACGAGAACTTGCTATGGGCGGCGTTAGGGGCCTTGTTCACGATCTTGCTGCACGGCTCAACCTGGCACACCCAGTAGTGTAGGAGAATGTGCTGACTCATGACGTGTCTTTTCCACTCATTTTTGCTCGCAAATGTCGATTCGCACCCGGCCCAGTTGAAGACACAGTGGAAGGGCCGCGTGTGCTGCTTGCGCACGTGGTTGTGCAGGGCGTCTATATCCTTGAAGCCCGCCGTGCACTCCTTGCACAAGTACGACTGACCGGCCTGCTTGATCGAGATCTTAAACGGCCGCTGGGCCGCCGCCTCCAGCTGTGGGTCTGTGTTGGTATTTGTATTTGTATTTGCACCTTTGTCGGCCGGCTGGCGCGACTGCTGCTGTACGGTATCGCGGTATTGCTGCAAGTGTTGCGTTGTCGGGCGAAACTGCTCGGACTGCGACAGGGGCGGCTCCTTGCGGCGGCCAAGCTGCGATGCAATGGGGGCTCCCGAGGGAAGAAGCCTCCGCTCATTAGGCAGCGCCTTCCTCGGTTTCCGGCCGTTGGCATCAACCTCATTCTCAACACCTCTGGACCCAGCATCGATGCCGAAGATGGGCTGCACCAGTGGGTCCTTATCCTGTGCAGGGGCCGGCTCTGGCATAGATGCAAAGGCCTGCATCGCCTGAATGGACTGCATGGGCGGCATGGCTGTTTGGTATGGCGCAGGCGATGCCGCGTCGGAGTACAGCTTGGCCGACAACTGGTCATTGATGCGCTCCAAGGTCTTGGGCGGGATGTCGCCAAAGGTCGTGTACCCAATAAAGGACAGGCTTGGGCACGGCGGAAAGTTGTGCCACTCGGCAACGGGCACGCGCAGCACGATAACAGTCGAGAAGCCCATGTACATTCCCTCGATCAGGACAGAGTTGCGTGCCTTGGGGTTGGCGCTGTGGATCCACTGGCACCATACATTGACGTCGGTGGCGCCGCCGAGGGCGCGCACGCAGAGGATGACCTGGGGCTCTTTGGGCAGGGGCGCGAGCACGACACTGCGGCGGTGGAAGAAGATTTGGTGCTTGGGCAAGTACTGCTGGTCGACGGGCGGGCGGGCCTGGGGCTCCTTAGGCGGCCGGCCTCGGCCGCGTGGCTTTGATATAGAGATGCGGCGCGAGATGGTTGAGTACAGAGCATCGACCTTGAACGGCTCCTCGTAGGAGGCGTGGGCCAGCTCTTCGGTGAGTGCTTTGGTGAAACTAACAAGACCAAGCTCGGGGTCCGGGGCTGGCGCGACAATAAGCTCGACGACGTTGCGGCTGTTGGGCCGCTGGCTGAGGGTGAGGAAGGGCAGGGCCTCCGAGTGATCCATGAGCAGCAAAACATCACAGCCAGTCGACTCATAGGCGGACTGGATGGGCGCAAACGGCAGCGAGCCGCCAGCACGGCGGTTGCGCGGCACGAGAGACAGGGACGGGGGCTGGCCGTCGGGCGATTCGACAGAGATGCACTGGCCCGAGTAGTAGAGGATGGCGAGGCGGTCGAGCGACTGGTCCTTGGTGAGGAAATTTTGCGCCTTGTTGCGGATACTTTCGAGACTTGAGCTGGACGAACGGATGGTGAAGAGCTCTGTTGGGTAGTTGAGGGAGCTGCGGAAAGCCGACTCCAAATTCAAAACACTGCTTTTGACTTCGAGCTCGTCGTCCTCCCAGTAGAGGAGCATAACGTCTACTGTGTGGTAGGTGGGCGAGCGGCGAGACCAGCCATTGACGACGGCGCTCTTGAAGCGCTGAGTGATTTCCGCGAGGGGGTCGATGGCGCCATTGGATCTGTCTGTGGGGGCGTAGTGGCTGTGGCCATGACTGGCCGGGCTTGCCATGACGACCCGAGCAGAGTCTGTGATGCGTGAGGCGGCATTGGGCGTGTGGAAGCTATTCCGGCGGTCAGGAGTAGATGTAGATGCCGGGTGTAGTGGTTGTGATGGTGATGGCTGTGGTAATGATTGTGAGTGCGAGTGTGACGGAGCTGCTGCTATGGACGGCCGGCCGTTGTTGATGGCTGTGAAACCAGCACCATTGCTTATAGCCAGTGCCTCGTGGGCGACGGCTTGCATTGCAGACGAGGCGGCATCACTGATGCGCATACGCTTGCTTGCAGAGGCAGAGGCAGGGTCGTCGTCGGCGTCGCGATATCGTTTGTCCATTGGATGTGTAGTAAGAGGGGACACTGAATCGTTACGAGGCCATTCAAGATGTAGGGGACAGAGCGCCCCGGCTGGTAGCTGGGTTGTGCTGATCGTCGGTCACCGCAAGATGGAAAGATTAGGTGATAAGTAAGAGTGGCGGATGCAAGTACAGTCCAGGAGGCCCAAGACCAAACACAAAGATGACCGAGTGCCGGCAAAGTATGGAGAAAGATGAAGACAGAGATGAAGTAGAGACAGCAAGCAAGACGGATAGTAGTTGACGGTGACGAATTGGCGATGGGCGCGATTGGCAAGGATCGACGCGTGGTGGTACAAAAGGCGGAGATGGATGGCAGTGAGAGACGGCAAGTGTTGTGTGTTTGGGTGGTGCAAGTGTACTGTAAGAGATGGTGTGGTCGGCAGTCAGTTCAGTCGTTGGGTATTTAGAATAAGAATGAGAATAAAGAGAAAGAGAGCGCGCGCGAGGCAGGCCAATTGAGACTGAGAGTTGCTCGACGTGACTGGAGCAGGCCGAGGTGACGGGGTAGCTGCTATGACTGGCCGATGGTGAGATGAGATATTCTATATTCTATATCGATATCGATACGAGATGGATTGTGACGAGGAGGACAAAGGACGGCGGCAGAGATGGACGTCGTCTGAGACGGCCGAGATGAGATTTGAATTTTGGATGAATTGAATCTCAAAAGTGGGCTCGCCAGATTGGTGATGTTACCGACGCGATCAGTGAGTGGTAATGAGTGCGCGGGCGAGTGGGGTCGGCCGAGGATAAGAGATGACGATGGATGGCGAAGCTTGAAGTGAGGTCGTCGGTGCGGCGATGATCGTGATGTTTGGGAGAAAAGGGGCTAAAGAGATGCAAGAGGTAGGCGACGTAGTCGGACAGACAGAGGCCCCGAGAGAAGGAGAGGAAGAGGAAGGAAAGACGATGCAGAGGAAGGAACGAATCGAAGGACCAAAACAGAAGGAACGAGGCACCAGCCGAAGCTAGTTGTCCGAGATCCAAAAGGGGTAAGAACGTCTAAGAGTATGAGGTCTCAAAAAGGAAAGAGCGTGGGAATAATTTAAGAATAAAAAAGAATAAAGAAGTTGAAGTGATGGAAGATAAAGAGAATATGAGAAAGAGAAAGAGACGAGAGAAAGGAGAAGGCTGTCAGGAGAGCCTTGAAGAGGTGGGGAGGACAAAGTTGGCCAAGGAGGAGCAAACGACGCCGTTTAGATTTGAATTATCCGAAGAACGGAATTAATTACAACAGAAGAAGGAATTAGAATAGAAGAAGGAATTAGAACAGAAGAAGGAATTAGAACAATAGAAGAAATTAAAAAACTAGAAAAGACCAAGAGGGACGGAAAGTACGAGCAAAATAAAGCCTTGTTGGGCCTACATGGGCTGCAGTCAGACGGAGCTGGCAGTGTGTGAGCGGTGGGAATAATGAGTGATTGCACGGGATGGAAGATGGGCATAGAAGACAGAGAAGGAAGAGAAGGACGATGGAAGCAGGAAATGGAAATAGAGTAGGAAGAAGTGGAATCTAGAAGAAGACTAGAAGAACAGAAGGCTAGACGGAAGGCTGCTCGTCGAGATTAAACAGCCGGACCAGGGTAAAGCGCTAGACAGCAGGGGCAGGGTAGTACGGGGAAATGAAGTAGAATAGAAACATGAAACAAATGTGTAGAGGGTAGAGTGTCATAGATGTCGGTGAGGGAGATTAAAGACGGCAAGAAAAGGAAGAGAGACTGAGAAAACTGATAAATCAGAGAAATCAGAGAAATCAGAGAAATTAGAGAAGACGTTGGACTCATGTGATGAGGCTGGGAAGTAGTAAAACAAGGAAGGCGCGACGGTGGTTGTACACGTCAAGAGTTTTATGAATAGAAAATATATTTTTAAATATGAAAATTTGACGAGATATTGCCTCAAACGGAAGGAAATGACCGTGCCAACAAGGAAAGAGCAGCCACAGCCACGCGGATGACTAAGCTTAAGATGAGATCTAAAGTATTTTGGATGGAGGTTCTTCACTTGTCAGGTCTGCGGGCTAGTTCGCAGGATTGCAGTACATCAAGTCGAGGTACAGAGTATGGCGGTGTTTCTTCTATTTTTTATGTTCTCGTTTTCTCTTCCATCCTTCTCCTTGTCGAAACGAGCAGACATATTAGTGTGGTCACGTGAGACTGCCGCACACTGGCACATGGCACACCCGCAATCCCGCCGAGCCGGCCAGCCAGCGCATTCGAATAATTATGGCCAATGGAAAAGGAAAACGCGAAAGAGAAAGAATCCGATGCGACGTAGTTCTTGATTTGGGGTACTGAGTAGAGGTTCAAATGGATTAATACGATTAAATGTAAACTACCGATAAAGTCTGATCCGACGATGGCCAAGGCTCTGTAAAGTACGGTGAATACAAGGCGCGACAACGAAGACAGAGGAAGAGGAGGAGTGTACAGAATAGAGAGTGTTTGAGAGAGAGACAAAATGAGAGACAGTCAGAGACAGCGTGAAGGACTACATGGACTAGAGTGGCTGCAAAGGCATCCTGCAGGCATCTCCGCTCCGGACTATCACGCATGAGGAGAAGTCGTCGATGCCCAACAAGCAAGGCTGTCCATGATTGTGTTTCGTTCTGAGTAGATGGCAGACAGGAGTATGTAGGTCTGTTAATTTCTTACTTTCAAATCAATTTATATGAACAGCCACAGTCACACATTTTCTATTTTCCCTAGCGGCCTGCACGCTGCAGTGTCGCATTTGTACACGTCGAAGTTGACCAGGTCAGGAGGTAGTCTGGTAGAGACTTGTGGTCTTTGGGTAGAAAACGGTCAAAGTATAAAAGTGTTTTGTACAAGAGAAAAGAAGACGGTAAAATAAACACACCTCAGACTCAACCGCAAAGTACGGTGAGACAAATGGTCGGAAGAGGCTGCTGATCGGGCTACTCCTTTTCCTTGCATGGTAGTGGCGGGACAGAGAGGACGTGTTGGGAGAAGACAAGGCAGGACAGGAAGACAAGAAGACAAATGACGAGAAAAGAAAGAAATACTAGAGACAAGAGATGGAAAACAGGCCTGTCCTGGTCTCTCGTGTGACGACACTATAAATTGGACTTATTAAATCGGAGCCGAGGATGGCATGACCACCTTGGTATTCCAGTCGTTCCATCTCCTCGTCGTTCTCTTCCTCTGATATCATCATGCTCTCTCGGCCGATGAACGCATTCCACAGCAACAGCAACAAACATCTACATCTACACGTCCGTGTCCATCTTCCCATTGGACTACTACCTCTGACGTGGTAACGAGGGGTTGGGCGTACAAGATACAGATGGACCTATCATCTTGTAGTAAATTCATAATTCACAGACACAACACTATCCATTAGCGAGACCGCCCGCAACCGCAACAGAAACACTACAAAGCCTACCGACCAGCAGGCGGCCGCACAGGACCAGGCAATCAAGTGACACGGCGAGCCCACGGCCTATTGTATGGAGCCATGTGGCAGAGGAGAGAGGAGAGAGAGAGGAGAAGAGCGTCGAAAGACAAAGCTAAAGAACGGTGTAGTACAAGCGGGTTTTATTTAAATAAAAAGGCTGTCCAATGGAAATCTGCCACACGAGAGCCTTTGATGTAGCTTGTATTTTGTAGCTTGTATTTGAAAAATTAAATTAAAAAAGATTTCCCTTCTTGATTAATTTGTGAGACACAGTACGGCCGTTGGGAAATAATATGGTGAAATATGATGAGATAAAGATAGAAGATAGAAAGGGTATGATAGACGTAAAGTGACGTTGAAATCAAAATGAAAGTGAGAGAAAACAAGCTGACGAGCAAAGACACAGTCTACACAAGAGTGTAAACCCACAAGAAACATCTCGGTGGTAAATATATAACGACAAGGCGTCATGAAGAAAAAACAAAAGCCAAAAGACGGTGACCAGCCCAGGCCACTGCACTGACCTCTCACCTCACTCCGGTACGGCTCAGCTTCCGTTGACGGCGTCTCTTGGAGTGCGCACTATATTTTATATGCCATGCTGCCCAAGCCCGTATACTGTTGGGCCAATGTGCAAAACAAGCAGACCAAAAGTGCACAACATGCGTCGTAGAGGCCCAAGCCGGTGTGGCACGCGGCGTTGCGAGGAGATTGAGAGAAAGCTAAAAGTGCACTTTGCCAACGCAGCAATTTCCATTATTGCCATTGGAGTCTCTTGTGTTGGGTCGTATTTGCGCCTGAGAAAGTGCAATGTACAGAGTGCAGAGTGCAGGTTCGGTGTGAGTGGACAAAGGTGCAGAAATACAAGGCTGTCAGACAGACTGGTTGTGGGTTGTGACGAGTTGAGACAGTTGAGAAAGGCAGCCAAAGGCAAACAAGGCGGCAATGAGGCGGAAAGAGGCAGTGCATTGGAAAGGCCGACATCGAGAGGAGAAGAGACGAAAAGGAAAAAGAAGAAAAGGAAAGAGAAATAAAGGAAAAAGAAAAAAGAAAAAAGAAAAAAAAGATAATGAAAACGACCGTGCAATCACGTAAAAGCAACCAAATGAGGCTCAACATCTCAATACACACTATCTACAGCTCGAAAATCCATTGCGCTCTACCCGCTGCACCCGGCCTTCGTACGGCCGTCGCCGTCCATTGCCAGAGAACCGCATATGCACAGGCACCAACGTCCACAGCCCAAGTTGCCGCCGCAGCTCGTCCACCAGCTCGTCCATCGACCACGAAAACGTCGCCGTCGATGCCGATATCGTCGTCGTAGACGTCCGCTTCACGTTGATGCTGCCGTCCGCCTCGACAACCCAGTTGTCCGCCACGTGTTTGGCGATAGACGCCGCAAACTGGGCCACCTGCGGCGCCGGCCGGTCCAGAGACGTAGTCGTAAACGAGCCCCGCGTCACCGCAGACACCAGCTCCCCGGCGCTCGTGCTGGCGTCGCCGTACACTGTGATAAGCTCGTACAGCGATGCAATCGACCCTTGCACCCGCTGCCGCGTAGTCTCTGTGCACTCCGGCAGGCACACGCTCGCCATCACCAGCGGCCGCAGCACGTTGGCCAGCGCCGCCAGCTGCGCCATCGTGCGGATGCGCACCTTGACGATCGCCGACGCCGTCTCTGCTTCTGCTTCTGTCTCCGTGTCGAAACCTCCAAATGCATACACCAGCAGCTGCACAATATCCCCAAACAGACTCGCAATGCCGCCCACCATCACCTCGTCGTCCAGGCCCTGCGGCACCACCGCCTCTGTCAGAAACTGCTCAGCCGCGCTGCAGTACACATCCAGCAGCGGCCAGCACGCCGTCGCCACCTTGTGGTTAGACGATATACACACCCGCAGAATCGCAGGCAGCATCCGCCCCAGCACAAACTTGAGAATGCCCCCGTTCGCCGCCATGCTCCGCTCCAGCAGCCGGCACTCTGCCGCCAGCTCGCCGTGCGCCAACGCAATGTTGAAGCTGTTGTGCAAGTAGTAGAAAAGCTGCGGCGCCGCCGTCGCCTCACCCTCCGTCAGCCGCAGCCCGTACGTCACAATGCTCGCCGCGCGCAGCTGCGGGTCCTCGGGCGACGGCGCATACTCGATGCTTTGTTTCAGGAAAAAAGCGTCGAGCGTGCAGATGTCGCCGCCGTGCGAGCGGATGAGGGCCACAATCTCGCGCACAAACAGCACGTATGCGCTGTGGCCGGCCGCGGCCGCAGTGGCGGCGCTACGGCTCAGGAAACGCAGATCCTCCTTGATCTGGTTCATCACGAGCCGGAGCGCGCGCGCAAAGTCGGTGCGCAGGTGTTTCCGTGAAGACTGCGTCTGCGTCTGCGTCAACGAGTCCTCCTCGCGCAGCTGCTGCCGCATCGACGCCATGGCGCACGCAAAGTACGCACGGTTCGAATCGTAGCTGGGCTGTCCTTCACAGATGTTGGCCCTGCGCAGATACGGCAGGTTGTGCTGGTGCAGCACGCGCGCCAGTCGGTTCTCGTACCCCAAAAACCGCGCCGGCTTCACCACCGCCAGCAGCCACTGCTCCAGCATGTTTGTACCGCCCAGGTCCCTAAGGTCAAATACGTTGCTGCCCACAAGCCCGCACACAAACAGCGGCAGATACCGCCGCTGCACCAGTCCCGGGGCATGCGGCAGTCTCTCAAACACGCTATAGTCGTTGGTGTTGGTGTTTCCAAAGAATTTGCTCAAGTTGTACATGCCCGCGTGCACGAACCGGCTCGCGAGCCGTGCGGCCAGCACCAGACTCTTCTCCGTGCACTGCACCCGCACCGCCGCCACTGACCGCGGCAGGTCGTCCCACGACATGTGCGTGATCGTGTTGATCAGCCGGAACAGCCCGCGCGCTACGCTGTGGTCTAGCAGCATCACCGCCTCGTCGGCCTCAGCAGGGTCGACAGCCCCGGCCTCAGTATTCGAACCAAGGCTGGCATACTGTGCGTCCATGACCGCGTCGATCCGGTCCATGTAGTGCTCCAGCACGTCCAGCGCCGTCTGGAAGATTGTCCAGTTGGTGCACTTGCTCGACGACAGATCCAGTTTGACAAAAATGCCCTCGAGCTGGTCCGTACTCAAACAGTACGTCGCCACGCCCAGCGTCGGCGCCCGCTGCATCACGTCAAACGAGGCCGCCGTACACGCCTGCAGAACGTCCAGCGCCGCCGCCTGGTTCGCCGCCGCCATCGCCTTGACCATCTCCGGCCCGATGCCCTGCATCATGCTTTTCGACAGATTCTCAAACTGCCGGTGCATGTCCGACTCGGCCGACTGGTACTGCTCAAGCATCGAGTTGAAAATGGTGCGCATCCATGCCACAAACCCGCGGTACACACCGTACCCCTCGTTGCCCGCCACAACGAACCGCGCCAGCTGGTTCCATGCCCGGATGTTGATCAGGCACGCCTCCTTGTGCGAGTGCGCCGGCGCTACCAGCTTCTCCATCTGGTGCAGCGGCGGCCGCACCTCGGGCGACACCGCCCAGTACAGCGTGCACAGCAGGTCGTGGTGGTTCCGCAGCGCAGCCAGGTCCCGCTGGTGCACGTCCGCCTCCTTGGAGTACTGCCGGTCATGGTTCGGCAGGATGCGCGCCACCAGATTGGCCATTTCTTTCGTGAGGCCCAGCCGCTTCAGCTCCAGAATCACCACGCCCAGCATCTTGAGAAAGATGTGGAAGCACTTGTCTTCACTCTCGATCTTGAGCGAAGGCGACGACGCAAGCTCCTCCAGAAACCGCGGCGAGCTGTACACCTCCTCGTTGCGCAGGTGCGCAAAGTCTTGCGAGCCGTAAAAGTCAAAGATCACACCAATAACTGCTTTGCAGCTGCGCCAGCCCCATTCCTGTACAAGGTAGTGGCACCGGCCCACAAGCGCCCGGCAGTACGCATTGAAGCTCGGTGACTGGTGCGGGTTCGCCTTGTACACCTGGAATACCCGCTCCAGCACCTTTTTCGGCAGATCCCACCCGTCCACCGGCATGCTCAGCCGGATGCCGGCCTGCACCGCGCCCGCGCTGTCAAACTCTGTCAGCGGCAGCAGCGTGAACATGTCTTCCCACAGCTGCTCCAGCCGGCCGGCGTCGGTTGTCGTGTGGATTTTCAGTGCATTTCTGTCTTTGGTGTTGCCATACATGGCCCAGAACGTGACGTCCCAGAACCCGCTGCGCGGGACGCGTGCATACTCCAAAGTCTTGACCAGCACGACCCACGAGCACAGCGCCTGCAGGTCGCGCCGGATACCGCGCTCGCGCAGGCTTGGCCGGTGGAGGTCGTTGTAGCTTGCGCGCACGCCGTCCAGGCCGTGTTTGAGCAGGGTCCACGCGCACACCTTGGCCACCTTGCCGAGCATGTCCTCGGCCTGGAACGCGTACATCTTGCACTCGGGCGTGTCGCGGCAGATGCGCAGCAGCCACGACATGATTGTGATGGTGCCTGTGAGAGAAGCAAGGTGGCTGTTGTTGACTGTAGTCGTTGTCTCGGCCTGCAGGATACTGGCCGACTCAAAGCGCTTGACAAAACTGCCGACAACCTCCATGGTCCGGAGCACAAACGCCTTGCGTGCCTCTACAGCAGCCACCGAGATGGTGCTCTGGATAAAGTCGAGGATGAAGTTGATGAGCGTGTGCACTTTGGGTCCAAACAGCGTGGTTGTCGTCAATGGTGCTGGTTGGGAAGCAGAAAATAAAGAGTCGGCCAGCCAGTCCATCAGAATGCCAAGCTCGGACGACGATACATCGTTCCACGCGGTCCAGCTGAGCGTTCGCTCGTCCAGCTGGAAGGAAAGCACGGGTGTGGGGGGCGGTATTTCTGTCGTGAGATGAGAGCCCAGGGCGGCCGCGAGACGGCCGCTTCCAAGAATGGTGCTTTTGTGAAAGAAGACACCGCTGTCGAGCGGAAAGATGTCAAAGTGCTGGGAGTACTGCGACCCATAAGGTCCGAGGCCACGCAGTTTGTCGGATCCCGGTTCGACCACGGCAGCATCAGCCGTATCAGCCGTCAGATCAACTGCAACTAGGGTAGTATTGACGGGTAGGGGGTCCAGGGCATGCACAAACCGAGGCGCAGAGGTGTCGACAGCCTGTGGGACGTACTGCTTGCGGAATCGTGACCGTTCAGCTTGTTTTCTGGGAGTCTTGGCCTTTTTTGCAGATGAGGGTGCAGGTGCAGGTGCAGGTGCAGGTGGCTGTTCCACTGGCTGTTCTGTGCCAAAGTCGTCAATGTCCATTGCATCCAGTGGATCCATTGTGCCCATATCAACAGAGCCGTAGTTGGACTGGTTGTCGAGAAACTGCTCGAGATGGACATTGGGCCGGACGGCAGCTTCTTTTCTCCTCTGCCGGTACATTTCGTCGAGAGCCCTCTTCTTTGCTACAAACCCAGCAGCTGTGTCCCTGCTGCTTCTGACTGCAGTTTCCAGCTGTGCTGGTCTCATTGAGTTTGTGGCCGGGGCAGTCGAGGCAGGCTGGCGCGGTGCCGCGAGCCTCTGGGAGATGCTATTGACATATTGTTTTTTGGCCGGTCTCTTTGGTGCTGGCTGTGTCGAGGCCGCCGAGGCCACCTTGTGGCTGCTGGGCTGTCTGGGATTAGGAAGGTTTGCTGATATCTCATGCAGAGCAGGATGTTGTGGCCGGCCTGAATTGGTTCGTGATCCCGACCCTGAGGGTGTTCGTGACTGGGTTGGCTTCCTTGGCTTGAGCCGTGCCGGATTTGGGATCCGCGGCTGGATCTTGCTCGCTCGCCAGTCCTGCAGCACAGACAGCGCGTCCACATTGTCGGCGCGGCTGCCGAGATTGATGACCTTGCGCGACGGACTCGCCTTGCCGAGGGTGTGCGATTTCCGCGCCGCACGCGCAGCCACACGGATAAAGTCTGGCTGGCGCTTGGTTGTGGAAGACTCTACAAAGTCTAGAATACTGAGCATTGGCGGAGTCTTTGGCGTGCGCCGAGCTCGTTTTCCTGTAGATGTGCCAGATCCAGACGCTCTTGGCGCGGACCGCGGCTTTGATGTGGCCGGCTTTGGGGTGGACGACTTTGACAGTGTCCGCGCCAGCCCGGTCGGCTTGCTTTTCGTCTTGTGCGCAATCGACGACGCGGCTGTGCGGTCAAACATGCGGTCAATCTTGGGCTGCCTTGTCTTTGTGTTCTTTTTGCTGCCAGTGGGCCGGCTGCGGCCCGGGCCGGACTCCATGCGGTCGATGACGTCCGACTCCATGACGGAGCCAAGATCTTCGTCATCAATGACCTGGTACACGGGCAGGCCGTCGTCGTCGTCCATCTCCGACCAGAGGTCTGCCGCTGCAATCTTTGGGCGGCTGCGAGTATACGTGTTGATGTCATTATCGTGATCATTAGTTGTGGAAAAGGTTGTAGGTGTAGAAGTATTTGCAGAAACATTGTCGTCATCAGAGTCGTCAAAAATCGAGGCGAGAAAGGGCACCGATCCGGTGCCCTGCCTCGGCAGTGCCACGCCACGCCGCGGTGCGTTGTCCTCCGGCGCAGGCCTCCGCTGTGTCGGTGGCCTGTCGTTGCTTGGTCGCGCTTTTTGCTTGTCCAGCCGCAGCCACGATGCAGGCAGGACTCCTTTGATCCGCCTGCTGTTGTGGCGGACAGCATCGGCTTCATTTTCGACAACGTCGTCTTCTTCGGCGTCCTCTGGGCCGCCCGCGCTCTCATTGTCGCTCAGGTCCGGTATCGTGTAGGGCTGTGGAGGTGGTGACGGAATAGGCGGTGATGATGACCTGATGACACGCATTCGACCCGAGGGCCGTGGCAGAGGGTCGGGTGACGAGCTGAACGGCACGGGTATCCATTTTGCGCGCGGCGGTGTTGTGCTTGCTCCTGCTCCCGGCTGCAGAGCTGCATCAAGCAACCGAGCCCGCTTCGCTGCCGATGATGTCGGCGGTGTGCCCTGGCGCTTAGACTTTGAGGACTTGGCAGCCTTTAAAGATTCCAGCTGGCGCTTCCGGCGCTCTTGAAAGTACGTGGCCGGGTTGGGAAAATCGTCTTCCTCGGCCATGCTGGTATCATCGGTGCCATCGTCAGCAGGGCCCTGGCTGCTTGCCAGGAAGAGCAGACGGTTTGCCGGCGTCGACGTGCTGGGTGATAGGTAGGGAACCTCGGGCCGATCTCTGCCCCGTTCTCTTGCAGGAGGGCTGGAGGGAAAGTCGTACAAATCATCGTTGATAAAGGCCGGGTCGCTCAGCACATCCGGCAGCTGGGTGTCGTGCTCCGAGGGCTCCTCGTACTGCTCCTGAGAATCCTCCTCTGTGTTTGTAGGCTGCCTTTGAGTAGACGGGTTGTAGCCGGTGCGGACAGGCTTCATACCGTGCCGTTTCATGGCGTGGGTGTACTTTGCGTTCTCGAGCAAGTAGGGGTGCTGTTGGATTGGTTTGCGGGGGCGCAGGGAGCGTACAAAGCCGAGGCGGAACGCACGAGGCGAGTCTGGGATGACTGGGAATTCGAACGGCGGACTGGACGCTCTGTGGTCGGAGGAGGGATGTGTAGCAGCCGGTGCGGGCTGGGGTGCGGGTTCCGGCAGCATGGGAGACGGTGAGCGGGAGAGGCTGGATAGTGATGATGTGGGGGACCACGAGAAGGGGTCGGCTGGTTGTGGTGCAGGCTGCGGTGCATCTGCATCTTGTTGCGAAGCATGTCTAGGTTGAGACTGTTGGGGAGTGCGAGGTCGTGGTGGTAGTGGTGTGTTTGGAGTGTGTGATGCCTGTGGGAGTTGTAGAGGACTTTGTGGCCGTAGCTTTGGTGTTTCCTGGCCCTGGATGTGCTGCTCAACCTGCCCATCTTCTTGGGCTCCCAGTCCATCCTCCTGCTTGGCCATGCCATTGCTGGTATCATAGCCTTCTGCCAAAGCCTGGCTGCGAGGCTGCGAGTGCTGGTTCTCGTCCCCCACCGGCAGCCCGTCGTCGACCAGGTCTATTTCGTCGTCGTCGTCAAAGCTGGGAAGAGACGAGAGGGCGCTGGAATCTTGGGATATGGGTTGTGGTGTGTTCTGTCGTGGAGGTGAAGACGGTGTTTCGGCCGATGTATCAAAATCTTTAATTTTCCGCGGCGAGAGCACCACGCTCAGAACCGCCTGCTGTGCGGGAGCATCTATGGCCGGAGCATCTGCTAGTATTGTATCTTCGTCGTCGCTCAGGTTGCCATAGAGGTCTTGTTGCACAGGATTGTCGGGCAGTGATTCCTGACTGTCGAGGCCGTCGTCGTCGTCCGAGTCGGGGACCTCGCCCAACAGCTGCCAGTCTTTGCCCATTGGAGCCGGTGCTGCATCATAAACGGGAGGTGTGCATGTGTCGAGTCGTGTGAATGTTGAGATTATAAGTCGTTGGCTTATGTGTGAATGTCGTTAATATCGATAGTATGAGTAGAGCTGAGTAAAGTCAATCCAAATCTACAAGTCCAGATTGGAAAATTAAATCTAAAAATATCACAAGCAAGGGCCGTCGTCGGGTCGCTCTTTCCTCCTGTGGTGACCCGTGATAGTGGAACGCGTCTAAGAGAAAAGCGCTGTAGGAGACGCGTCGGGAACACGCTCTCGCTGTAGTTGATAGTGGTCCACTAAAGACGTCTCCGGCAAAACTTACATAAGCAACTCAATTAAGCTCCGATATCTAGACTCACGTCACTCCGTCACTCACCCACAGCCTCACAGTCGACCACAGCCTTTGATATACACAAGTTATAAAAGTGCTGGCCACTTTGACTTGTTCAACTACATCCTTTCTACCCAGTCACTGTCGCCATGTCTCTCCAGAAGATCCTCCCGCCGGCGCTGGCCATTGTGTTTGGTATTGTGAATGGTGAGTCTCCTCAGCCGGTCTTTGGATGGTCTGCCTACGAATCTATTGTATGCTATGCATTCACACGGCAGAAACGTCTAGTCCAATCATACCATCATCCCATCCTCGTTGATGTCTTCAAGATAACAGTCCAGCTAACAGCCCAGGTGTCTACGTCTTCAAGCCCTATCTCGACAGCTCAAACGAACTGCCAGTACCTGAGCCACCAAAAATGTAAGTCTTATCATGGTACTTTCACGACCATTTTCCCTGGATTTATTTCATGATATGTGTCGTCAGTTCACGAACCCGTCGACATTCATGCCGTCATCGTCAATCCAATTTTCATTGATGACTAATCACTCACGTGCAGCTCCACACCACCACCAGAGACACCAAAGGACAGCAAACGGTAGCCTCCGAACGACAGGCCATTCTTATTCTTGGTAGTTAGCAGTTGACGATTTACGAGCCATACAATACACACACTTGAACCCTCCTAGACTGATCAGACGATATCATGCAATTACCATGCAGGCTGACATCTGCTGCCGTCGCATTGGACTCTCAGTCCTCTTCAGCGTCTACTACTGATTGCCTTGAGTGTATTCGGCTATCGGGACCAACGGAGCTCTGCGGCCTCTAATTGGCGAATTGGATACCAGAGGAAGGAACATGGAGCCACGCAGAGACCTGCTTCCACGGTGTTTGCTGTGGATATGCGTGCTTTAGAGACGGCGTATGTGTCTGCAGAGTGTCTTTATCTGTGCTTTGTTTATGTATATGTGTTTATGATAAAATAAATCTACAAATCTACAAGTCCAACTGGACCAAAAAGGCCGTCCTCAATCTCAGTAAGCTGCTGGCCTGACATCAATCGATGCTTTGCTTGGGCCACGTCCTGATTGGCTAATCCCGCTTAGTCATCTCCCTTTTTGTAGGTGGGTAATTGCGAGCGATTTCTTTCGTCCGGCGCAGAGCTCCCTCGGGTTTTTAGGTGGAGCCCTAGTTTGCACGCTGAATTTCTTGTCATACGATGCCCCCCCAAGCAGGTCCAGTCCCTCTTAGCGGTAGCCCTCAGTAGCACCGTTTCCACCAAAAATCTCAATTTCCTTTCCTCTTCCACCCGACCTCTCTACCACGTCTACCTCCTCCTCTACTCTCTCGCCTCGTTACTGACTCGCATCTCAATTGAGCCTTGCTCTTTTTCTATTATTTTCTTTTAGTCCCTCGTCGTCTAGTCTTCTAGTCCCAGACCATCTCCCCTCTACAGGACGACACGATCACGAAAAATTTTCGCCACCGACGACAACCTCGATCTCCTCAACCACCCCCTCTACCACCACCACCACCACCACCAACACAATGAACGCCCGTACCGTCGTGCGCAGCTCTGCGCGTGCCGCCTCCGTCGTCGGCCGCCGCGCCGCCACCACCCACGCCATTTCGAACCCTACCCTGGCCAACATTGAGAAGCGGTGGGAGGGCCTGCCGCTGCAGGAGCAGGCCGACCTGTGGATGTCGCTGCGCGACCGCATGAAGGGCAACTGGAAGGAGCTGACTGTTAACGAGAAGAAGGCTGGTGAGTGATATATGGATGGAAAGGACATGGCACCTGCGGTGTGGTGTACGGGATCGGGTGCATGGGTATGAGGTGTTTATCCGGCATATATCGCGATATTGATTGGTGGATCGGAGGACGTGTTGACCAGGCGGCATGCCGGGACCGTGAGGCCGGGACCGCGGGCCGAGATTAGCCGGGCGTACGGAGCCAATGGCATCGACAACTACAGTGCTGGCCCTCCGTCTCAGCATTCGCATGGCAACATCGCCGCATCACATCGACCGCACGCCTCTGCCTCCACCACACCCGATCTACCGCACCTCATTTGGTGTCCACACATTTATAATGTTCCATTGCTAACAGACAGCCTACTGGATCTCCTTCGGTCCCCACGGCCCCCGCTCCGAGCCCCCTGCCGGCGAGGGCAAGAAGGTCGCCCTCTACACTGCCATTGGCGTCGGCGCATCGCTGCTCATCTTCAGCTCCATGCGCCTGTTCGCCGGCGGTGCTCCCCCGACAATGAACCGCGAGTGGCAGGAGGCTGCCAACGAGAAGCTGATCGAGGCCAAGGCCGACCCATTTACCGGTATCGCGTCCGAGGGCTACACCGGCAAGGGCCAGATCCAGTCGCCGCCCAAGTCTGGTTAAGCAGACGTATTGATTGTTGTCCAGCTTTTTTATATTTATTTTCTATTTCATTCTCGAATTCACATCATCTACATCTCCTTTGTTAATAAACCATTCCATTGATACTTGTCTTTCACTCTCTGTCACTCTCTGTCGCTCTCTATTTCTTCTTCTGTTTTGGGGTGAGTCTGTTCTGCTGATATCTTTTGGTATCTGCTTTTTGCTTATTGCTTATTGCTTATTGCTTTTTGGTGTTGGTTCTTTTTGTTACTGGACCGGAAAAGTACACGGGAAAAGGTGTCGAAAAAGTACCAAACAAACAATGAAGCAAAAGATATGCACTACGGCACTACAAGAACAGCAAAAACAGCAAAGGAAGAATCATGTAAATACTGTATCTACTATCCAATATAGGACCATCCACTCTACTCACGGCATGTTGGAACATATCGTCATGATTTAGTTGTATATGGTGGCTTCTATGCACCGCTCTGCCCGGCTTGCCGCAGCGGACTCGGGGATACACCCTTCTCCGTCGGCACTTCGTGCCCGTGCAGCCCCTGGTCCTCCTCCTGCATCCGCCGCTCAATCTCGAAACGGCCGTCCTTGCCCCAGTAGCCCGCCTTGTCTATGCCGCGCACACACCCCTCTGTAATCAACACGTACGCCATCGGCGCATCAAACATCGGCTCCGCGAGCACCCGCTCCATCTCCATCTTCAGGCCGCGCGCGCCCGTCTCGTTCTTCGATGCCCGCTCCGCAATCGCATACAGCGCGCGCTGCGTAAACCGCAGCCGGCTCGGGTACGTCTCGAACAGTGCCGTGTACTGCTGCACCAGGCTGTTGCGCGGCTCCGTCAGAATGCGGTACAGCTCGTCCAGCGACAGCGGCGACAGTGCGCAGACGTTGTGCACGCGGCCAATCAGCTCCGGAATAAAACCAAAGGCCTGCAGATCCAGCGGTGTCGCCAGGTCCAGTGGTGTGAAGCCGGTAGGAGAGCCCGAGGTGGCAGGCTGGTGCGGAAGGTGGGCATAGGCCGACGCGGGCAGCACGGCCTTGCTCCCTGACAAAGATGCGCCCCTGCCGTTGCGAATCTCCGACCCGAAGCCCATCGACGGCCGCGCAACGCGCCGCAGGATGTGGCTGTCCAGCCCGACAAAAGCACCCGTAAAGACAAACAGGATGTTGCTCGTGTCGACCGTGTACTGGTCGGCCTTTCCGGGCGACGGCGATGTTTGTGTCGGCGACGATCCGGAGGGGCTGCTCGGGCCAGATGGCGACCCATAGGTGCTGGTAATGGGGCTGGCCGACCGCGACGACGTCGATGGGATTGTCGATGACGATGACGACGGAGATGCCGATCGCGTGTCCTTGACATTAACCGTCACCCGCGTGCCCTCCACCAGCTTCAACAACGCCTGCTGCACACCCTCGCCGCCGACATCGCGGCCGTGAGACGTCTCGCGCCGCGCAATCTTGTCGAACTCGTCCAGCACAACGATGCCGTACTCGGCCGCCGCCACGTCGTAGTTGGCCTCGATCAGCAGACGCTCAATACACGCCTCGACGTCCTGGCCAATGTAGCCGGCCTGTGTGAAGCTGTTGCAGTCGCTGATCGTGAACGGCACGTTGAGTTTTTTGCTCAGAGTTCTGTTGGTTAGCACACGTAGACAAGAACAAGAATAGAGAGACGAAAAGACACACTCGAGAATGTAGGTTTTGCCGACACCGGTCGGGCCGATCAGCAGGATATTGCTCTTGTCAATCTTGACGTGCTGCGGTATGCTCGTGTCTTCCGGCCGGTAGAAGCTCTCACTCGGGTCCGGCGGCTTGTACGGCATGTCTTCCTCAAAGTTGTAGTCGTCGTCGTATCCCATGCTGTTGTTGTGCTGCTCGCGGTTGCGCTCGTGCAGGTCTCGGTCTCGTGCAAACCGCTGCCGCTGCAGCTTCTCACGCAGCAGCCGGTCCGAGTCTTCTTGGTGGTACTTGCGGCGCAGCCGCTGGTAGTGGTTGAAGATGGTCGAGCATATTGTCTTCTTGGCGCGGTCCTGGCCGATGACGTAGTTGTCAACACGCTTCTTGAGGTCGCGCGGGTAGAACTGCGGCACGCCGAACTTGGACTTTGTGAACATGGGCCCGCGGCCGCCGTCTTCGGAAGGGTCGTATATGCTCGAAAAGCCAGACGTCAAGTCATTTGCTCGCCGGTGGGCCGTCGGGTGTTTTGGTGTGGTAGAGAGGTGTCGTAGCTGTGTTGAGAAAATTGGATGCAAAAGAGGTTGCATCGATTGTGTCGAGGCCCTGCAGGCAGCCGGCCGGGGTGCCCACGGAGTTCCAAGGCGCGCGGCCGACTGCGGCTTTGCGACGGCCGCCATCGTTTCGGGTATCGAGGGTTTTCGAGAAGAAGGGGGACCGTCTATAAATGGCAGTAGAGCATTTTGAAGCAGGTGGCAGCAGTCGGTATGTGTGTCGATGTCGATGCAAACGAAGACGGAGTGCGTTGTCGTGGATCGTTGATTGTGGATGGAGATAATAGTGCGAGATCGGCGCACGAGAGCTTGGAGCTGAACGCGTCGGCAATTCTGGTAAGAGCTACGAATGATTGGGTAATGTGGTGCTTGTTGGTGCAGTCGGCAGACAATGAAACGATGACAAGGCGAGGATGTGCACAGCGACGATGCGATTGCCCTTGCTTACTTAGTATCTGCGGACAGAGCGTGGCGTGCCGTTGGTCGCGGGACGGAAGCTGTGGTTGGTTCGCACCTTCCCAACAGGGCCAGATTAGATGCTGCAGCACGGTGAATTACAGCCTACAGTACGCGGGGAAGATAAGCCTGCAGGCAGTTGGTACGCTTATTAGCATTGTGTGTGAAAACGTGGCATGCTTATCGCAAATAAATCGCAATGTCTATTTCAAATGGAAAGAGCGACCGTGACAACGAAGCAAGGAGCGACATGGTCAAAGATTCTAGACAGACAAAAGGCAAGAGCGATGGAGCTGTTGCACGATTGGCCCACAGGTTCTATCACGCATCTTTTAGGGGCATCATGAAGTTGGATTATGTAATTCAAGCTTTTGTTTATTCCTGATTGTCTTTTTGCTTGTTTGATTTTTCTGTGTTTTTTAAAACTTGAAAAATACTGTCATTAATTTACTTGTATTAAATTCATTTGCATGTATATCGAAGTGGTTCCTTGAATTTGAAATGATTTTATTATTGATGATTTTGTACGAAAACAAAACAAAACAAAACAATTCGACATGTGGGCATGATCATGGCAATAGCTAGACAGAATACATATAACAGACATCACGAAATGCATCGCTGCTTTGCTCCTAGATTTACCGAGCTGCATAACTCTTACGCTTCTTTTGCGTGATATTTGCCACGACGTCATAGACCGAGGCCCAGAACAGGCTTTACGGCAGGCGGCATGGGTGGTGTGAACGGCCAGGACAGCTGCAGGAGGAGCAGGAAGGAGCTCGCCTCGCAAAACTGTTGGGCGCACCTTCTAAATACGATGTTACGAAAACTGGGAAAGACAAAGAGGGGAAGAGCGATGCTTCTTGCTTCTTGCTCCGTGCTTCTTGCCTCTTCCTGCAGTTTTCAATCTGGCGAGCAAAGCGGCGAGATCAATCTCTCTCCCTCTCCTTACAAAAACAGTCGGCCCTTCCCCAGTTCGCTAACCACTGAGACTGAATTCCAGCTCCCCGTTCCTGTCAGATTAGCTACTGTCTTCCACTTCCCCTCGCCAACGGCCTCTCCGCGCCCCAGCCTACTCCGTAATACAGCAGCTCAGCACTAACCCCAGCTGTGCAGCGCCAGCAGTAGCTTCTTATCGCCCCATATTTCAAGTTGGTTTCAATTCCAATAAATACAGAGCTTCCCCTCGGCGTGATTCTTGCCTCTTGGATACTGCGTTGACTCGACAAGTAGATTCTTTGCTGATTCTACCGAGGATTAATTCGACACTGAGGTCTACCATCGACGACGCGACGACATTCACGACAACACGCAAGCCGACATGTCGACAGATACCAAGACGGTGGAGGAGCTGCCCCAGGATGGCACAGGTAAGCCCCACAGCGATGCGGAGAGGTAGAAGATGGGGTGATGATGGTGAGGACGCTGAAGCTGAGGGATATGGTGGCGAGATGGTGCGAATAATGGGACTGAGGTCGAGAAGAAGTTGGTGAGAAGCAGAGGAATACAGATGAGCATTTACGGAGACTGGAAGAAGGCAGAGGATAGAAATTCTAGGAAAAAACGCAAAGATAGAGAGCTCGGATGGAAAGACATCAGGAGAAGTAGAAGAAGACAGGAGCATGGCAGGAGGATGGCAAGCAAAGACAAGAGAATACAAGAGGAGGACTGGAAGAGAGAAAAGACTAGAGGAAGACAAAAAGTGACAGACAGCTAATATCACAACAGGTGTTATTGCTATTGACCCGTGGCTGGCGCCATTCAAGGACGCCTTGAAGCGCCGGTTCTCCAAGGCCAACGACTGGATCAAGAAGATCGAGGAGACCGAGGGCAGCCTGGACAAGTTCTCGCAGGGCGCTGAGAAGTTTGGCCTGAACGTTGACAAGAGCAACAACATCGTCTACCGTGAATGGGCACCGAATGCTACACACGCCTCGCTTATTGGCGACTTCAGTATGTAGAGGCCTAGATCTGCAGAGCGAACAGGGCTAACAATACAGATGACTGGAACCGTGATGCTCATCCCATGACCAAGAATGACTTTGGCGTCTTTGAGATCACGCTGCCGGCCAAGAATGGCGAGACGGTCATCCCCCACAACTCCAAGATCAAGATCTCCCTCACCCTGCCCAGCGGAGAGCGTGTCGACCGCTTGCCTGCCTGGATCAAGTACGTCACCCAGGACCTGTCCGTGTCCCCCGCATACGACGCGCGGTTCTGGAACCCTCCGGCCTCTGAGAGATATGTGGCCAAGCACCCGCGGCCAAAGCGGCCTGAGAGTGCGCGCGTGTACGAGGCACACGTGGGCATCTCGTCACCCGAGCAAAAGGTGGCGACGTACAAGGAGTTTACAAAGAACATGCTGCCGCGCATCAAGGCGCTCGGCTACAACGTGATCCAGCTCATGGCCGTCATGGAGCACGCCTACTATGCTAGCTTTGGCTACCAGATCAACAATTTCTTTGCCGCCAGCAGCCGCTACGGCCCACCGGAAGATCTCAAGGAGCTGATTGACACAGCACACGGCATGGGCATTGTGGTGCTGCTGGATGTTGTGCACAGCCACGCATCCAAGAACGTGCTGGACGGCATCAACGAGTTTGACGGCACAGACCACCAGTACTTCCATGCCGGTGCCAAGGGCCGGCACGAGCTGTGGGACAGCCGGCTGTTCAACTACGGACACCACGAGGTGCTGCGCTTCTTGCTGAGCAACCTGCGGTTCTGGATGGACGAGTACAAGTTTGACGGCTACCGGTTTGATGGTGTGACGAGCATGCTCTACCTGCATCACGGCATTGGAACGTAAGTGCATTTGACTTTGCAAAACAACACAGGATAGGTACTGACCGATAGCGGCTTTTCCGGAGGCTACCATGAATACTACGGCGCCGACGTGGACGAGGAGGCAGTGGTGTACCTGATGGTGGCCAACCAGATGCTGCACCAGCTGTACCCCGAGTGCATCACAATAGCCGAGGACGTGTCCGGCATGCCGGCGCTGTGCCTGCCAGTGTCGACTGGCGGTGTTGGCTTTGACTACCGACTTGCCATGGCCATTCCCGACATGTGGATCAAGATTCTCAAGGAGCAGCAGGACGAGGACTGGGATGTCAGCAGTATCTGCTGGACGCTGACCAACAGACGGCACGGCGAGAAGACTATTGCCTACTGCGAAAGCCACGACCAAGCGTGAGTCCCTTTCACAACTCCAGATATTTCCAAGCGTGCATGGCAACTAACAAATAGACTTGTCGGTGACAAAACACTGATGATGCATCTGTGCGATGCTGAAATGTACACGAATATGTCGACGCTGTCGCCGCTGACGCCGGTGATTGACCGCGGCATGGCCCTGCACAAGATGATCCGCCTGCTGACGCACGGTCTCGGCGGCGAGGGCTACCTCAACTTTGAGGGCAACGAGTTTGGCCACCCCGAGTGGCTCGACTTCCCGCGCGAGGGCAACAACAACTCGTTCTGGTATGCCCGGCGGCAGCTCAACCTGACCGAGGACCGCCTGTTGCGCTACCAGTTCCTGAACAACTTTGACGCCGCCATGAACAAGCTCGAGGCCAAGTACGGCTGGCTGCACGGCGCGCAGGCGTACATTTCGCTCAAGAACGAAAGCGACAAGGTGGTCGTGTTTGAGCGCGCCGGGCTGCTGTTTATTTTCAACTTCCACCCGACGTCGTCGTTCTCGGACTACCGCGTTGGCGTTGAGCAGGCGGGGACGTACCGCGTCGTGCTGAGCTCTGATGATGCCGAGTTTGGCGGCCATAGCCGTGTCGACCACGAGACACGGTTCTTTACAACGCCAATGACCTGGAACGATCGCAGCAACTGGACACACGTCTATGTCCCCAACCGGACAGCTATTGTAAGTGCATAACTAAAAAGACTTTGCGACCAATGCTAACTTTCCAGGTCCTTGCTCTCGAGTCCACTCTGTAGATGCAAACGCCAAGTAAGAAAGAGCTGTCATACACGACGCAGCTCGCGCCATACCTAGTAGTAGGCCGGCCAAGATCTACCTACCTCTGACAGCGCCGATGCTCGCAAGCTTTGGCTGATTGCTGGAGAAATATATGGAGCCATTGGAGCCATTGGAGCCATTGGAGCCATAGAGGGCAAATACGGGAACTGGATCAATTGCAGGGATATTTTGTACTCTTTGTATGAGGAATTTACGCTATTTCGATGAGTGGTTTTTGTAGAGGTGTTTGCGGTGTGTCAAGTGAAGCTGTGAATCAAGACAAAAGATCTAGATGAACGTTTGGTTGCTTAGATAAGCAAGATGAACGATGTACCTGAAAACCGTTCTTTGGTGTTGGAGCTATGCTTGACAATTGCGGAACAGGTACCAAAGTACCTCTACCTTGAATTGAGTTCTTTAGTAGACAGCAAGAAAGACCAGATTATCGGACAGAAAGTGGACCCGTCGTCTTCCGTCAGTACACGTGACCAACCCTCGGACTCCGAGATCACGTGGAGGAGCTGAGGATGTAGTTTTACTGTGCAGAGAGAAAAGAGCTGTACGAAACAGGACAGCGATCTGTTCAGAATACAGATGCAACGGAGCAACGGTGGAGAAGAAAGAAAACAAGAGTTCTCTGTAGAAAGTAGAAACAGAGCAGAAAACAGAGCAGAAAAACAGAAAACAGCATTCTTTTTTCTGTTTTGCAGTCCCACCAGTGAAGAGTGGGGCGTTCGGTTATTGTGAGCGCGGGATCCCTCGGGAGGAAGGAAGAGGTGAGAGAAATACTGAGAAATACCAGAAAATACAGGGCACTGTTGGCGCTGAAAAGGGTTCAGGGGACAACAGCTGTCGTTGCAGTATTTTATTTTATTTTAAACAGAGACCTCGACGGCACAGTGCGAGAATAGAAAAGAAATAGAAAAACAAATGCTAAAATGCCTCGTAGAAGTGCAGTGCTTGGCTGATGCCTGAGGCTTTAATCTTTTACAGGCAGGAACAAACTCGACAAGAGGAGTGTCTAGCTGTGGGTACAGTGCGTGGTTTCCATGGGTCCAGCAGGGAAAGCTCCTCGTTCGCTCTTTCCCTCTTTTCCTCTTTCCCTCTTTCCCTCCCTATTATCCTCTTTCCGCTTTCCGTTTTGGCTCGTTGCATTTTTTTCCCGACCTCCTCCGTACTGGCTGCTGTCCCTACTCTCCTCCTGCCTTTCTCCTACTCTCTCTCCTTCCTACTCTGCTCGCCTTTTGCCTCTCTTTTCTCTCTTTTCCCTTTTTCCCTCCTTCTCCTCTTCTTCCTCCTAAAACTCCTTTTCTCACCCCATCTCCCATACATCTTGCGAAGCGTTCTTTACCATCGCCACGATGTTCAAGAGGTAAGCTCTCCTGGTGGCAATGTGGTGGCATTGTGGTGGCATTGCTGTTGCCAATTGACTGTCCTCAATTGCCTCATCAATTGCTCTGCCCGTCCCTCGTCACCCCCGTCGTCGCCCTCAACCTCCTCACCACCACCAAATTCAAATAAAAAAACAATTCCAAAAACAAAGTCTAACATCCCAGCGCCAACTTCGCCAGAGCGGCTCGAGTAGCCCGCTCGTCCCTCACGACTCCTCGCATTGCCCGCCCCAGCTTCGTCACCCCTACCCTCGTCCAGGGCAGCCGCTTCGCCAGCACCCAGTCTGTTGGTGATGGCAAGATCCACCAGGTATGTCGGCCTCAATTGCGCCTTTTTGGTGCCTGTCCTGTCGTCGTGGCCGTAGCTAATAAATCCCGCAGGTCATTGGTGCCGTCGTCGATGGTAAGATTCAGGAATAAGAACAGGAGTGTGGAAGCAGCTGTCGTCAATGGGTCACCGCCGAAAGAAAAGTCTGGACATCAATTGCCTCAATTGCCCTCGGCATAGTCTCGGACACCCGGAAGCCAATCGGAGCCGGACTTTGGTATGAAAAAGGACAACAACACAGGCATTGAGGCATTGATCTATCAGAGCATTGCCGTCATCGGACAACGACGCCAAGACAGACATCGACAAAGACCGCCGACGACAGCCGCAGCTCCTCCCACCATCACGCAACAAAAGCTAACCCCCACAGTCAAGTTCGACACCGACAAGCTGCCCTCCATTCTGAACGCCCTGGAGACCCAGAACAATGGCCAGAAGCTGGTCCTTGAGGTCGCCGTACGTATTCCCTCATCGATTTATTGGAAATCTCGATTTCCGATATACCGCCAATCTGCAACACCAGACAAAAACTAACAGCACAGCAACACCTGGGTGAGAGCACCGTCCGCTGCATTTCCATGGACGGTACTGAGGGTCTCGTCCGTGGTGCCAAGGCCACCGACACTGGTGCCCCCATCACCATCCCCGTCGGTCCCGCCACCCTGGGCCGTATCATCAACGTCACTGGTGACCCCATTGACGAGCGCGGTCCCATCAAGACCGACAAGTTCCGTCCCATCCACGCTGAGGCCCCCGCGTTCATCGACCAGTCCACCACCGCCGAGATTCTCGTCACTGGTATCAAGGTCGTCGATCTGCTGGCCCCCTACGCCCGTGGTGGTAAGATTGGTCTGTTCGGTGGTGCCGGTGTCGGCAAGACCGTCTTCATTCAGGAGCTGATCAACAACATCGCCAAGGCCCACGGTGGTTACTCCGTCTTCACCGGTGTCGGCGAGCGTACCCGTGAGGGTAACGATCTGTACCACGAGATGCAGGAGACCTCCGTCATCCAGCTGGATGGCGATTCCAAGGTCGCCCTCGTGTTCGGCCAGATGAACGAGCCCCCAGGAGCCCGTGCCCGTGTCGCCCTGACCGGTCTGACCATTGCCGAGTACTTCCGTGACGAGGAGGGCCAGGATGTGCTGCTGTTCATTGACAACATTTTCCGCTTCACCCAGGCCGGTTCCGAGGTGTCTGCCCTTCTGGGTCGTATTCCCTCCGCTGTCGGTTACCAGCCCACTCTGGCTGTCGACATGGGTCTGATGCAGGAGCGCATTACCACCACCAAGAAGGGTTCCATTACCTCCGTCCAGGCCGTCTACGTCCCCGCTGACGATCTGACTGATCCCGCCCCCGCCACCACCTTTGCCCATCTGGACGCCACCACCGTTCTGTCCCGTGGTATCTCTGAGCTGGGTATCTACCCCGCCGTCGATCCCCTCGACTCCAAGTCGCGTATGCTGGACCCCCGCATTGTCGGTGACGACCACTACAACACTGCCACCCGTGTCCAGCAGATTCTGCAGGAGTACAAGTCGCTGCAGGACATCATCGCCATTCTGGGTATGGACGAGCTGTCTGAGGCCGACAAGCTTACTGTCGAGCGTGCCCGTAAGATCCAGCGTTTCCTGAGCCAGCCTTTCACTGTCGCCCAGGTCTTCACTGGTATCGAGGGTGCTCTGGTTGACCTGAAGGACACCATCAACTCCTTCAAGGCCATCCTGGGCGGTGAGGGTGACGCCCTTCCCGAGGGTGCCTTCTACATGGTTGGCAACTTCGCCTCGGCCCAGGCCAAGGGTGAGAAGATTCTGGCTGAGCTGGAGAACTAAGTTTGAGACTTTATGATTGTCGCTAAGCTGGCGGTCTGGCGGTTTCAGACTATCACTATCTGGCTGTCTGACCACGGTGCAGCGACAAGAATATTGGCTTGAGCATTTTGTAGGTTCTGGTTTGGGTTTGCGGGATTCTTCTTCTTTTTAATTTCAAACAACTTATACGGTCCCTCGTCCAACCTCTCTTTGATTTCCCTCGATATACAAAAGCCTTTTCCTTGCCTACAAAAGATATTTCATTGTCTACTCTGTGTCATCTCTCAAGAGACCTCATCTACTCGATTTTCTTGTGTAATCTAGTGTTCCAAAAGAAAGTTATTCCACCAACAGGTCGTGATCTCGTTTTTTCTAGTCTTGACAGTCTTGGATAGACGAGCGCGTTCTGGGAGTCGAGAGTTGACGAGGAAGACACACGATTGACAAGGAATGCCGATGGCAGGACGGCTAGTCTGGTCTCCTGGGAGGCAAAGGGAGACGAGTCGAGGACCGGCAGCTGCTGAAAAAAAGAAAACCAAAAGAAAAGAAAAACAAGCATTGCGAGTCTTGCCGGATTAATCTATAGCCAGACTTTTGTACAAAAAAATAAGAAGCGTCGTTTCTGTGTATACAACAATATATTACATTTTATAAATAGATGGCTGCAGTGACCATGGCAATAGAAGCATATTTACTCACGTCATTAATTTACATACAGGAAACCAACACCCCTAGATTAAACCCATATGACCAATATCGGCAATATCAGCAAGATCAGCAATATCTGCTATAGCACTGAGCCCGCCCGTGCTCTGCGTGCCGTAAAGCGGCGCCAGCAACGCCGAGATATAAAGTATCGATGCAGCTGTCATCACCGCGACCAACGTATTGGCTCTGTAAGTCGACATGGGCCTGCATCCACAGCATCGGCATCTCAAAATGCTTCTCACAACACTCGCCGGCCTCGTCGTGGCCGCCCGCGCCGCACAACTCACGCAGGTCGACTACCCAAACAATGCCTCGAGCAAAGTCCAAATGTTCGCCTACGTGCCCGACAACGTCGTCGCCAGTCCGCCCCTCGTCGTCGTCATCCACTCCTGCCAGTCCACCGCCCAGACCTACTTTCGCAACAGCAAGATCCCCTGGAAGCAGGGCTCCGACAAAAAGGGCTACATCACCGTCTGGCCCAGCAGCCCCCACAGCGGCACCTGCTGGGACGTCTCCAGCAAGGCGTCCCTCAGCCATGGCGGCGGCGGCGACTCGCAGGCCATTGCCAACATGATCCTGTACTCCATTGACAAGTACAAGGCCGATCCCACCAAGGTGTTTGTCACCGGCGGCAGTTCAGGTGGTACGATTCTTTTTCATTTGTTTTGTTTTTGTTTTTCTTTTCTTCTTCTGCATTCATACCGAGCCGTGCTGACAAACAGCTATGATGTCGAATGTGCTGGCCGCGACGTACCCCGAGCTCATTGCCGCGGTGTCGCTCTACAGCGGCGTGGCCGCCGGTTGTTTTGTGTCGTCGTCGGGCGGCGTCGACCAGTGGAACAACAGCTGCAGCGGCGGGCAGTCCAAGAACACGCCAAAAGGCTGGGGCGATGTCGTGCGAGACATGTACCCTGGGTACACAGGCCGGCGGCCGCGCATGCAGATCTGGCACGGCAGCGCCGACTCGACGCTGGCGCCGGGCAACTACCAGGAGGAGATCAAGCAGTGGACCGATGTGTTCGGCGCCACGCAGACACCGACGGACACGAGGAAGAACTACCCTCAAGGTAACTATCAGACGGACGACTTTGGCGACCATGTCGAGGGCATCTATGCCACGGGTGTTGGGCACTCTGTGCCATCGAATCTGACGGCAAGCGAGCTATGGTTTGGATTGTAGGGTAGTAGAGCTAGTGGCTTTTATAAGGGATGTGCATAATGCCAAATGAATAAACTCTATAATGTTGAAGCTTGATGGTGTTGCGCTTTTGTATGTGGCTGTTCGTGTGAGTGTGTTTGTGACGTGTGGGTGGCCGAGTCTGCCGTGCCTTTGTCAGTGGATGCCTCCATATGGCTGAGCTCGTCCTTGTTGAATCTGAGCTTGGCAATATTGTGATAGTGTTCGTTCCTCCATAATGCCTTTCCGAAATCCTTGTCCAGCCACGCGCTGGTATACACCAACTTTTCGCTGCCGTGCGCGGAAGCCCGGTCTCGTACTAGTTTGTCCCGCAAGCTGTCGGGTGCCCCGTTTTCCGACTTCAGCAGCAAGTCGCGCAGCTCCTTGATCCCGTCCACCCCGATGGCTGCAAGCGGTTCCGTGAAATATGGCAGATACTCGTCACCCAAGGCATTCTTAATGTCTCGGATTTCCTTGTCGGAGATGCCTCGCAGCCACCAGACATGGCTGCACAGCTTGACAAAGACAAGGTAGTGGCCAGTGATAACCAAGGCAAGCGGACGGCGTTTGCGGGCTGCCTCGACAAACCCTTTGGGCACGAAGGTGAACCACGCGATGATGCGCAGAAACAAGATGATCCCGATGCCAGCATGGATCTCGCGGTATAGAGACCCCAGAAGCTTCATGGTCCCGATGTATTCGTCAATGTACTCATAGTCGGGGTCGCCCTGACCGATAGCGTTGAGCAGAAGAAGCAGGCTGTTTGGCACAAACTGGGCTGATAATTCCATATTAATGGGTGGTCGCGCAAACAGAATAGCGAGGCCCGACTCTTGCATCATGGTGGGGTCCATGAGCCTGCTAATCAGGCCGATACCGCGCCACACAACCATCCAGTCCAGGATGTAGAGAGGCGGGCATTCTGGGTCACGAAACTGACCGGATGATAGAGCGACGAGAAGAAGCGAGCATGCTAAAAGGGCAGGGAACACGTCCGGCGTTGCATTCTCGATGGCTCGTCGATAGCCAGTGAATGCCCGTGCGCGGTATCTGAGGACTCGCTGAGACTCGATGGGCTGGTTGAGGGACCGAGACTGCAGAGCAGATAAAGCCAGGATGCAGTCCATCAGAAAGGGGTGGGCAAATGCATACTGGGGAATGGTGACTTGCAGTGCTTTCTCGACTTTGGGCTGGCGGTTGAATGAAGACGCGAACGAGCGAAAGCCTTTGGCCGTGTAGAACCACATCACCTGCATGTCTAATTCGTCAAACTGCTTGGGCCGGAACATGGGCTCCTGTAGCATGGCGAATCCGTGACGTCGTGCGTTGATATGCTCTTGCCAGCTCGCACGTCTCTGTGCTTCCTCGTACAAATCCTTGCTACCCTCTTCGTATACAAAGCCTTGTGGTTGTCTGCCGGGAGGTGTGTATTGCTGCAACGGTCTTGACTCATTGCTAACAGGACTTGACGAGCCGGGGTGAGCAGTCGTTTGATGTACGAGAGGTATTCTTGCTCTTCCTGTATTTGCTGTCACAGCAGAGCGGAAACCTTTCGATGGAGCTGGTGCCGAGGATGACGGTGCCACAAATGGCTGATATAGATTTGGGAAGACGCAGGCCTCGTTGCGCTGTGTGCAGGCTCGACACCGCGGCTGGGCCTCGTCGCATTTGACTTTCCGGGCCTTGCAGTTGTGGCAGCCGGCGCGAGACTTTTTGTGCGGGCGCTTGGCATGGTATGGCCGTTGGACAGCGGGCACTGGCGCTGGTGGCCGGGCATGTGACTCCTGAACATAGGTGGCGTCGGGATTGCTCCGGCTTTGGCTGGAAACATGGCTGGCATACGGTAATGAGTCTTGGTTGATTGGGCCAACTTGACTTGGTGACTGGCTGATCCGTGGTTGACTGTCTGGAGGCTGGCCAGGTTGCTGAGATGAGCCATACGGCTGACCCGGGCGTGTCATGATGATAGATGAAAGCTCCAAGCCTGTGTAAGTGGACCGCGTGCCGTCCCGTGTCGGTTATATTGTGTGACATGCGGCACAAGCCCGCTGGTGAACCGAGATGCTCCGAGATGCTGGGATTTGAGTGCCACACGCCTCGGGGTTGGGTGCTGATAAGGCTGATGTCTCGGTTTCTTGGTCTACAAGCTATGCAGTGTTATTTGTTATGAATCTCATGCTTTGCAGAAGCAGTAGTGCCTTATCCTTGATACTACCTGCGCCTCTTGAATCGATGCTTTGCAACATCCATCGAGATGATGACCTCGTGAGGATGCAAGAGCTTCAAGGCAGTAATGTATCGTGAAATGCCAAATAGAGGTTAAAGATGTGAGGAATATGCACGCATTTGTCAGGATGGGGAGTGCCTAGCAGAGGAGTGGGATGAGACCTAAGCGGGAGACCAATGAATGAAGCAGATGTGGTTCAACGGGAGGGATGATGATTAAGAGGATGAGATGACAAGGCGGCAAGAGACAACTCAGCCCTGTTAATCACAAAATACCAAATAGGCAGGTCCCCGCAGCTATTCTCCGATTGACCGTTTGGGGAAGGAACCATGGAGGAATACTATGTAGAGCAGGAAGGCTCAGGGGGCAGGAGGCAGCACGGTAATACGAGAGACTACCGAGAGAAGAAGAAAATAGGAGCGACTGTTACATCCTGCAGTTTGTTTTTGGTGAGTGAGCGGTAGCTGATCGGCGTGCCCGGTAGCCATACATTCACCGTACTCAGTAAGGCACAGCTCCTCGTATCAGCTACGGCACGCTCCTTCTGTTCCTAGACGAGGCTGAGCTGCATCTGCTGGACAGTAGCTCTTTCCTTTTGTGGTTTGCGTGCATACAACCGACCGATGACTAATACAACTCGATGTGAGAAACCAAAATACTTTGATGTGAGGCATCAATGAAGTAATATTGGCAGAATGGTGTAGACAGTCAAACTTGATAGACCATAGTCGGTATATTAACGGTTTAAAGCCTAGCCAACCTAGCTCAGCTGTTCTTGTGGCCCTTCCCGTCACTAGGCCGGGCCCCACTTGTTGGCACCAGCACCAGACGCGTGCGATAAGCCCCTTATCTTAGGCGCTTACTAATCATTAGCGCTACATCGACCACTAAACGCGTCAAGCTCTACAGACGGCAAGTTGACGAAAAGCTTGTGATTGACGACGACAGACGACATTGACGGGTATATGCCAACACGACATCAAAGATGGGCTCAATATCTGCGCTAGGGCTGGCAGGGCGGTCATATTTGGATCCCCTTCTCTACAAGTTCCCCGGGCGCGAGCAGCAAATTAAGACATTGACGACCCTGATCGACGTGAGTGCAGACAAAGTAGAGGCAGAGAAGAAGGTTGGTGGACGAGACTGACAAAGTAGCCGTCATTAGCACCGTGTGCAAACATTGTTATTCACGGAACAGAGGCATCAGGAAAGACGAGCGTAACGACAGGCGTGCTCGAGACGATTGCATCGAGGCCGACGACGTCACGAGAATCGTCGACCGACAACGACATCAACGGCGACAGTAGCTCCCATGAACCGAGCATCGACTATGCCATTATCGACTCCAACAAATGCGTGACAACGCGTCACCTCTTTGAGCGCACCGTGGCCAACGTCGCGGACGCCATGCAGCGACACCATCCTGGGACCTCTAGTAGGCCGCCACAAAAGTGCGAAACACTGTCCCAGCTCGCCGTCGAGCTGTCCAAGCTGCTCAACAAGTACGGCGACGTCCCCAATCTGCCCCACGACTGGCGCTTTGTGCTCGTCTTTGACGCCGTCGACCGCCAGCGCGACGCGCCCCTGACGCTGCTGCCGGGCCTTGCACGCCTTGCCGAGGTCGTCCCCCATCTCTCGATTGTATTCATTGTCACATTTCCACCGCCGTCCATGCTGCGCGCCAGCTTCGTACCGCACGTCCAGTTCGGCAACTACTCCAAGGCCGAGTTTGTCGAGATCATGAGCCGCTCGCCGCCGCCGACGCTCGCCGACGCAACACCCGACGAGACCGCCGAGCTGTGGGTGCGCCTGTGCACGGCCGTGCACGACTCGCTGACGCGCACAGCCGGGCGCACACTCACATCCTTCCAGGAGGCGTGCGCGGCGCTGTGGCCCAAGTTCACGGCGCCGATCCTCGCGGGCACGCACGGGCCGCGCGAGTTTTCCAAGCTGCTCATTGCGGCGCGCGTGCACTTTCAGGACGAGGCGCTGCTGGATCCTGGTTTCGTAGTGGCGCGGCCGGGTTCGCTCACAAAAGCCGAGGCGTCAGACAAGGAACCGCTGTCGGCGCGGCACCTCGCGAGTCTGCTGCCGACCGCTGCGCGCCTCTTTTTGTTGTGTGCATACTTGGCGTCGCACAATGCCGGCCGCCACGACATGACGCTGTTCTCGACGTACTACCACGGCCGCAAGCGAAAGAACGGCGGCGCCGCGGGCTTGGGCGCACTCGGTGGCGGGGCCCGTCAGGGCCCGCGCAGCAAGCACCGCAAGATTGCGCGCAAGCTGCTGGGCGCGCACAGTTTCACGCTGGAGCGGCTGCTGGCGATCTACGCGGCGGTGCGCAGCGAGTGGACGCGGGCGGCGCCGCTGACGGCGACGGGGCGCAACTCGGCGGCGGCGATTATGGACGGTGACTGCCACATGGCGATTGCGACGCTGGCGAGCCTGCGGCTGGTGCTGCGGGTGAGCGGGCAGGCGAGCGACACGATCGACCGGGCGGGCAAGTGGCGTGTGAATGTCGGGTGGGAGGTCGTGCGGAGTCTGGGGCGCAGCATGGGCATTGAGATGGAGGACTGGCTGATTGATTGATTTCTGTTTTGGTTTTTGTTTTGTAATGGGAATGGGCATACAGGCACTTGGAGTTTACAGCGACATGACAGATACACATTTACATTTTATTTCATTAAAATCTATATCTAGACCTAGGCCTTGACAATTTCCCAGGGCCGCACGACACCGTCGTCGCCCGTTGTGACCAGCATCTCTTCGACGCCGCGCTGCTCGGTGCCGGCATCGAAGCGCCGGCACCAGACCACATTGTTGACCTCGTACGGGCCGTGGACGGCAGCGACATTGCCGACAACCTTCCAGTGGGTGGTTGCGGCGGCCAAAGGCCGAGGGGCGTGCGCGTGTGTGGGCTCCTCTTCTTTATGGTCGTGTGCATGGTCGTGCGCGTGGTCGTGTGCGTGATCGTGTGCGTGATCATGGCCGTGGTCGTGGTTGCACGCCTGGCCGCCGTGGCTGTGGCTGTGTTTGGCCGGTCCTGGGCTGCGGCTGCGGCCATTTGACGGAGCAGCTGCATCGCCATTGGCCATCGCGACATCGCCGTCGAGCTCTGCGGCAGCCTCGTCCTCGACAGCAGGCTCGGCACCGTCGACCTCGGCATACACAATCAGCGTGCCGTCGCTGCCCGTGCTCGCAACCAGACCAGTCGACGCACTCCAGGTCGCCGAGTAGATGTCGCGCGTGTGGGCGCGCGGCAGGACGGCGGTGCACGTCCACGACTCGTGCAGCGAGCGGCGCATTGTGTTGGGCACGCCGCCGAGGCCGCGGAAGCCGCCGCTGGACAGGTTGTCTGTAGGTTCGCTATCGTCGTCGTCGTCCTCATCCAGAGTCCAGATGCGCAGCGTCTGGTCGGCCGACCAGGTCAGCAGGCGCGGGAAGCGCCTGCGCTGTGGGTCGGCCTCCCACTGCACGCCCCAGACGGTGCCGTCGTGGCCCTCGAGCACGGCGACGCACACCCACTCGCCGTCGCCGTCCTCGCGCCAGATGCGGATGGTGTTGTCGTAGCTGGTGCTGGCCAGGACCTCGAGGCTGTAGCGGTTCTTGCCGGCGCTGCGGCGGCCGGGCACGTCGGGACACCACGCGACGCACTTGACGTCGCCCTCGTGCTCGTTCAAGACCGCGACGGTCTCCCACTCGTCGTCGTCCTCGTCGCCGACGTCCTCCCAGATCCACACAGACTTGTCGCGGCTGCAGGTGGCGAGGAACTGGCCCGACGGCGAGAACGCCACGCTCTTGATCTCGTGCTCCTGGCCCTCGAGGACGAGCGTAAACTCCCACGAGTCGTCCTTTTGGCTGTCCTCGTCACTGTCGTTGTCGCTGTCAAAGGTGACTTCCTTCTCGAGACTCTCGTCCGACTGCTCGTGGCGCCACAGGCCGGCCGTGGAGTCGAAGCTGCCGGTGACGAGGCACAGCTTGTTTGGCGCCAGGTTTGGCTTCCAGGTGGCCGAGCGGACGGAGCGGCTGTGGCCGCCGGTGAGAGAGGAGTGGGCGGTAAAGTTGGTGAGCGAGAAGATGGTGACGGACTTGTTGTGGGCAGTGGCGAGCAGGGGCAGGGTTGGGTGTGGTATGGAGGACCAGCCGCGCTGGTAGAGGTCTGGCTGGAAGGGAGGAAGGGCGCGAACGTCCTTGATGGACTGGAGGCGTGTAGATGTAGATGTGGATGGCGATGTCTGTGTTTGTGATGTGCTGGTCGGGTCTGTCGCATGTGATGATGTAATCGCCGTTCCCGTGGGGGAAGGACCGGACGCGGGGTCCATTTTGGGCAGGTGTAGAGTAGAACCAGCAAGGTTGACTTGGTGAGAATGAACAATAAATATCAGAAGAAAAAAGGTTGTTTTGTAAGATCTCGTGAGAATGCGAGATAAACTGTATAAATTGACGGCGAGTACTCAGCCTGGTATGACGGGAATCTTAGTATGTCGTGATGTCGATTGGTTAAGCAGGGAAAAAGTTGACAGCGGGGCTTATCAGTGTCTTATCAGTGTCTTATCAGTGTCTTATCAGTGTCTTATCAGTAAACAAATGCACTATTTCCTAGATTATTCCACCAGCTTCGAGACGATCATCGGTTACAGAGCCAATGGAGATTCAGCAGTGGCTTTTGTCTGGTATAAATTCAAATAAGATAGAAACACTCTAGAAATTACTACTACTCTGTCTATGCATATGGTGACGACTGCGACCGGGATTGGCATGCCATGATACCACGTCCGCCTATGCTTAGTCATCTGAAAGCGCATTCGAAGTAAATCGTGTCTGTAGGTGTGCTGCTGCCCGTGCAGAATGCCAACAGCCATAAACCCATCGGATCCGACAAGTGTTCGTGGCGGCCAGTGTTGTTGTTGTGGTGGTCGAGGTCCAAGGCCAGGTCGAAATCAATGAGGATATCTCGTGGCGCACTGGCTTCGTGTGAGATGGGGATAATGAGGCTGCGGCAGATGTCACGGTGTAGCATGCGGCCATCTAAATGAAGCAACCCAAGTGCTCGCGTGTGATCGCTGAGGGCTTCGAGCAGCTCGCGGTCAACAGCCACAGCTTGAGCCGGGGCTGTGATGTGAGTAGATGTGCGCGGGCAGCGTGTAGGAATATGCGTGTCGGTTCCATGGTAGCACCTTTTGGGCACGCTCTCAAACGCCGTCGACGTTTTCAACGACGACGACATGTGTGCTGTCCGTTTCCTGTGTTCATGTTGCTTGCGTTCTTCACTCTGGCAGATTCTCCCATCACTCGGATCTCGAGACCATCCTTTGACCGGATATAAACGTCAAGAGACCCGTTGTCAAGCAGCTCACAAACACATTCGCTGGCGGCCGAGCCTTTGGCCGAGACAAGCGATGTAGCCTTGGACACCCATTCCGCAATGGCAACAGAGTCCGTCAGGCAGAGGGCAGTCTTGGAAAGCCGCTTGGCGTCGTCGGTCTGCATCACAGCTTCGGCGGCTTTTTATCGAAATCTTGGACACAAAGCCGTCCACATTGCGAACAACATTCATTGTCATTGTCATCGATTTCAAAACTGTGCAAATGTAGAAAGAAAGTCGATTGAATGGTGTGCTGAGCTGTTTAAATATCGTCACCTCGTCAGACTGTCTTCACTTCACAACCTCTTGGCCAGTATAACTTGGACGGTCCAGTGAACTTACAGTGGGAGAACCTGTAGTTACGTGGGGCGGGTACGGTAGCTTAGCGTCTCTCAAATTCCCCACTTATATGGATCCACCCGTTGAGCCTCATCGACAATGACTACAGTTGACTAGCTCTTGAAATAGAAGAAACAGAAAAGCAAACCCAGTCTTGAGTTGGCCTTGTATTCACATTTTGCGGTTTGTAAGGTTTGAAACAATGGGAGTCTTTGGCTTTTATAGTAGTCAGTAACGAGTAGCATTCTGGTCAGTCGTGTCTTTAGTAAGCAGGATCTGTTAATAAGCAGTACTTGTTTAGTAAGCAGGATTTAGTCTACAGTGCGCATCACTAACTTCTCAAAGTTGCGGTCTTGTTGTCCTTCTCTTCTGCCCTTCTCTTCCCTCACTCATCCGCACCGTTTCTTACTTGTGCGAGTACTTTCAACGTACTCTGTATCCTCTCCTTCATCACATCGATATCAATGACGAATCGCCACCATTATACTGTCGAGTATGACATTCTCATTCTTCTACCAATCTTGCTCCTACATCAAAAACATTATGAAAATGAAAAACACGCCCGATCCAAGTCCGATTCTGAAATCATCAACGCAGCAATAAGAGATTGTCAGAGATCATTAGAGATCGTTAGAGATGTGTATAGTTTACCGTCTCGCTAAACTCAACACCTCATCATCCACGCTCGTCCACGCTCAACTGAGACCAGAAATCTCCAAGGATGATGGAAGAACACAGCGAGCCGCTCGCTGATGAGGCAGCGTTCTATTTCAGATCCCTGCCAAGCAAACCGCGCATGCTCGCACGTACCAACACCGAGACGCCATACCGCGATATGACACGCGTGCTGGCGCCCATCGCCGACGCCGCCATCGTCTCTCTTTGGTCCGATGACCTACGTGATGCTTTAGTGGATATCCTCCAAGAAACCAAAGACCTGTGTTGGACAGGATTTCTACCTCTGCGGGTCGAGGCAAGATCTGCCGATCCTTGGAAAATGGACAACCCCGAATCCACCGACTTTCTTGTCGTGGGCGTGTCGCCTGGCTCGACTGCATGGCGTGGCGCCTTGGACGTAGCACTGCGGTGCAAGAAATTGCTTCAAATCAACGGCATCGTCGGCATGGAGGTCATCGTCCTCGAGATGGACGTTGTTGCTTTAGGCGGAGGGGCCAGTGACGAGGCCAATGCCGACAAGTCCCCTACCACCGCAGAGCCAGCACCAGCACCAGCACCAGCGGGTCGGCTCGAGTTGCTAGACATTTTCGACACCCGCTTCAGCGATGTAAAAATAGAAGCTCTCAACCGCGCGGCCAATGTCAACCAGGCCGTCGTGCCGTTTTTGCCTCTCCCGGGGCAGAGCCTGCAGCCTTTGGACCCTGGCGACGCCGGAAAAGAGCTTCCAGCTGGCAGCCTGGGCTGCTTTGTGCGGCTCCAAGACGAACAAGGCGCCCTGTCAACCACTTTGTACGCCCTTACATCGCGCCATGTCGCTATGCAAGGCGCCTGCGACCACCACTCCGCATTCAACAGCGAGGCGTCTGCCGCCAAGAAGGACATTGCAGTCGTGTGCGGGTCAACAGCCGTCATTGAGAACCAGCAGCGTTTACTGTGCAAAATAAAGCAATACGGTCCGTATGCTTTAGTAGTGGCAGCAAAGGCTGCTTGTGCCAAGGGCGAGCCTAGCGACGAGAAACTGGCCGAGCTCGAGCTGCTCGAAAAGTATCTCTCCACCTACCTGCCCGAGGTCCAATCCGCGCTTCACTCTCTCGGGTGCCGCGACGACAGCAGCCGGGGAGCACGCCGTGTTGGGACGGTTGCATATTCGGCAGCGCATGGCGCTGACGAGGATGGCTTCTTCATGGACTGGGCCCTCATCGCTGTGTCCCCCGGTTCGCCAAATGGTACCACCAGCAAACACTTTTACAGCTCGGTTCTATTCGATACCACAGCTGAGTTGGTCGCTGACGCCATTGATCGCGACGGCGGCGAACGTATCTGCGCTCCAGGCAACAAGAACGTGACCGAGCCAATTGCAATCAATGCCCCACACCCGCCCATGCTACTCCGTGGCCGAAACCCAAAGTCGTTTCCGCGCTACGTAGTCAAGCGAGGCGCAGCCTCTGCCCTCACCGTGGGCTTGTTGAGCCCCATTGAGGCTGTACTGCGCCGGCCGCTTCCCGGTCGTGAAGTTGTTTCCTGGGCATGGCCAGTGTTTTGTCCCGTCTTGGGCCCCGGAGACCGTCCTCGGAACGAGTCGTTCTCAGTTGCGGGCGACTCTGGCTCCGTCGTGATGGATCTCGAGGGAACAGCAGTTGGGATGCTGGATGCGGGCTTTGGCAAACATGAAGCAAAGGCAAAGAGTGGCCGCCTACTGGGCCACGAGGGCCATGGCCCGACTGCCAAGCTACAGCTCGGCCTTGCCGGCACAAAGCAGCCGTTGGAAGCACAAATTGACATTTCTCTGTTGACACCAATCGACCGCATCTTTGCCAGCATCCAGGACGTCACAGGCAAAATGCCGCGCATTGTTTAATGCCGTTTGGGCGTCTTTATCACGGGAGACGTGGTTTAAATAGTGTGTAGTTTTATTCTCAATCAATCAAAGTCAGTCTTTACCAACACTTCTTTCGAGGCATAAAATCATGAAATAAATCTACTTGAGTCACGTTCTATGTAATGGCCACGGCCACGGCTCTGAAGTCCTCACAGCTCAAATCAATACGTTCAATTTTAACACGGAAAAAAAAGATTCTACTACCGCCGCCGGCTGACACCCCAGTCGTCGGCATCCAGCAGCCCCGCGGCCTCCTCCAGACTGAGCCCGCTCGTCTCGGGATAGCACGCCTGCACGAGGAAGAAGCCGACGCCGCACACGGCCGCATACAGCACAAACGTCCACGACGGCGTCAGCGCGTCCATCAGCGGCAAAAACGTCAGGCCGACGACAAAGTTGGCGCCCCAGTTGGTGGCCGTCGCCAGACCGCTGCCGAGCGACCGCACGTTGAGCGCAAACAGCTCGCTCTGCATCCACGGCACGTTGCCGAGGCCAATGGCGTAGGCGCCGACATAGAGCATGATACTTACGAGGATGAGCACGGCGCCGTTGCTGTCCTTACTGTCATTGTTGGTGGCGTTGAGATCCAAAAAGGAAAACCCGTAGGCGGCCAGGACCAGCCCGACGGCCATTACGGGAATCGAGTACAGCAGCACGCGGCGGCGGCCGATGCGGTCGACGACCAGCAGCGCGGCGACGGTAAACACGAAATTGGTGGCGGCGACGGTGAGCGCCGTCAGCGTCGGCTGGCCGAAGCCGACGAGCGTGAAGATGGTGGCGGAAAAGTACATGAGCGAGTTGAAGCCGCACAGCTGCTGGAGGCCCTGCAGCAGGCAGGCAATGGTGAGGGCGCGGCGGTTGCGGCGCACCCCGAGCAGAGCAGACCAGGCACTGGCCGCGGGCGCCGCCTCTTCCTGCCGCACCTGAGTCTCAATCTCCTTGACAATGGCGTTGACGGATGCACTATGAGAGCGGTTTGCACTGCCCTGCACCTGCGCAATGACGGCCCGCGCCTCGGCCGCCCGGCCCGCCCTGACCAGCCAGCGCGGCGACTCGGGCATGAACAGCACCAAGAAGGCCTGCAGGAGGGCAGGAACGGCACCCAGGCCGACCATCCAGCGCCACGCCGTGGCCGCGTTGCCGTACGCGGCCAGCAGCCACCCCAGCACGTACGCCGCGACCTGCCCCAGCGTGATGAACAGCACATTGACCGTGACCAGCCGGCCGCGGTGCTCGGCGGGCGCGGCCTCGGCAATGTAGAGGGGAATGACAAAGCTGGCGGCGCCGACGGCGGCGCCGACAATGGCGCGGCCGAGGACCATGACGGCGACGGACGAGGCGGCTGCCTGAAGGAGAGCGCCGACGATAAACAAGGCGTCCGCGGCAAGGATGACACGGCGGCGGCCGCGGGCGTCGGCAAGGACAGAGGCGGCCGGGGACGCGAGGAGGGCGAGCAGGGAGGTGGCCGAGGTGATGACGGACTTGTCCAGAGACGTCAAGGGGCGGCCGGAGAGGGCAGAGCCGATGGACACGAGGGTGGCGGAGATGACGCCGGTGTCGTAGCCAAAGAGCATGCCGCTGAGGCCGGCGGAGAGCGTGAGCAGCCAGACGTAGATGCCTGGCGAGGAAGACGTGTCTGGCGGCTTGGGGAAATCGTCGTCGGCAAAGTCGTCTGGGTGGCGGAGGACGGTGTTGTCGTCGGCATCGTCGCCGGTGAGCAGGGGCTGTTGGTCTTGAGAGGTCATGGCTGTGTGTAGTTCTATGCCGTCGTCGTCGTCGTTGTTGTTGTTGTTGTTGCTGTCACCGTGGTCACCCCCGGATCGGCCGTATTTGCTCCGGGTTGCAATATGTCCGGTGCTGCTGTCCGCGTCGAGCCGACGGGGCCTCGCCATTAAGCGACCGCTTGGTTCTAGAATGCACAAGTTATTCTCAGAGCATGTGATAGTAGCTCTGGTATTCGTGCACCGAGTTCAAGAATGATGGTGTGTCGATGAGCAAAGTAATAACGCGGTATGTGACGTGGTTTAGGGCCGGAGCTGTTGAGCTGCAGGCAGCGTGGAGGTGTGGGTCTGGAGATTGTGGGTCTGGGGCTCTAACACGACCTTTGTACCTTTGTACCTTTATACTCTCACTCACTCAACCAACTCTCATCAACATATTGACGACATTTGCTGTTTCGCAATGCAGTGCCGCCGGAGAATTTTGTGTTCTGTCTTTGTCTTCCTTTGAAGTTGCATTCTTCTGCCTTGTCGAAATGTACATGCTTTGCATGGTTGATCAATGCTACTTTTCAAACTGATGATGCCGTCGTCGACAACTGACATCCGGATCCGAGTACGACGTGACTTTGTTTGATCAAGTGCAATATTACTGTTGGATGGAAAGAAGATTAAACAAAAGAGAGATCGCCTGCTCACAGACAGTAATCCTCCGACCAGCGATCTCGCGTCTGCACATCCAACGCATGAAGATCTGAAACTCTGAAACGCGGGAGGTCAGGAGGTAGACAGAGGAGTAGCATGTAGAGGTGAGGAAGGCCGATAGGGAAGAGTGGAAGGCGATAGAGAAGAGTGTAAGGCGATAGAGAAGAGTGTAAGGCGATAGAGAACAAGAGTGAATGGCTGACAGTAGTACATGGCATTACAGACACAATAGGACCAAGTGATGACGTCTGCAGAGGTGAGAGTCCGACGGCAGGAATTCGCGATCATTTGTTTATCTTGGTTTTATTTTGTTTTTATCTTTGTTTTTGTTTGCTTTATCTTTGTTCTTGTCTTCTTGGTATTTAGCTTGTATATCTGCTGCCTATACCGAATAACCTGCCGACTACTCGTCGGAGGCATCCGGTGGCATAAACACAACTCAACGCAGATAAAGTTGTGCAGCGCCGCAGGCTAGAGAGATAGAGGATTATAATGTGGTGTATTCGATACGAACGAATAGCATGGCAAGAAGGCAAAGAAAAGCCGCAAGGTCTCACCATTGCTTCGTTGCTCATTGCTATTTCTCCATTGATTTATTGTGCCGAGTGTATGCCTGTGTTCTGACGAGCAATGCTGTTTGGCTGCCGACCGGCCGGCTTGTTTTTCTGTCTGCTTCCGATCTTGACGACGCCTTGTACAAAGTAAAAATCTGCTTTCAACGCTAGCAAGTTGAAATACAACGCACCGAGTATCCAGTGACAGGCCATAAGCAGAGGAGACGGGGTGGCATCCGAACCGGGTCGTAGGTCAGCAGGCGCATGACTTTTTACGTCTCGTGTCGGCTGTGAAAACAGGGCAAACAGAACCTGCCAAACCACAACCAGACCAGTAAACCTTATTGACAGACGAGACTGTGCTCTCGTCTCAACCTCGACATTGGTTGACACTGGGCCGACCTCCTGATGCTACTAGAGAAAGCAATGCTGCTAGAAAATACCACAGAGAGATGCTACCGGGCGTTGCACTATGACGTGGTAGTGCTGTACAATGCACATCATGGACAGTGGAAGTAGAGGCAGAGGCAGAGCAATACAGGACACAGAATTAAAGAAGAGTACGAGGAGTGAGGCTTTAACAATGACAAGACCTTCCTAATTAGGCAACACACCTTGAGAGATCTTACACTGCACCCTTGAGAGCCGCCACAAGGATAAGTATGTTGATGATCACAAATTAAATAATAGACAGTAGAGTAGACCCGGTAAGTAGATATGTTTCGATTGCTGATTACTTCTGATTGCAGATGGAGACCAGATAAAAGATAGAAGAGTATGGTTTGCAATAGTCTCGAGCAGATCTGAAACGAGGGGACAGGGTAGAGAAGGAAAAGGAAAAGAAAAGAATGAAATAATTAAGTAAAAGACGGGATCATACAGTCGGGCATCTAGCCGTGACTGCTCTTTGCTTTGTACTTTTAAAGTGGTGGTGGTGTTGAAATCAAAATCAAAACCAGACTGACATCACGGCTTCACCTTGATTTTGATTTTTGGTCTCGTCTGACCTTGATTGACCGGTCTCCGTTCTGCACCCTTGGCCTCCTTGTTCATCTCCTTTGTTCCTAAAGCCTGAATTAAAGTTTTGTCTCCGATTCATTGAGTGGCAGCCAGCACTCGTTAGCACCGTCGTATCGTCAGAGAGCGTGGTAGCAAAGACTACAACACACGTCATATTGTAGTTCTTTGCCCCTGGCTTTTCTTTTGCTGTCGGTGTATTTCCTCAGCGTCTGACAGCGTCTAACAATCAGCTTACAGCCTCAGTCCGTCCTGCTCGGTCTGCCCTGCATATGCCCACCTCCACCGTTACATCCATCCATCCGCCTGCTCTGCATTGCCATTGGCCTCCTCTACACCTTGCCGCTCATCCACCCAGACAACCCTGTTTGCTGTTGCGTTTTCCTCCTCTTTCTCTCTTTGACTTTGCTGTCTATTATGCATCCAACCATGTCGTGATCCCTCTATGATCTCTATACAACCCTGTTCCTGGACATCTTCCTCGTCTCAGATCTTGGTCCATGTAGTCTTGTACTGTATTCTTCTTGTTTTACTCGAGGCAAGGCAGACTAAAGGCGAGAATAAATAATTAGAAGAAGATAAAAGGAACAAAAAAGAAAAAGAAGAAGAAAAAAGAAAAGAAAGAAAGACCCCTGCATCTAAACCTGGAATCCATCTCGGAATCCAACCGGCCGTGCACCGCGGCTCTTTTCTATGCACGTCCTTGTTTTTGTATTATCTATTCATACTATATTAACCGCTTGGCTTTTACATCTCAACCCCTCTACTCGTTCAAATATCCCACATCCCACTCTTCATGGCATTTGTTGTTGTGTCTGCTGTTGAAAGATGATATAGTCCATCCCGTGCCCTCGAATTTCCTCTCATCACGCCGATTCAGCTGTCTTACCGTCTTGATTTCTGATTATACACCCACAACTGAACCAGCACACCGTCGCCATGCCTCTAAAGAAATACCGCCTCGAGGCCACCCTCGATCTCGGTCCGACGTTTGAAGACACTGTCCAGAACAAGTCACTACAAGTAAGTTCTTTTCATCGTCTAGAAAATACATACACTAACAAACAGCCATGCGACCTCAACGGATTCATGGACTACCTCTACTACGTAGAGCGCCGCGCAGAAAACCTCCAGTTCTTCCTCTGGTTCTGCGACTACGTCGAGCGCTGGAGCCGCCTGCCCGTGCACCAGCGCAAGGCCGCCCCGGTCTGGGGGCCCGCCGAGGCAGTAGTGGCCGTAGTGGCCGCCGAGGCGGCAGAGGTGGCCGCGGCCGACTCGGCAAACACGTCGCGCGCGGCGTCGCTGGACTTGACCACACCGCTTGTCGGCCCGTCCCAGCCGGCGCCAACCTATGTGCCTTACCGGCCATACCGGCCGTACCAGCCATACCGGCCCCACGACAGCAACAGCCACACCCGCGGGCCGAGTGCAAGCAACAACTACCGCCACCACCGCAGCTACAGCCATTCGTACGTTCACCACCGCGACTTTAGCACAGAGACTGTCCCCTACCGCCAGCGGTCCAACTCGTTAGCGAGTGACGCAACCGCCGCCGCCGTGTCGTCCCTCGCCGCCGCCGCCCTGCCCCGCATCGGCATCCACCAGCGCGCCGACAACGACCGCCTCGCCAACATTCTCACCATGCTCGGCACCGAGGCGCCGGCCTCGCCCACGATGCAGACCCACACCATGTCGCCCCGCGAACCCCCAGACTGGTGCCTCCACTACCAGCAGGCCCTGCTCCACGAGCAGCCCCTGCGTGCCGAGATGGACCGCGTCGTCGCCCACTACATTGACGCCGCCGGGCCGCGCTCCCTGTCTGACAACGACTTGCTCGGGCCCGAAAGAGCCGCCTGCCTGCGCGCCGCCAAGCACACGACACACCCGTCGGCGCTGCTGCCGGCCTTTTTGGCGGCCGACTCGGCGCTGCGGGAGCACGCGTTCCCGGCGTTTGTCAAGACGTGGTGCGTCGGGAATGTCGGCGTGCGGAGTGCACGGTGGCTCTTGTCGTTTGCCGCTGCCATTGCTCTGCTTGTCGGCGGCGCCGTCCTGCAAGCACTGCTCGTCTTGTACGAGCACAGCAACGCCCCGCGCATTGCGTGTCTCGCCCTGTGGTGGCCGGCGCTGTCTCTGCTCTGGCTGTGCTTTTACCGAATCGACCTGGTGCTGTACCTCCGCGGCCAGCGGCTGCTGCGCGCGTGGGAGGACGACTGTCGTCCGCGTGACCTGGAAAAGGCCATCTACACCACGCGGCCGTCACAGTCAAAACTCACCAAGCCCAAGACCAACTCCAACTCGTCGTCGCCAACACGAGCAACCCTTCACCACAAGTCGGCCTCGGTCACTTCCATCCAGTCGGCAACGTCGGCAACGTCGACGGCCAGCCGCGTCGACCCGCTGCGCAAGATGAGCATGCAGACGCTCGGCCCGCGCAACGACCCCGACGGCGAGGCGTGGATGCACACGCAGGAGCCGCTGTGGCGGCGCGTCGTGGGCGAGCTCATCCGGCCACGCACTGCGGCAGTGCAGCACGCGGGGGTGCGAACCATGCAGCGGCGGGCGGTGCTGACGGCAGTGCTGGGCGCTGGTATTGTAACTGCAGTGCTGGTGATTGGGTTGCTATTTGTTCCTGTGATTTAGTCTCTTTCTTTTCTTCTTTCTTTTCTTTTTCTTTTCTTCTTCTTCTTTCTTTTCTTCTTCTTCTTCTTATCGTCTTCTTCTCTCCTTCATCTCATATACCCCGGCTGGACCATGCGTACTTTCAATTCAATACAATCAAATAACAAACAAACCCCAAATCTAAAGAGTTACTTTGTATAAAAATGAGCTCGAAGTGAGCCGTGAAGTTGAGAAACACTGAATAAGACCAAAGGCGGCGATAAGATAACACTCGAGACCCACTAGCCGATTACGGACGAAAAATGCTTATCTGCAACCAAATGGTGGGGTCGAGGCCGCGATTGCAGACAGATTTGCGATTTCCAATCAGATAATGTACCTTTTACGTGTCAATACTAGCAAAAGGTACATCTTCCAAATTTTATTCAACATCGATTCGGGCCAATTGAGTCACATCGTCACTGTCGACGTCTGTCTGTCTGTAGAGGTATCCGGAGCTTTGACCGTGTTTGTTTCTAGTTATCTGGTTGTCTGGAGATAAAGTCACATAGGACAATCTACACTGCGAACTGAGACTACACCTGAGTCATAGTTGATTATATAAGCCAGACTTTTTCATCGCATTTCAGTCACCTCGATCACGACGACGACGACGACGACGACGACGACGACCTGCTCTTCTACGAGTACTCGACATCAGTCTCCTTGCATACACCGACATCAGCTCACACCACTGACTACCGATCACTGCGCACACTCAACCATGGACGCCGTAAGTCTTCTTCCTCATCAACCTCCTCGTCGTCGACCCCCACTGACATCCCAGGACCTCATTGTGCCGTCGCTCGAGACGGTCAAGTCCGTGCTCGCAGACGCCGCCGCCAACGCCGCCGCCAAGAAGGCGCCTCTCCCCAACCTCGTTCCCGTCTACGGCCAGATCTCCTCCGACCTCATCACCCCCTCTGCCGCCTACCTCAAAGTCTCCGCACACGCAAAGTCGCCCTACTCGTGCCTCTTTGAGAGCGCCGCCACCGAGCGCGTCGGCCGCTACAGCTTCGTTGCTGCAGGGCCCCGCACGGTCCTCGAGACCGGTCCTGGCTTCGAGGGCGGCGCCGTCGACCCGCTGCCGGCGCTCGAGGCCGAGCTGGCCAAGTCCGTGGTCGCACACGTGCCGGGCCTGCAGCTGCCGCCGCTGTCGGGCGGTGCCGTTGGCTATGTGTCGTACGACTGTGTGCGGTATTTTGAGCCCAAGACGGCGCGCGACATGAAGGATGTGCTCAAGATCCCCGAGTCGCAGTTTTGCTTCTACGACACAATCGTCGCGTTTGACCGCTTCTTTGGCGTCATCAAGGTGATCACGTATGTCAAGGCAGAGGCCAAGGACGGCGTCTACGACACCGACGCCATTGCGGCCGAGTATGCGCGCGCGACGGCCGAGATCAACACGCTGATCGACGTGCTCAACGGCCCCGAGACGCCGCTGCCCGAGCAAAAGCCCGTCCAGCTCGGCCGCGAGTACACGTCCAACGTCGGCCAGCAGGGCTACATGAACCACGTCACCGAGCTCAAGAAACACATTGTCAAGGGCGACATCATCCAAGCCGTGCCGTCGCAGCGCTTTGCCCGCCCCACCGACCTGCACCCCTTTAACGTCTACCGCCACCTGCGCACCGTCAACCCCAGCCCCTACCTGTTTTATGTCGACTGCGGCGGCCGCTTCCAGATCGTCGGCGCATCGCCCGAGCTGCTCGTCAAGTCCGAGGCCGGCCGCATCATCACGCACCCCATTGCCGGCACCGTCAAGCGCGGCAAGACCCAGGAGGAAGACGACCGCCTCGCCGACGAGCTGCGGTCGTCGCTCAAGGACCGCGCCGAGCACGTCATGCTGTGCGACCTGGCACGCAACGACGTCACGCGCGTGTGCGACCCGCGCGAGACGCGTGTCGACCGCTTGATGGTGGTGGAAAAGTTCTCGCACGTGCAGCACCTGGTGTCGCAGGTGTCGGGCGTGCTGCGGCCCGAGTGCACGCGGTTTGACGCGTTCCGGTCCATTTTCCCGGCCGGCACGGTGTCGGGCGCACCCAAGGTGCGGGCGATGGAGCTGATTGCAGAGCTCGAGGGCGAGAAGCGCGGCGTCTATGCCGGCGCCGTGGGCTACTTTGGCTACAACAGCCTGGGCGGCGCGGACGGCACCGATCTTGTCGAGGGCGGCATGGACACGTGCATTGCGCTGCGGACCATGGTGGTGGCGGACGGCGTGGCGTACCTGCAGGCGGGCGGCGGCATTGTGTTTGACAGCGACGAGTACGACGAGTGGATGGAGACGATGAACAAGCTGGGCGCGAACATGCACTGCATCACGTCGGCCGAGCAGCTGTACGCACGGCGGCAGTCTTAGTTTTTGTTTTGTTTTGTTTTCTTTAATGTATATATATTGAAAAGTCATAAGTCGTTATTCTTGTTCTAAATCTATCTGTTTCATAACGCCAACTCCCTCCAAACTACTCGGTGTCCGACTCCTCGTACCACTGCCCGGCAGTGTCGACAAACGGCTGGATAAAGGCGGCGCCGTCTGTCTTTTCAATGTTGAGTTTTGCCAGGTCGACGTCGCGCAGCGCACGCACATTGATGCCGTACCCGTCAAAGCCCGGCTTGAACCGGTCCAGAAAGTCAATGGCAATGCTCGCGCCGCACTGCTTGCAGAACAGGTGGTCCTGCAGCTTCATGTTGAACTGGTAGGAGCCGCAGCGCTTCTGGCCGCCACCGCGGTTGCGGAAGACGACATTGTCGCGCGTGGGGTAGACAAGCAGGTAGCCGAGGCGGCGGCAGGCAGAGCAGCTGCACTCGATAACGGTGTGGCCGTCTTCCAGGGGCGGCTGGAGGGTGACGTCAAAGGCGATGGCGCCGCAGTGGCAGCCGCCGGCGTAGGTCTTGGCCGGGACGGGAGTGCCGGCGGCGGCCTGCTGTGCAAGGTAGCGGCACTTGTTGACGGGGCGCCAGGGCAGGGCCATAAAGGACTCGAGGGACATGCCATTTGGGAGGGGCGCTGTCTGTGTTTCTGGCTGTGCTGTTGCTGCCGTGGCAGCTTCTTGTGTTTCTGATGCCATGATGGCGGTCGGCTGGATCTCAATCTTTGTCATGATGTCGATCTTGTGGGCGATGTGTGGTTTTTGTAGTGTGGACGATGCGCCAGTCTTCTTGATGTCTGTGATACCAAGATACCCGCGTGATGTCCGTGATGTCTAATCTTGACACTGTCGATGTCGTGGTGTCTTACAAAAAAATATAAAATGCAGAGTCAACACCCAACAGTTCAACACATCAGCACACAAACGAAGCGGATGTCCGACGGATTGTACCACGGTCAGATGGTGTGATAAGCGACGACTGTTGGTTTGTGTCTTGGGTGTGTCTTTACTTTTTCTTTTGTCTCTTTTGTCCCTTTTGTCTTTGTTTTTCTTTTGTCTGTTGGCTCTTGCAAGGCTGACGGACAAAGACGACAGGGAGAAATATTGCCGGGACGTCTGTCTTTTATACCCATACGATCACTCTGGCTTCTTCTTCTTAACTGTCAGATGCATTAAACAGCTCTTACTTTAATCAATATAAAAAGAATATAAACAAAAAATTACAAATCCGAGCATCGTCGGAAGACGGCTGCAATAAGTCCAGACCTGGACGTCAAAGCGAACAACCCGGTATGACAGACCAAGATACCATGCATGTACTCTGCAATCTGTAAATAATAACAATCAATATAGAATAAGCAGGCAATAAATTCTTTATAAAGAAAAAGAAAAGTCTGAGATATTATTCGTAGATGTTGTCGGCACCGGTGAGATGCAAGGAGGCCGGAGTTACAGCGGCATGATGCGGTATGGAATAAATCCGCGCAACGGCTGTCAGCGAAGTGGAATCTGAATCAATCAGTCAATCTAGAAGATTGAAGAATTGAAGAAGAAAAAGAAGAAAAGAAAACGACAAAAGACCATTATATCCGCAATTCAGCTCCGGATTTATCGATGCTCGCCTATTCGGTGCAGTCAGGAGAGACTAGGGAGCAGGGAAAGGGAAAGAGCGAACCAGACACTAGCCGGCGTTATTCCCCTTCCGCATCTGGACCCTGTGTACTTTTGCTCACCGTCTCACCGTTGGCCAAGGTCTGGTCTTGTATTTGTATTTTGTATTTGAGTATTATTATCTATAATTTCTTAAATACAATAAAATTCACTATTCGTATATGAATCGCCATAAGGGCTGACCATTTTATCCGCGTGGCACAGCATTGCAGTCAGCCCAAAACCAAGCTGACCTCGCTCCTTCCTTCTGAAGGATCTATTGAACTCTGCGCAATGCTTCCTAATACAGTTAGCGCGCTCCAAGCGTCAGCTCCTCCAGCCCAGGCGACGCCGGCCGGCTTCCGAGCATCGCCAGAGTGCGTCCATCGTAGATCCGTGCCGATGAGATGTAGATGTATGATTCATAAGACAAAGTGAGTCAGCTTTGTAAATGGCACCGGGAAAAGTCATTCTGGCGTCCGCGGACCATGAGGCCTGCTCCGTCGCCGCGGCCCCGGTATAATTTACAAATGGTGACGTTTAGAATGAGTCATGTTATTGGAAATGATGGAGATGACATGGAATGAACATGTCAACTGCGGGTCATTGTGTTGGTAATAGGTGTTGGTTGTCAGCATGGTCCGTCTTCTGCCCGTCTGTCCCTCTGTCTGCCGGTATCCGGTCGTCTGCCACGTGGGTTGGCAACGTTTATCTTCTCATTTTCTGCAGATTATTTTACAATTTAATCAAGTGGTTATTCTGATCTATTAATCAACATTATAGACATGACTCTATCATACATACACACACACCTACGACGTCTCAATCAGCACGCCGTTCTTCTCCTTGACACTCCCCTCGCGTCCGACATACGTAGACATCGCATTGTCCATGCCAGACAGGTAGCGCGCAAGCTTCTGCACGCTCGCGGGCAGCACGTGGTACCACGCAATCCACCGCGCGTAGAACGGCATCCCAATCTCGCCCGCCTTGCCGTTGTCAATCGCACTGATAATCTCCTTGGCCACGTCCACCGGCTCAACCACTGGCGCAAAGAACGAACTAGGCGTCTGCACTCCGTAGAACAGCGGTGTGCTCAGCTGCCCCAGCGTCACGAGCACTGTGCGGATCTCGGGGTGGCTCGTCTTCAGCTCGGCCGTAATCGACCGGTGCAGCGCCGTCAGGCCCGCCTTGGAAGCCGCATAGTCGCTCAGCTGCACGCCGCCCAGCTCGCCCAGCACGCTCGAGATTGTCACAATCGTGCCGCCGTAGCCGCTGCGCGCGATGCCGGGAATGAATGTGCGCAGCGTGTAGAACGCCGACAGCAGGTTCGTCGTGATTGTGCGGTCCACCTCTTCCAGCGACAAATCCAGCAGACGCTTGCCCGTGAGCACGGCCGCGTTGTTGATCAGCACCGTCGGCGTGCCGAGGTCGCGCTCAATGTCGGCCGCCGCGCGCTTGAGCTGCTCCTTGTCCGTGATGTCGCACTTGTAGCATGTGACGCCGCGCGCCTCGCCGTTCTCCATCTCCTTGACGTCGAGCACCGCGACAGTGGCGCCGCGCATGCCGTACACCTCGGCAACCAGCAGACCCAGACCGCTGGCGCCGCCCGTGATGACAATGACCTCCTCGCTGAGGTCGACCTCGCGCGGCAGGCCATAGGCGATGCGGCGGTTGACGGCGCTAAACACCCAGCAGGCGGTCACGAGCATGGCGTAAAAGTAGGACACACGGATGGGCATGGCGGTCCACTCCATGTGCTCTGCGCGGAAGCACAGCACAACGACCCAGGCGATAAAGGGGTGGAAGAAGGTGACATAGAGCACCTTGAGCACGAGGTCGATGGAGAAGGGTGCGAACCACGAGTCGCGCATTGGCGGGCGCTGGAAGGAGTCCATTGTGTGTAGATCGTGTGTAGATTGTAGATTAGATTAAAGATGTGGTCTTGATGATGGTGATGATGGTGATGACGGCGAGAAGAGAGGAATAAATTCGAAAGAATGAACTCACGGCCAGCGTGAAGAAACGAAAGTAATGATCTGGTGATGGATGAGAGAGAAGAAACAAGACGAACCAAGTAAAAGAGATGAAGAAGTAGGCAAGGAGACGACGAGACGAGAAGAAATAAAGAGGACAGAATGGAGACAAAAAGGAGCTTTTTAGTCAATTTAATTCCAAAATTACTCAGAATACTACGCAAAAGGAGCTGAAGCTGTCGCCAGATCGTTCTTTCCCATTTCGACTCCTCCTCTTTCTTGTTCTTTCCGTTTTGAAACCTCGAAATGTTTCCCGCCATGGCCCCAGCGTCAGAGCGTCACCATTCAGCACTGCATGTGGGCTGCTCTAGGAGCTCTGGGTAGTTTCAACGCCCCAAAATGGCCAAGACCAGGGGTAGCTACGAGCCAATCAGCAGCAGGGGCGGGCGCTAACAGAGTATTAATACTCTGTATTATATTACAGAGAAAATGGAAAGAGTAAAGACAATTAAGACGCCACAGTGGCGGTGCTGTGGGGCCAGGCAATGCCTTTCGCGTCCACTGGCAACCTGGAGCGGGCAGAGCTCCCTGCCTTGTGTGGTGTCTGGTCACTGATGCTCCGAGATCACATCACCAGCTTCGTTGTTGACTTTTGATATCTTTGATTGCACTCTACACGGTTACGACACGCACATCTTCTACATCAACCCTACCTCTACATCAACGACAGCATATACTGCTCACACTACTACATAGCTCATTGGCCCCACCTCGAGCTCCTCGACGTCAACATCCTCGACGTCGACATCCCTCTACAAATCTACACACACACACACACAATGCCTACCGATTCGGACCGGGTGCTGGAGGCCAAGAAGCTGGCCGCCACTAGCCCAACCAAGGCAGAGGCCATCTACAAAGACATCCTCTCCAAGCCGCCATCTGCCACCTCCGACGCCGCCATCCGCGAGTATGAGGTCGCCCTTATTGCCCTCGGCGAGCTGTACCGCGACCAAAAGGACACTGCCAACCTCGTCGACCTCGTCACACAGAGCCGCACCGTGCTGTCCTCCTTTGCAAAGGCCAAGACTGCCAAGCTCGTACGGCAACTGCTCGACCTGTTCCGCGACATCCCCAACACCACCGACATCCAGATCTCCACCACAAAGTCGTGCATAGAATGGGCCACCTCGGAGCGCCGCGGCTTCCTGCGCCAGAACCTCGAGACCCGCTTGGTCTCGCTCTACATGGCCAAGCAGGCCTACTACGACGCCCTCACCCTGATCAACGGCCTGCTGCGCGAGCTCAAGCGCCTCGACGACAAGCTCGTGCTCGTCGAGGTCCAGCTGCTCGAGTCGCGCGTCTACCACGCCCTCGGCAACGTGTCCAAGGCCCGCGCCGCCCTCACCAGCGCCCGCACCAGTGCCGCCTCCGTGTACACGCCGCCGCTGCTGCAGGCCAACCTCGACATGCAGTCGGGCATGCTGCACGCCGAGGACCGCGACTTCAACACGGCCTTTAGCTACTTTATCGAGGCCCTCGACGGCTACCACACCCAGGACGAGCCCGCCAAGGCCACCGCCGCGCTGCAGTACATGCTGCTGTGCAAGGTCATGCTCAACCTCAGCGACGACGTCAACCAGCTGATGGCGTCCAAGCAGGCCGTCAAGTACGCCAGCCCGAGCCTCGAGGCCATGAAGGCCATTGCGCGCGCGCACGCCAACCGCTCGCTCGAGGAGTACGAGGCCGCGCTCGGCACGTACCGCTACGAGCTGGCGTCGGATGCGTTTGTGCGCAACCACCTGCGCCGGCTGTACGACGCGATGCTGGAGCAGAACCTGATCAAGGTCATTGAGCCGTTCTCGCGTGTCGAGATCGACCACATTGCCAGCATGGTGGGCCTGGACAAGCAGCAGGTCGAGCGCAAGCTGTCGCAGATGATCCTGGACAAGGTGATTATCGGCGTGCTGGACCAGGGCGCGGGGTGCCTGATCATCTACGACGAGACGTCGCGCGACGAGAGCTACGATGCGGCGCTGGCCACGATTGAGAAGCTGAGCAGTGTTGTCGACGTGCTGTACACGAACCAGGCGTCTCTGCTGGAGTAGTTTTTATAGAATAGGGATAGCATGGTTACGTCAATTGATTTATTGCAACTTGATATTGTAGACGTCGAATGAGAGCAAATGATATAATGGGTTGACCGCCTTCCTAATAGATCCACTTGTCCGAAGCAGAGAAGCTTTTGCGGCAGAATTCTTTTTTCACATACACGCGGACCCACCTGAAACTTTGACATCAGTGCTACGAGTACTGCAATTGCAAACAAAACATATTCACGACAAACGACAAGGCATGCAAATATGACAGCTTCGTCGTGTGCCTGTCGCACAGCAGCCCTGCGCATCTTTGTGCGCAGCCTCGTGTCGCCATCGCTAGCAGCAGCAACACGTCTGCCAACGGCACGACACTTTACAACCGTGCCGACATGGCAGACACTGCCGGTGCGGACACTGGCATTGCGATTGAGGCCGGGCCTCCAGTCTGTCCGTGCAATCCACGATGATGCAGCAAAGACGGACAAGTCAGAAGAGACAGAAAATTTGGACACAGACACAGAAAACTCCTCAGAACCGACACCACCCACACCACCCACACCTGCACCACTCGGCAAGAACAAGCGCAAAAAGATTCGTCGGCGACTAGAAGCCGAAGCCCAGGCCGAGGAGATCCTTATCAAGGAGGGGTTGTTGAAGGCGGCTGGAGAGGTGGAAGTGGCTGCGTCAGAAGCACCTACACCTGTCTCGGAATCTACATCCATACATGCACCAGAATCCACTGTGCCGACAACACCCAAAGCGCCGGCAAAGATTTCCGACGCAAGAAAACAACGAAAAATCCTCCGTGCCGCGCGCCGCGAACAGCTCCGCGAAGCCGCCTTGAAAGAAGAGCTCGCCGACAAGATTCTGTCGAAGAAGCAGCGCCAGGCGCGCAAGAAGCTGGAGGCCAAGAAGCCCAAGGCAAAAGAGGCAAAAGAGACAAAAGAGGAAAAGGAAAAGAGAGAAGAGGAGGAAAGAGCGGCGGCCGCCCGGACGCAGCGCCGCCTCGAAAAGAAGGCGCGCGGCAAGGCGGAGCGGTATGCGCAGTTCAAAGAGAACGACCCCGGCAAGTGGGCCGAGGTGGAGGCGCGGCGGGTGAAGCGCGAGATGAAAAAGGAGCGCAAGGCGGCGCGGCTGGAGAAGAAGGAGCAGATGGCCGAGCAGTCCCGGCGGCTCAGAGAGCCCAGGGCGAGAGCAAAGACTCTAGGCGCGTCTGAAACAAAAGAGGACGGAGAAGGCGAGAGAGAGAGGCCCGCGTGGCAGGCGCAGAAGAAGGCGCTGCAGCAGAAATTCCCGGGCGGCTGGCAGCCGCGCAAGAAGCTGTCGCCCGACGCCCTGGACGGCATCCGCGCGCTCAACAAGCAGCTGCCGGAGACGTACACGACGGCGGTGCTGGCCAACCACTTCCAGGTCTCGCCCGAGGCGATCCGCCGCATCCTCAAGAGCAAGTGGCAGGCGTCGCCCGAGGTGGAGGAGGAGCGGCAGATGCGGTGGTTTGAGCGGGGCAAGCAGGTGTGGACGCGGTGGGCGGCGCTGGGCAAGAAGCCGCCGAAGCAGTGGCAGCGCGAGGGCATTTTGCGGGATGCGTCGTGGACGGGCCGGCGGAAGCGGTTGCAGGAGGCGAGGGAGGAGCAGCAGACGAGCGAGGCTGGCCCAAAGGAGGCCAGCCCGACAGAGGAGCGGCCTCCAAAGTCGCAAATGCTCCGCGGCCGGAGCCGGCGCGTGCACGAGCGGGAGCAGGCTGAGCAGTCCGGGACAAGACCCAGGCCGAGACAGCACAGACCCAGACAAGGCGGTCACTTTCAGCGTGGCCGCCAGCAGAGACCGCAGAGACCACAGAGGCCGAGACAGAACGGCCGTAGTGACGGCGGCGGCAAGAGAGAATGGGGCGCGGTGCGCGGCCGGTCCGACAAGGGCGACGTCGAGTTCCCCAGCGAATGGTAGACCCTTATAGAAAGAGCCAGTCTACTTACAATACCACTCATAGATCATGTAAATACGGAGAAAAGCGTTGCATTCGAAGGGTAGATGATATTATTTATTGATGATATCCGACAACTCCGTAGATGCTATATGAGTCCAAACTCCAGCCATGATAAAACAAAAAAAACCCAGGTATAGTACACATGAAAACAAACAAAAAACAAAAACAAACTATGCATCGGCCATCAGCTCGACGGGCGGCCGCGCAGTGTGCGTCAGCGTGATGGGCCGCGAGCTTATGCTCATCGGCGTGGGCGAGGTGGGCGACGACGACGACGACGACGACGACGCCCACGTGGCCTGGTTCAGCTCCTCGTCCGTGTTGCTGTCCGTCATGTCCTCGACGGCAATCGCCGGCAGACCTGCGCGCTCGCTGTGGTCCTCGGGCTGGTAGATGACCAGCGTCGAGCTGCGGCTGCGCTTCTTGAAGGCGAGTTCAGTGGCAGACGGCTCGACGGGCGACTCCATCGGCACGTCGTCCGCCTGGTGGCGCAGCTTGGCCAGCGCATCGGCCAGGTCCTCGGCGTGCACCAGCTTGTTGGGGGCATCCTCGAGGCGCATCTCCCAGTCGTGCGGCGGGCTCGGCGGCGGCGAGATGAAGAAGAGCTTGCCGGCGTCGGGCAGCTCGAGGTGCGCGGCAGCAGGGTCGACGTCGAGCGGCGTGGCGCGGCCAAAGTAGACCTGGCAGACGGCGCCCAGCAGGCTCTCGCCGTCCCAGACAGCGCGGACGCGGGCGGCGTCTTCGGCGGTGTAAAAGGACACAATGATGCGGCGGAAGGACTTGAGGGGTGCCCAGGAGTGGATGGTGGCGGACTGGGAGACGAGGTCGCGGATAATGTCTAGGTTGTCTGGGCGAAAGATGTCGAGGTGCTCGAGGTTTGTGAAGAGCAGGGTGTTTGTCGGCACGGGCGGCGGCGGTGCGGCCGAGGGCGACTTGAAGGCGGGCAGGGCGGAGAGGTCGAGGGTGAGGTTTGAGGAGCGGCGCGAGCGCAGGCTCGAGGAGCGCGATGAAGAGCGCGATGAAGGGGCAGAAGAGTCCATTGTGTGTGTTTTTGAGTGAGAATATGCAAGAAAGGTTTGTTGGATAGATCTACTGTAGAATCGAGAGATGCAGATGAGATGCAGATAGCTAAATATAAGCAGAAAGGAGTGGCGGGCAACCAGCGGCAGGTGCGCAGCCAGCAGGGGTCCATCCAGTCTAGACTACAGAGAACCAATACTAACAGAGTCCAAAGACAAAGAAGGTACAATGATAAAGCGGGCTGTCCGGCGCAGCCATGTACTTTTACTAGTAAATACCCGCCAAGAGTACTTGGTGACAATTTACAGTGAGCTCCCTCTCTTATTACAAAGTAGTGCTGCGGCCGGCGGGGCGAATTAGAGAGGATTTTCATGTTTGAGTGGGAGGGCGGAGGGAAGGTGGCTGTAGGAAAGTGGGTCTGTTTTCGGGCGTCTTCTGTCATGGTTTTGGTAGCATTCTGGCATTGTCTTGTCTTCTCCATGTCTCGTTTGTCTCGTTTGTCTCGGTTGAGAGTACTGTCTCCGGATAAGAGTAATTCACGGGCCAAGACTGTTACCGGCTTTAGCTTGGTCAAGGAGGCTGAGCAGGTTGGCGTTTGCGGTTTGTATTGAGAACGATGATGATGGAATGGCGATGAGGATGGAATGTTATGAAACAGAGGCAGCCGTCAATCAGACAAGAAGATGAGACTTAACAGATGCAGAGACAGACAGGCAAAAACCAAACAGAAACAGAGCACAAGATGTTCGCGGCTCGGATGCATCGTCTCATCGTATTCGAGTCGAGGCGGCACAAACTATTTGCTTGGGTGCATATCGTATCAGGAATATCAAACAATACAGATAACCAGAGTCAAGTAGCAACAGGAATCAAGATCATACAGATCAATATCAAGCTGGACAGAGCATGCCATTGCTACGCCGTATTCCGTATGCATCGCCACGGCAGTTTGATACGAAGTATGATATCAACAAGGCAAGCTGGTAAAGCTGGCAAAGCTGGCAAGAGACCAAATAGGCAGGCATAACAGAGACTGAGAATAGCGAAAGAGAAACGTCAAATCACAGAATAGAGAAGAGAAAAGAGAAAAGAAACAAACACTTGCGTGGAGCGAGGCTCAGCATGACGTCTCCAGGGGGTGCTTAGTTAGGGGTTAGTGAGCACTGCCCTGTGGGATAGGTGTAGAGCTGTAATCAGTAGGTAATTAGTGGCGAGAGGCCTGTAGATACCCGGCCAATCAACACAGCCACAGTGATGGATCTTATGTCAACCGGCTTCGCTGACTCATCCGTCCATAGTTATGCTGTCCTTACAGCCTTCGTTGCCTTCATTACTCCACTCACATCCCTACGCATTCGAATTCAATAACAATGATCCAAGATGCCCCAAATCCATATCGACGTCCACTTTTTCGAGATGTCTTCTTTGCCGATCTGAGGAACCCGGATGTAAATCTGGGCGGCCTGGTGGCCACAGCCGGCATCACCAACACCATCTTCCACACCATTGTCGAGACGGCTGTCGATTTGTCGGCGGACTACAGCATCCAAGACGCAAATGGCGGAGAACTGCTGCGTGATGAAAGCCCGCTGCTACCAGGCAGCTATCTCATCCTGTCCGACGCTCCCGCTGTTCCCAGCGCCGAGCCCTTCTTTACCAGAGCCATGTCGGTGAACACGGGCACTCGCCTGCAATCGTTCAAGCAGCAAGTCCGCGACCGCGACGGACGCTGCGTCGTCTCAAAGGTGCAGTCGCTGGGGCCGCAGTACGGCGTCTGGGATGGCTTTGAAGCAGCGCACATTGTGCCGCTCGCATATACAAGTACAGACCAGTGGCGCAGCCGTGGCTTTCAGCACCTCGTCACAATCCCGCCCCCTGTCCCCCGCGAAGCAGATACCATGAACTCTGTGCAGAATGGCTTGCTCATGCAGAGCACGTATCACCAGCTCTTTGATGCCTATAATTTTGCTATACTCCCAGAGGTGCCTTATTTCCTTTCTTATCTTTAATCTACTATATCCCGTCTAGACTAACAAAACCAGGCCGGCTACAAGATCATCTTTTTTGTGCCCGACATGCACGGGCTGGCAGGAACGCACCTGGACCGTGAGCTTCTCGATGACGACCGCAGACCACTCGATGCCTTTTTGCGCTGGCATTTCGAGCAGGCGGTTCTCTGCAATGTGCGCGGCGCTGGAGAGCCTGTCATGGACTTTGACTACCCGCCTGGCTCCGACATGATGGGGGATATTCTGGCAGGGCCCAGGGCGGCTGAGCGTATGGAGTTTGAGCTGTTTACAAGACTGGGCGCTTCACTAGACACGGACGGTATACCGGAGTAAGGAGGGCCGCATGGCATTGTATTATCATGTATCATTATTGTATTGTTATGCATTGTCGTCTTCTTATTACGAGGTCGTAATCACTAATATCTAATAAATGGTGTTTACTGGATAAATTAATGTATGTTGACTTTTATTTCCAATGACATCGTTATGCTTTATCGTACAGGCATTTTTCCATCCCAGCTCATCCATCTACATGTTTATCTGATAGTCACTCCGAGCCGGTTCGCCAGCGCCTCAACCACCTCGACCTGCTTCTCGTTCGTCTCCACGTTGGTCAGCGTCCGCTCCAGGCTGCGGTAGTTGATCCGGTAGCACCGGCTCTGCCGCTTCGTCTTGGGGTGCGTAAACGAGTCGATCAGCTTGACGTCTTCCACCCAGTCGCCCGCCACGCTGCGGATCACCTCCATCACGTCGTTGTGCCCGTCGCTGTGCTCGCCTTTGACGGCTTCCGTCTTTGATTCGGCCTCCGCCTCGGGCAGCCAAAAGGACACATCCTTGTAACACGCCGGGTGCTTGCTAAACGACACAAACCGCTTCAGCTTGCTCAGATCTTCTGACACCCCCCGGAACTGCTCCAGGAACCGCTCGTCGCGCGACCAAAACAGCCGAATGTCGGTGATCTGGAACAGCAGCATCGCAATCCGGTCCAGCCCAATGCCAAACGCCCAGCCAATCTGCGACGGCACGCCCGCCGCATTCAGAATGTGCTGCTGGCTGATGCCGCACCCCAGCACCTCGAGCCACTCGCCCTCGTACAGCACCTCGAGCTCCCACGACGGGCTCGTAAACGGAAAGAACGCCTCCACCCAGCGCATCTTTAGGGGTTCCTTGCTCGCCGCGTCCGACGCCGCCTGCGCGCGCGTAAACACCTCGACCACCATGAGCTCCAGCGACCGCTTCAGGTGCTTGCCCAGCGCCTCGACCTCGGCCGCCGAGTGGCCGGCCTCTTCCTGCCGCGGGTTGCCCGCATGGAACGCCGGGCCCGCATCCTCGACCGGCACGTCGTGCGTCGGCAGCTTGTCGAGGTCCGCAAGAATGGCCGCCGCCAGGTCGCCGTTGGCATCGCCCTCCTTCTGCCGGTCCCACACGCGCGCACCCTCCATCTGGTGGAACACCGGGTAGTGCGTCCGGTCCACCTCGTCGCGCCGGTACACGTCTGCGCTCAGCAGGTAGCCCGCGCTCGCATTTTCGCGGAACACCTCGAGCTCGTGCGCGCTCGTGTGCGTGCGCAGCAGCGTCGACTTGTTGACGTAGTAGGTGTCGGAGCGCGAGCGGCCCGGGTGGTCCGCCGCAAACCCGAGCGAGTCAAAATTCTGAAACGTCGACACTACCGGGTGCAGCGAGTTGTGGTACGTAAAGGTGGGCGCCGGGAATTTTGACTCGATAATCTGGCGCGTGATGGCGATGGGGTGGTCTGGCTGGAGGTGGAGGCGGCGGCCGGCGGCGGCGATGACGTTGGGCGGGGTGTTGAACCAGGCATCCGTCTTGTAGGGCTTGCCGTCGATGGCGACCTCGGGCGGCGGCGGCGGTGCCGAGGTGTTTGAGAAGTACCGGGGGGTAGAGGTCGAGTGCGAGACAGACGTCGAGGTCGACGGGAGACGACTTCTCACAATCTGGAGGGGGGTCTGGGTCCGGGGAACGGACCACCGGAATGGCCGCGCACTCTTGAGAGGCATCGACAGCCCGCGGGCCATTGGCCGTAGTCGTAGTGCAGCCGACATTGTGTTGACAAGAGATGTGCTGCTCTTCTGTTCGTCCCTCTCTATTCTCTACCAAACGACGTCAGAAGCTTCAAGTGGTGACAGCTGTGGGGCTGCCGTTATGGCCGTGTGAATTGATTTCTGTAAATGACACTGTGCTCGCTGAGAGCTGTCCCAGACACGCGCAGACTCTCCGTGAGCGGAGTCTCGGGGAGAGATGTGCCTGCCCGTACGGTGAGAGTTGTCTCTGCAGGGTCTGCTGCACAGTGTATTACAGTGCGATAGAAGGCTGTCTCGAATTCAATATCATATCTCGACACTCAACATCTTCACATGTTTGTATCTATTTTAAAGTTGGTATTTTTTTTTTCTGTATAAGAATATCTTTCAAGCTGTAATTATTTTTGAATTATTCGTGCTCATGTGTAGGTGTTTTCTTTTGTTTTTGAATTTTTGAATTTCTCGGTTATGTTCGTAAAATAGTCTTTTTTATCAAGTTTGAAAGCAAAGCTGAGTGCCCAATGATTCGATAGATTGATTCTTCTATCCCCCCAAACAATCAGCCCATCGTGTTTTTGCTCGGGAACCTACACCGTCTGATCGCATCTATTGCCGACCGGAGCTATCATAGCGACCCCGATGACTGCTTTTGAGTAAACGGCCCTGTATTGTTGCTTGTGATCCTGGTTGCTCTTTCCATATTCAGTCTGCTTTTCAGTTTAAGACCTGGTTCTTTCCATAAATTTACAATCTGCTCCTGCCGTAAAGTTATGGATGTGCGAGGTGATTCCTTCCTTTTTCAAATTCACATCCAATTCCCAATCCGTGCCTTCTCAGCCGGGCTTACAGTTATCCGCTTCTGACGGCAACCTCCTTCCCTTTTCAATTCATTTGATTTTTTCCTGCCTCTCCAATCACCGCCTTTCTCCCCTGTCTTCATCCCGACTTCTTCTCTCCTTCACACTTTGTGATTCTTCTCACTTTACATCTCTTTCGCTCTCTCTCAACTCTCCGTATCCTCCACGCCTTACTCCGCGAATACTCCGCCAATCACCGCCTTGGGGTTTGGAGATCTCCAATTCTGTGACTGCCTTTCTTCGGCTGTCGTCCTTTTTTTTCAAAAAAAAATACGTCATTGTCTTCAATTTATTCATTTTCTTTCTGTATTCTTTTCTTTCTTTCATTTTGTTTTCTATTTCTTCAGACTTCATTGCTCTCTCTCCTCTTCGACATACCTAGCATTACCAACGATTCATTCTGCCGGCTCTAATTGGTGCCCAGCATAGCCAAACCGCAGACTACGACACGCAAGGGCCCTCTTTTTCTCTACTTAAATAAAAAAAAGAAAAGAAAAAGGAAAAAAGGAAAAGATCAAAACTGTTACCCGCTCGGCCATTTCTGCGGTTCTCGGTTACCGCCCGTCGTCCCCGAACGTGAGCTTTGCGCCGAGTTTTCGTTTTCTTAAATCATAGATTGGACCGGCACATTTCATTCATTTTCATCTGATCATTGATCTGATTCATTGATCTGACTCATTGAACTGATCCATCTCACATCTCTTGAAAAGAGACAGCATGGCGTCGACAAAGACCGGCCCGGCCCCGGCCTCATCACCGGCCGAAACCGCAAAGACCGCCACAACATCAACATCAAATGCCGTCATTCACTACCCCTTTTGGTTCGGCGGCAGCGCCAGCAGTCTGGCGGCCTGCGTCACTCACCCCATGGACCTCGTCAAGGTCCGCCTGCAGATGCGCCACGGCGACCTGCCGCGCTCCATGAGCGGCACCTTTGTTCACATTGTCCGCAACGAGGGCGTCCGCGGCCTCTACAGCGGCCTGTCGGCATCGCTGCTGCGCCAGCTCACCTACTCAACCACCCGCTTCGGCCTCTACGAGGCCATCAAGTCGAGGATGGAGGACTACGCCGTTGCCAAGCCCGACAAGGACGGCAATCTTAAGAAGACGCTCAGTTTTCCTGCTTTGGTCGCTGCCGCCTCGCTCGCCGGTATGGCCGGCGGCTTTGCCGGCAACGCCGCCGATGTCTTGAATGTGCGCATGCAGCACGACGCCGCCCTGCCCGTCGACCAGCGCCGCGGCTACCGCAACGCCCTCGACGGCCTTGTGCGCCTCGCGCGCGAAGAGGGCATCGCCAAGGGTTGGTTCCGTGGCGTCTGGCCCAACAGCATGCGCGCCGCCGCCATGACTGCTGGCCAGCTCGCGTCCTACGACACTGCCAAGCGTATCCTGCTGGCGACGACGCCGCTCTCCGACAACATGACGACGCACCTGATCTCGTCGTTCCTGGCGGGTGTGGCCGCAGCGACGATCACGAGCCCGATCGACGTTGTCAAGACGCGCGTGATGTCCTCGCACGGCGCCCTCACGACAGTGCTCAAGGACCTGTATGCCAAGGAGGGCCTGCGGTGGATGTTCAAGGGCTGGGTGCCGAGTTTCATCCGCCTTGGCCCGCACACGATTTTCACGTTCCTGTTCCTGGAGAGCCACCGCAAGCTCTACCGGCAGTTCAAGGGTCTGCCGGAGCCGAAATAAAACTAAAATAGTCGCATCCTGACTTTGCTTTTTTGTTCTTTTGTATCCCAAGTGGGAAGCTCAAACTTTGTTTTTGGTTTAGTTTCAGTTTCAGTTCTGTTATTGGCTTTTGGTTTATTGGTCATGCATCCATGGGCGTTCTCTTCTTTACTTTTTACTTTTTATCGCGCTGTCTTGAATTGGATCTACAGTTCACCCTAGACCATGCTGGTTGTCTATACCTTACCCAGCATACATGTCTTCTGCTTGCTATCATATTGGATATAAATAGACGGCACTTTATTGAAATATTTCATATTCATGTCACTCAAAGGCTCACATTACATTGTTTATCATTCAAAGTGACGGAATATATTAGAAAGCAAAAGAACGCCGCCGCCGCCCGCAACCGTGTGCATGATGGAAATAAGTACAGTGAGAGCAAATTTTGACAAGATTTTGGTAGACAAGACAAATGACAGTAAAAAGACCAGGACACAGAAGAACAGAAACAAAACTAGTTCCATCCTGACTGGCCGGCATTGCCGTACGGTGTTTGGCCATATGGCGTCACACCGCCTGCACCCCAGTTGCCGCCGCCGCCACTGCCGCCGCCGCCGCCGTACGGTGTTGTGTAGCCGGCATCGTTCCACGAGTCTGCACCGCCGCCACCGCCGCCGTTGCCGCCGCCCATGCCGTCGTACTCGGGCGACCGCGGGTTGTAGTCGTCGTCGCCGTCGCCGCCGATGTCGCCGCTGCCGTCGCCCGCATTGAGCTCGTGGATCAGCGCCGCCAGCTTCTGCTGCAGCGCCTTGATGCCGTTCTGCACAATGGCGTCGGGCTCCATCTGGCCAATGGTCTCGATATCGTAGTAGAAGCGGCCGGGCTGCGCGTCGTAGTCAAACACCTCGTTGGGTGCGGGCGGCTCTTCCTTGTCGGCGTTGCCGCTCTCGGGCCACTCGGCCTCGGCGCTCTGCTCGTACCACAGGTCAATGTGCTGCAGCTTGTTGTGGGGGTCGTACTCGAAGCCGACGGCGGCCGTGGGACACCACTTTGCGTGCTCCTTGGCGATGCCCTTTTTCGCGATGCAGGTCATCTGCAGCTCCTGGCCCTTGCGCAGCTTGGCGATCATGACGCCGAGTCCGTCGGGGTCGCGGATGACGGGGGTGCCGACCCACTGGTTGGGCCGCGAGGGGTCGACGACGAGGTCGCGCGCGTAGACCTTCATGACCTCGTCCGAGGTGCACTTTGCGTGCAGCGTGAGCTTGATGGAGCACAGCTCGCAGTACTGCTCGCAGTCGCAATCGCGCGAGTAGACGACGTCCTCTGCGTTCTTGGAGTTGAGGGGCACGAGGCCGAGGCGGTGCGCAATGAACTCGTCAGCGAGCACGCTGGTGTTCTCTTCGACCTCGACAATGTCAATGGCAATGGTGGGCACCTCGCCGATGCAGATGCGGCGCACGGCGTTGGCAAAAGCGAGGTCGACGTTGGTCATCTCGAACTTGACGCGCTCAATGTCGACCTCGGAGATCTTGACGGCCGGGCCAAACGACTCGGAGTCGTCCATGAGCATATCGTAGTCCATGGCTGCGGTTGTGTAGATGTGATGAGGCAGGGTTGAAGGAGAGGTCGGAGGAGGTCGTCGCGCGCGCGGACGAATTGGGGGAGACGCGCAATGAGCAGACGATCAACGCTGTAGAGTCGTTGAGATGGCCGCAGCAAATAATGCAATGCACAAGGAGTCGTCTCTGTCGTGAAACCCCGTGGTTGTTGTCGAGAGTCGAGGGCTGGGTGGAGGTGCTGTCGCGAGATGCTCAGCTTCAAAAATCCGTCGCAAGGCGACATGCAGGCAGGCAGGGCTAGCACCAGAAAGAGCTTCCCCTGCGTTGAAAGAGCGGGTCCAAATCCGGATGATTAGTCAGTTCACGTGAGCCGTTTCTCATAACGGACAAGGGTCCTGGAACGGAGCAGAATTAATTTAGGAGTTAAACTTAGTATATACTTTAAATATAAAAATCGGCCAAGGAAAGTACAGAAACGGTAGAACCCGAGAGACTTTCAAGGAAGTACAGCGCACTGCCTGCAGCTTCCAGAATGGAATATATCAATTAAATCTCTTATTGAATAAAAATACAAAAAGAGAGCTCCATTGAGAAAATTTATAGCAGCCCGAGGTCACGTTTGCTCTTGAACTGCCTCGTTCCGATCTTGTTCTTGTTTTCGATTCTGTACTGTTTCTAGTTACACATACGCTCACATCCCACAATGCTCCGCCAACTTGCTTCTGCGCCGGCACAGGCTGCCCGCCTTGCTGTCCGCGTGCCCCGCACAGCCCCGGCCTTCTCGGCTGCCCGCGCCGCCGCCTCGGCCTCGGCCCGCACAACCCCCGCTTTCGCCTCAAGACAGCGCTTCTACAGCTCCGAGACCGATGCTAAGGAGGCCAAGCCTGCCGAGGCCGACAAGGAGGTCGGCGAGCCTCTGTCAGCCGCCGACGCTGCTGCCCTGCGCAAGGAGCTCGAGACCAAGACCAAGGAGGTCGTCGACTGGAAGGTGCTTTAATCCAACTCTCTATAAAATGTACACGACACAATGCTGACTGACCATCAGGACAAATACGTCCGCTCCGTGGCCGACTTCCGCAACCTGCAGGACCGCACTGCGCGCGACGTGAAGAGCGCCAAGGACTACGCCATCACCTCGTTCGCCAAGGACCTCGTCGACACTGTCGACAACTTTGACCGCGCACTCGGCATGGTGTCCGAGACCAAGGTCGCCGAGTCTGTCGAGGCTGCCGCCAAGGACCTCGCGAGCGTTGTTGACGGCATGCGCATGGTCGAGACGGTGCTGCTGTCGACGCTCAAGAAGCACGGCCTCGAGCGCTTCGACCCCAACGGCGAAAAGTTCAACCCCAACGAGCACGAGGCCACGTTTATGACGCCGCAGCCCGACAAGGAGCACAACACCGTCTTCCACACCCAGCAAAAGGGCTTCAAGCTCAACGGCCGCGTGCTGCGCGCCGCCAAGGTCGGTGTCGTCGCCAACAAGTAGTCTCTTTTTATTTCCCTCTTTAGTTCTTTTATTTGGGATGCATCGGCGTTTGGATAAAATGGTGGTTGGGTGCTGCCTGGCCTCTTGGTACTACGTGCTGGGATATGTACAATACGAACTCTGCTCATGATATATATTTTGCATTCATTTTTGATGTCCATCCTATTGAGCATTGAACTGTGCAAGACTAGATGGTCGGTGGCCATCGCCACTACGTGCAAGACGACGTGCGAGCTGGCTCGGCCGCGACCGGTGCAAGATCGTCCAGCTGGGCCGTCAGCGCCTGCGACAGCGCACGCGCATCGGCGCTCCCATGCTCCCGGCACAGCCGCGCCAGCCGCGCCTCGCCGTCCTGCAGTCGCCGCCCCAGCACCACCTGCAGCTCGCGCCCACGGGCCACGCGCGCCTCCATCTCCGCCTTGGTCATGCTCAGGCTGTGCAGCTCGTCGTTGATGACCTTGATCGTGTGCTTTTTCTTGAGGTCGGCCTGCAGCACCGTCTCGTAGTGCGCCTTGGCCTCGGCGAGGTCGCACGCGGCGCGTGTCTGGCGCAGCAGGTCTGCCTTTTGCTGGAGGATGGTGAGCTGTCGTGTTTGCAGGGACAGGACGTTCTGGGCGCGCTCGTTGGCGGCGGCGAGGCGGCGGTCGGCGGCGTGGCAGGTCTGGATGATGCGCCACTGTCTGTTGAACGAAGCCAGCATGGCCTGGCCCGTGTCTGCAGTATCTTCCTTCTTCGCCTTTGTGTCTGCTTTTGCTTTGTCTAGGCTCTTGTCGCGGCGGGTGCTGGACACAGGCACCAGTGCCATTTTGTCGGCATCAAAACGGCAGCCGTTGATAGCGTCATTGACATCGTCCTATGATTAGTATTTGTCTCTAGTAAACAAAGAGAGAAAAAACCCACCCATGAGAACTTGATCTCGGGCTTCTTGGGCGCGGGGGGACTGGCAGGTGCAGCCACATCCCGCGTGCCGTACAGCTGCCCGCGCAGCATCCGCGCCGCCTGCGGTGCCATCTTTTCAAACAAATAAGGCATTGCCGGCCCGGGGCGTGTGGTAAAGTACTCTTGGCCCTGGCTCTGCTCCATCAGCAACAAAAAGTTGCCGGCGCGCTGCGGCGTAATGCCCGGCGGCGTGCGTAGCGCGTCCACCGGCGCTGGGCCTTGGACGACGCCATAGGCCGGGCTGAACTCGGCGCCGGTGTCAATGTCGAACTGGCGGCGGCGCAAGTGCGGGCGGATGGGGTTGAGGTGCGACTTGTCGGCGGACAGCCGGATAATCTTGTTGGGCGGCGTGTGCGGGCCTTGTTCTTTTTTCTTTTGGGCGGCGATCAAGTCGTCATACTTGGTGCGCAGCTGGTGCACATCGTCCCGGGTGCAGCCGGCCGCCAGGGCGCGGAAGATGGCGGGCGTGATGCGCGCGTCGCGGGGCTCGCCCTCGTCGTCAGACACATACTCGTCCTACGAGCAGTCATCTGTAGCAATACTTTCCGACAGGCTCCGGTCCGGGCGAAAGACGAAATTGGCCTTGGTCCAGCCGCCGTCGAGGCGGTCGTCGTCGAAGCAGTAGTCGCCGTCATCGAGGTCGCTGTCGTCCGAGTCGCAGGGCACGCCGCTGGTCTCGGGCGGCTCAAAGAAGAAGATGCTCTGGCGGTTGTTACCTGTCGTGCGATGGTCGATGTCGGCTTGCAGCTCGGCCTCGGCCTCTTCCATGAGCTTCAATTCCTCAAGATAGGCGAGCCTGAAGCAGTCGTCGTCATCTTCGGTGTCACTGCTTGGAGCCCCTTCTCGCAGACAGCTAAACAGCGGGCCGGGCTCGACGTCACGCGGGCCGCGCATCATCCTGTAGGCCTGCATGAAAGTCATGGTGACTTTGAGCTTGGATGGAGGCGACGGGCTCACCATCAAGGAGGACGAGATCGAGGACGGGCTGGAGCTCGACGTGGTGTCGTCGATACTGAAGGCTTTTTTTGCCACGGTGGATTGCTTCGTCTCGTGATTTTGCTTTTCGCCAGCCTCTTGAACCTTATCTTTATTTACAGCTTTGGCATCACCACGGCCATCACCTTTGCCGTTGACATCACCCTCAGGTGAGATATACCCGAGCGTCGGGCTGTTGTTGGATGGGATGTTAGAAGATACATTGTCGTTGCCGCGTTGGCTGGCATGGACATCGCCGTCGATGGCTTTGTCGGCATCCATGTCGTTTTGCGGCTCATTTTGAAGGACATCGTGAGGCCCGTCGACAAGCCTATCGACATGCCTATCTGTTGACATTTTACCGCTTAGTTGATCTACTCAGCTATGACAATAGAGACAAATCCTTGCGCAGTTGCGGTTGTGCTGTGATGTTGACAGACCGAAGTCAGATATATTACCGAAGACAAGAGAACTTCAAAAGGCAATATCACTACCGCATAACACTTCCATTTTTGTGATATTTCGCACAAATTTAGATAATTATTGTTTACATTGTATACGTAAGCACGCATGTGACCATCAAATCAGTTTCATCCCATGTCGCGATATTTCGACGTCATTCACGATGCTGAGTCATCAATACAAATTTGATACCCTTAACATTAAGACATGAATTATTCGCTACTTTGTTGCTACTTGTTTTGTGTTTATTCCCTAGGATTCAATCGCCTTGGCCTTGAAGCCGACAAGCTGGCCGCTGCTCGTCGTCGTCACCAGCCAGTACTCGATCCGCGTCGCGTCCTGCTGCACCTTGTACACGCGCACATCGTTGCCCTCGCCTGCCTCGCGCACCGCCTCCAGCAGTGCCTTGTACTGGCCGTTGCGGTCCCAGTCAATGGGGTCGAGGATCGAGATGTCGTCGGCAGACTGCGGCAGGCCGGCAGCCGAGACAAAGTCATCCTCAGTCGGCAGCTTGCTGCCCTGGAGCGGCACGGCAACGGCGACAAATGGCTCGTCGGCGTCGCTGACGTAAAACTGGTCCTTGGCCGCAGTAGTGAGAACCTTGGGGACGTTTTGCTGGTGGTTGACCGAGGCCGTCTTCTTGGAGGAGGTCTGCACGTCAGAGCCGACGTCCTGGTTGGCCTTGTCGAGGAAGGCGGCGTAGGCGTCGTCGGAAGACATGATGTTGGATGTAGAGAAGAGTCGAGGTATTGTTTGTTTGGGGTGTGAAGCTGGCAGCAAAGTTTGAGAAAGGCGAGAGATTGGAGAGGTAGAGAGTCTGAGTGTAGAGGGTCGAGAGGATACAAATGCCTGGCGTGCGGCAAGTCGTGAGTATATAAACATTGGATTAGGAAGGAAGAAAAGAAGAAAGAGAAAGGAACGCAGGAGCGACAGGGATGAGAGGCTATTGACGTTGCTGCCAGACTGCTATACTGGTTGATAGGTGCGCGAAGCAGCTGAGGGAGGGGCAAATTAAGACCTGAAGTGCAATGACGCAACTAGGCGCACAGCAGCTTCAGGCGGCAGTATAAATGAATGATGACATAAGCACGACTAAGCATCACGGCAGGGCATCGAATTAACATCAACACATCCTCATTATGAGTTTACCAGTACACACATTGTATCGCTTTGGTCGCTTGATGTTCATTGATTTTAGATTGTTTTTATTGTTCGTGGTATATCTGCTGCATGAACATCGCACTGACGTATCCTACAGCCAGGATCTACATCCAGGAATAAGACATCTCCTCGACTGTTCTTTTCGTGTCCTGTTATCTTGTCTGTTCTATTTTCTCTGCTCCTCAGATTGCTCACTGTTCTTCGGCTGGCCCTGTCATGGTGATTGTCTCTGCTCATCAGAACCTCACTTTGGTGCAGCCAGGAACAAGATATTGAACTTTATTTTTGACAAAGATCAACGATGCAAGTATTAACAAAGACACAGACACAAGGCACAGCAATAGAGACACAGCAGCAGGAGAAAAAAGGAACAGAAAAAAAAACACCTTTGCAAAACGGATGTGTAAAAAAATCATACATAAATAGCGTGTAGAAACCCCATCCCATTTTCCCGTCCAGCTGTGTGGTTATATGAACAGAAGAAAATTGTTTTATTTTTATATCCCTCGTCTTCACGACATTTTTTACATTCAGACCGGCATACCCGCTGCTTATGAGCTGGGAGCCAGGTCCTTCTTGAGGGTACCCTGGAAGGTGGCCTTCTCGGCGGCAGTCTGGAAAGCACCGTGACCGAACTCGGACGAGGTGTCGATCCACTTGAGGGTGACCTTCTCCAGAGCCTTGCGCGAGGTGTGGGTGAACAGGGACTTGCGCAGAGTAACAACCCGCTTCTTGACACCGGGGATCGAGCCCTTGACCATGACAAAGTCGTTGTTGATCTCGCCGTAGCGGACGAAGCCACCGAGGCTGTTTTGTTAGCAGAGGTTAGTAGACAAATTAGCAGGGAAAAAACATACGGAGTGATGGTCTTCTTGGTGATGTCGGCATCGGTGGAACCGTTGTCCTCGGCACCGGCCTTGCCAACACGGTAGATCTTGTGGTTGACAGAGGTACGGTGGTGGTAACCGTCCTGACCGGCACGGGCAACAGTCCACTGGACGTGGGCAGGGTGCCAGGCACCGATACAGGCGACCTTACGCAGACCCTTGTGGGTCTTGCGAGGCAGCTTCTTGGTGCCCCAGCGAGCGGTGACACCGGTGAAACCGTGACCCTTGGTGACGGCAATGACGTCGATAACCTCGTCCTGCTCGAAGATGGTGTCGATCGACACGGGCTTCTCGAACAGACCCTGGCCGAAAGCGATCTTGTCGGCGATGGAACCACCGTTGACCTGGATCTCCATCAGGTGAGCCTTCTTCTGCTTCAGGGGAGTCTTGCGGATCTGGGTGTGGGCGAGGACACGGACGACGGTGCAGTACTTCTGGATGCGGGCCAGCTCGCGGGTGATCGAGGCACCCTTGTTCTCGGAGTGCTTCTTGGCGTACTTGGTGAAAGCCTTCTTCTTGCTCTTGTACCAGTTCTTGTAGAAGCGGCGCTTCAGCTCATCACCGAGATGCTCAGCCCAGACGGTGGTCAGGGAACGCAGACCGCGGGGAGTCTCAATGTAGCCGACGAGGCCCACGACGATCATCTGTTTAGAAAAACAATGTTAGCCATTGGAACATTCCCAAAAAGCGAATGAGCCTTTTGAAGAAATTGCACCCAAGCGGGCTGCGTCGTACGCACAGGTGGGGTATCAATAATGGAAACGGCCTCAACGACCTCCTTCTTGTGCGACTTGGCACCGGGGCGGTCGAGGTCGCGGACGATGGTGGTCATACCAGCCTTGTAGCCGAGAGCGGCAGTCAGGTGGACAGACTTCTTGGCGTCATCCTTGGGGAAGCTGGTGTGGTTAGTTCAAGTCTTTTTGAAGAGTCTGGGTGGACCATCAGAAAATTCCTTCAGTCTGACTTTGACTTACGACTTGACACGGCCGCGGTGGCTGGCACTCCGCTTCCTGCATATTGTTAGTTCACCATACTTGCCGTCTGTCCATGACTAGGGCTCGTCGAGAGAGTGTCGTCGTCGAATTGGACTCGGATGAGGGAGGGATAATTCGTACCGGGGAAGGTAAGCGAGCGAACCGTGGCGAGGGGCCTCGTACTTGCGGTGAGACCTAGATTGTTAGTTGGGCACGACAGATAGATCGACTCGATTGTTGCTCGTCGGGATGCAGATGCAGTGGTGTTCTTGTGTGTAGGTGTCTTTCTTGTCTTCGGGTCCGTCGTCGAATTCGTGATATCAAATCGCAAAATCTCGAAACTCGAATTGATGCTGCGTCGTCGAAACCAAATCGAAACCAGAAACCAAAACAAATGCAATCCCGTCGAAGCAATAACCGTCGTCAATGCGAAGAATGAGCGTCGGTCACTCACATTTTGGCGACTTGGGTGTTGGTCGGTGGTTGTTGATGGGTTGTCGAAAAGGAAGTCTCTCGATCAGAAGGGGGGGGAAGGAAGACATCAAGCAGCCAGAGGACGTACTGGAAAACTTTCCTATGGGGCGGAGTGAAAAACTCCCAAAAAAAGTCGAATGCAAAAAATGACCCACCTAGGGCCGACCACTGATTTGTTCCTTTGGCCTGGATGGGCCAAGATGGAGGAGAACCCTAATCAGTCACGTGTGGACTGCAGCTTTCGTGCAGAATAAATGGCAGAATTGTGGATCGTTCTTGGATTTTTGTTTTTGGAAAGAGAAAATAAAAGCGGGTCATATGTGAGCATGTGACTGTGCATCTGACCATTATCGTCCAGTCTTTAACAGTCCAACGATCTTTATCAGACCGATGGCTGTTATCGCCACATGACCTGGCAGCTGGTAGTGCACGGACCAGTACCGCGTTAAGTGGTTCCTCCAGTAGTCCACCGCGACGCGTCTACTTTTCACGCCGAGCATCACGTCTAATAGAGCTCGCCGTGTAAAGTGGGCGTCCAACCTCTCGACGGCCCTGATATCTGCAACCAAACCACCACATTTACGACCACGACCACGCCACGATTGATGCTTGAACGACACTGACCGAACGAACTCAATAACACAAACACCACTCAATCACACACAATGGCGCTCATCGTCGACAAGCACCGGCCACGGTCCCTCGATACACTCACCTACCACCCAGACCTTACAGACCGGTTACGATCTCTGGTAGGCGAACAAGCTGCTTCAGCTCTCTATATACCATGCAGACACATCTGACAACGTAGGCACAAAGCGGCGACTTCCCACATTTGCTCGTGTACGGCCCCTCAGGTGCCGGCAAGAAGACCCGCATCGTCGCCACGCTCAAGGAGCTCTACGGCCCCGGCGTCGAGAAGATCAAGATCGACGCACGTGTCTTCCAGACTACCAGCAACCGCAAGCTTGAATTCAACATTGTCGCGTCAAACTACCACCTCGAAATCACGCCGTCCGACGTCGGCACCTACGACCGCGTCGTCGTCCAGGACCTGCTCAAGGAGGTCGCCCAGACCCAGCAGGTCGACCAGTCTGCACGCCAGCGCTTCAAGATTGTCGTCATCAACGAGGCCGACCACCTCACGCGCGATGCCCAGGCCGCCCTCCGTCGCACAATGGAAAAGTACTCGCCCAACCTGCGCCTCATCCTGCTCGCCAACTCGACAGCCAACATCATCGCGCCCATCCGCTCGCGTACGCTGCTCGTGCGTGTCGCGGCGCCCACCCACGCCGAGATCTGCCAGGTGCTCACGGTGTCGGCCAAGCGCGAGGGCTGGCCGGCGCTGCCGGTACTGCACCAGCGCATTGCCGAGAACAGCGGCCGGAATCTGCGCCGTGCCCTGTTGATGTATGAGGCGGTGCATGCTCAAAAGTACGTCCCTCCCCTAGGAAGTATATAGAAAAGTGCTAACGTTGGTAGTGAAAAAGTAGGAGACAACACACCAATCCCGCCGCCAGACTGGGAGGCGCTGATCGGGCACGTGGCCAAGGAGATTATGGACGAGCACACACCGGCACGGATCCTGCAGGTGCGGGCGAAGCTGTACGACCTGCTGACACACTGCATCCCGGCGACGACGATCCTGCGCACGCTGACATTCAAGCTGGTGGCGCTGATCGACGACGACCTGAAGCCGGAGGTGATCCGGTGGTCTGCGTTTTACGAGCACCGCATCAAGACGGGCACCAAGGTGATTTTCCACCTGGAGGCGTTTGTGGCCAAGTTTATGCGGGTATTCGAGATGTACCTAATGAGCATGGACATGTAGGGGTGCCGAAAGCGGTGCAAAAAGGGGTACAGAAACTGGTTGCAAAGCTCTTCCGACCTTGCCCGCAGCCTGGCACCGCCATGCCGAAATTTCAGAGAGTTGACAACCCGGTTGCGAGATCGGGCTGCCTGTCTGAACTTGCAGGCGCAGACGCAGACAGGCAGCGGCTTATGACTCAACCCAAGACTCACAGCCTAGGCACGGCGCATGCTCTATATTTGTTGCACACTTCATTTCATGCTTGTCATGTACTTTACGTTGGATTTTGTATAGGGGCGTTTTGGACGTTAATCGGGATCATTTACATTAGCACATTCATCCATCAGATCAAAAAGCATATCAAATCAAAGATCAAAACATCTTATCGGATCAGATAAGATCTTGGAGACACCGCTTGCCATGCGCCACAGTCTGCGTGTGAGTAACAAGACACCATGCAGAGCGAGGTCGGGGACGTATCCTGGGAGCCTGGGTGCCTGGGAGCCTGGGTGCAGTCTTGGTCTCAGCCTGGTCGATATTCGGAGAGCTAAGAGACCACGTTGGAGACTGCATTGACCCATGGCAAGCTTCCACTCGTAGGACTTGTGCGCAGGCTTGTCTTGATTCAGATGCGTCCGTTCACATGCCGAGGAAGATCTCCAACAGCCTTGTCGTTTTTGTTGTCCTGTTCCTTGCTCGCTTTCTCGTTCAAGGAAACAATACGAAATAAAGTATAAAGTATGTCGCAAAACCCTGCCTCGGCATCGACCGCCTATTGTCGGCTGAGGTGTTATGAATCATGCAAAGTCCTTCATCTTCAATCAGGGCCTATCACGGAGTGACAGTGGTTGGATACTAGCCGATGCGCAGACTTGGCTACTAATACCATGAGCTCATACTTTTCCTAATTTCCTGGAATGAATCTCAGCCGTCGCGTAAAGTTATCATTACCCTGTTGTAATACAAGCGTGGTCGGGTTACATGTTGTCCTCCTATATCGGCAGTCATACCCTTGGGCCGATCAAGATCAACGGGAGAAAGGGTATCGTGTCGATGTAGACATACTGCAACGCATTGCAGAGTATTGCTCTACGACGTATGAGGCAAGAAATCCTAAAGCGGATGTTGACGATTTGGGCATTGATTTGGGATGACTCGAGCGTGTGAGCTACCCTGGCGTCATAGGTCACCGGCCAGTGCTCTTCGGCTTCTACAGTTACACGTCCTGTGCTTTCTTTTGATTCTGTCTCCTTGATACCTCACCATTGAATTGCACTCCGGCTCCGACCCAACAGCAACCAATCGTCGCCGCCCTTGTCAGGAGTCCAGGAGGCTCTTTCGCTTCTCACCATTTTCTTGCTTTATGGAAATGATTTTTAAAACATTTAATTCATTCTCCATAGTCATTTCCTTTCATTGTTCGGTTCTCGGGTGTCGTGCGGTAAAGGGTTGCTAGTCTCAAATTCCCAAAAGTCCTACACTAACACTGCGTCATGCGTCTAGTGGAATATCTGTGGAAAAAGTCTGGAGATCCGCCACTCCTTTTTGTACGTCGGGTTATTTACTTTTTTTTTAGGAATATCGAATAGGAGACTAACGAGCTTGATGTCCTTTTGACAGCTTGACCCGAGAAAATAAAATGGTTTATTCACTGCCTTGTTGTTTTACCTTGAGCTGAGTATTTTCGGGCGGACGTGCGGCTGCTCTACCAAGGTCTCACTACTAGTATGATCACGGACAACATGTGGTGCGGCTCTCAATGGTAGCCGACATACACGGAGCCGTCACTGTCGGTTGTCGTTCTGCGTAGAACTTTCAAGACATTTCAGAATAATCCCAATTCCGACTAAAAGTCCCTACTCGCGACTCGCCGTTCGCGTCGCCATTATGCTGCATGCTGCTGTCATCGTTGTCCTTGTAAGAGATTGAAACTTCCTGTTTGGGGAATTCCGGCCAAGCTAGTAGTGAAGGCTGTGTTGATGCCCGTCGTGCTGTGTATCAATATCTTGTTCTCAAACTCTTGCGTCTTGTTGCGTGCATGCTCCATATCCATTCACACCAGACACTATCAACTTTACTGATCCGCATACGGAGGGTGACTCTTGGTTCCCATTGTTGTTCTCTTGCAGCATCCCGGCTGTCATCCAGCTCAATATTTCCAACCTGGCCGCCGGGAACGGAGTGCATCTCTTCTATCACACTTTCCCAATCGGACTAGCCCGCGAGCATCTTGTGATAGTCGGGACAAGGACTGCATCTGAGGTATCAGATTTGTCAGAGAGTAGATGCTCGTTGCCATGACTGTTGCTCTTCTCAACATGTCCCATCTTGTCAGCACCCTCCGCATTACACTTACTTGAAAGTCCTGCACTTTGATTACATGCTTGTAATCCTGTTGCAATGATGTCCAGGGGCATCAGGCCATGTTGCATCTCCGTCGACAAAACTCGTCAAATCTAATCTCAACTGCATCTGCGGTCTCCGTCTGATCCTCTACAAAGTATTCACCCATCGGTGACAACCGCCACGAGGGATAGCCACTATTTTAGATTTCATATCGTGTTAGTACCGCATGCCCCTGGTATACGTTCACGCCTCCTCCCCACTACCCAAATAGTCAACAGTATTACCGTTCAAGGAAAAAACAAGAGCTTGGCTACAGCTGTTGTTGACTGTTGAACAGGTCAATCCTTCATCTAAACCACAAGTCAATCTAAGCGCGGCAGAAAGTGACTGGAAGGGTAACGGTGGCGTGTTGACGGAGCATTGTTAGCTGCAGGGATGATCTGAAATGGAACAAGTCTTCACAGCAAGGACAAACAACAGACAGCTACTGAGTATTACAGAGTACAAAGTAGAAAGCAGAGAAGCAATGTGTCGATCCATGGAGCACAGACACAATGGCATTCTTTTTGAATAAACCACGCAGACCGCAGTGGACATGGTAGGAAAATAAGAGTAAGGAAAATAATAATAAAAATTCAATACTCAATACAAACAAAACACAGCAGGCACCAGTATTAGACAATAATGACAGAATTTACAGAATAATCGAAGCATCCAAATAGAAAATTAAGAATAGGGGACGATGCAAAAGAGGAAATATTGCGAAAAAAAAATGGTCAAGTGGAAAAAAGCTAACAAAAGAGACACAATGTAGGAATTAAATTAAATAAAACTTGAACAGAGCAAGCTTGTATCTGATACTCGACACTCGACATTACATGGCTGAAAACCGTGATGCATTTGATATCGCATATTGGGGAATAGAGAAGATTCGGAGAAACGCTCAACTAGACATCAGTCCCAACTGCTCGTGGCGCAGGTACAGTATTCACAATGCGCCAGTATTTTGACAACCCCAACAAGTTCTACAGAGGGCAAGGAATAACAATAGGCTAGCTTCCAGTTGCTACCTCAAACCGCCGAAAAGACTCAATTATTCAATAGTCTCCAAAGTGACCGGCTCCTCTTACACGTATCGTATGCGCCGTGCCGTCTTTGCATTTTTACTCGTAATCATGATTTTTCTGACTCTACAGCCAACAGCATGTTGCCGTTGTCGCAAGTGAGAGTGCGGGGTTGCGCCTGGGTCATCATCAACCCTGTCGCGCCTTGCCTCTTTGCCTCTAGAGTTCTGACCCCAATGGAGCAATGGAGGAAGGGAAGGCTTGAGAAGAAAAGACTTACACCGAGCTCGCATACTTGCATACTGCATGCAACGCAGACATTGGAAAGCGCGCTCAACTAACAAACAATAACTAACATGAAGACAACATCGCTTCGCTTTATCCTCCTCCCGTCCGCGGGAAGAAGCGCCGAGAGAACCCCTGTCGCCGTGCCTCCGTAGGCCTGCATATACTGAGACCTGAGTGCTTCTGAACACTGAAGCGAGGGTAGGATGTCCCTTATTGATGTGGTAATATGCAACGTATATCAACGTATCATGGACTCTGGCTGGGTGTATTCTACCGGCGGGTTATTGTAGAAATTTCAAAATTGAGATGTCGTTAACAAGACACGTGGTAGTGCGTCAGAATTTGGAATAGGCAAGAGCACCAGGCAAGGGCACGAGGCAGAGGACAAGAGACGGAAGGTGCGACCAGCAACACGCACGTTTTGTGTCCAGAAATAGAATACAGAAACAGAAGGAGCATCTCGCCACGATATAGTCATTTTCGGAATGGAAGGAGCGCACATTATCATGGCTATTTTAATTGCAAATATAGAAAGCACGACTGGACACTGTCGCAATTACAGACAACTCTTTGAGATGCTGACCTACTCCCCTCTATCCATCTTCCCCTCCCCCGCAACGTATGATAGCCAAGCCAGCCGACTTCACCCCAGATTTGTGACTATGTAAGTTAGGCCACGGCCGCGTTCCCGCAGTCGCCGGTTATGCAGCTCTTTGTCTTTTTTGTCAGTGCCATTTCGTCTTTATTTGGAGACTAATTCTATTTGGGCAGACAGCCGACTGACTACAAAGCCAACCCCAAAGCGACGTCGGGCGGACGGAATCATCAATCGACCAGCCAAGGGAGTTGGGGTACAGGTACTTCTTTGTGCTCGCGCGGCACTGCTGCGACACTGGTTGATCTGCGCAGATGCAATGTCGAAAGACACACCATATACAAGATGGCAGAACTTGCTGACCAGCACAGATGATAGCCGCAGATGAGAAAGTGGCATAGCCGACTGGACGGGCTTCACGAGGTGCCAATTAAAAACAGAATAAGTGAGGGTCAACAGCATCAGCCGAGAAAACAAAACACAACCCCAAAAGGGTAGACCACAAGAGGCCATTCATAGCCATCACGGCTGCGGAGGATCGCCCTGCAAAGTACCGCTACATCCGACCAACAGCTCGCCTTCCGTCCACCCATCCCTCCACAGCTTGTCTATTGTCGAATAGCATCACCCGCCATTACCTTGTTGTCTCTAAACAGTTCTCGTCCCTACTCTTTGAAACTCTACTCCAGGTCTGTCCCTCCACACCTGACTGTGCCCAGAGGTCAACCCCAGCTTGGCTGTCTTGTCCTGCCTCTCTCCGTATTCTCCCCATACTCTGAGTCCCAACCCTGCCGGCCACGCATGACCTCGACCTCTTGTAAGTAGCTGTTTTCGCCTCCCCATTCCCCAGTGCCCATCCCCCAGTCCCCATTCCCCCGTGCTGCCTCTTCCCGTACTCCGTCATTTTCCATCCGCTAACCGTGTGTCTGCTGCTAGAAGCCAGCTATTTCGAGTTGATTTTGTTGTTCGCTGTTCACTGTAAAATGTACTGAAGACTTCTATGATGCTGTACGACACATCTACGCTGCATATTACTCTGATCTTACTGCTCACTGTTGCAACATATCTCACCTCCCCGCGCTGACTTCCTCCACTTCTTCAATCCTTCAACTGATCCTAATAACACCTCTGCACCCTGCCCGCTTATACCACTTGCGGCAAGTCACATCAACTTTATACATTTACGTATGTGAGCACACTACCAAGTACAACTGTGGGCAGTGGTGTACGCTTAGCATTCTCCATACCTGTACCTGCAACTGGAGACTCGCGCGCACTATATCGACTAGTCGCAGTACAACGAACCTCTAGCTACCCAAGTGGAGGTCCGCAGAGCTCCCATCCATCACCAGCTGCTCTCCACGGTGGCCCTTGGTCTCTTCCCCTGGCTCGGTCCAGTCGTCTGCTTTGTTTCTCCCGCTGACCACTCTCTGTACTCAGTAGTCCGGCCCAGCCCAGCCCTGCTCTGTGCTTGTGCTCTTGTGCTCTTGTGCACCCATACTCCATTCACTCCTTTCACCCCCTTTGGTCCTGACTCTAGCTCAGTCCCTAGCTACTGCTACTCCTCTACTCCGTCCATACTCTACACCCTTCTCCTCGTCACCTCCTCCCACCGCGCTCGACTTAATAACGGCTTCTTGCCCACTCTGCCGGTATTTCTCCTTTCTTCTTCTCCTCTCCTTTCCTTTCTACTTCTTCTTTCTCTTTTCTTTTGATTATTCTTCTCATCTTCTCCTTATACTCTCATACCCTCACCCTCTCTACATCTACCTCACTTCATCGCAGTCTGTCGCATCCTGGCAAGGCTGTTCTCAACTACTTACCCCACCACACAATTACTCTGCGCAACACGGCGACACCCAGCGACCTGTAAGAGCTTCCCAAGACTGGACGACTCTGGTTGACTCTGGTTGACTCTGGACATATCTAGAGACTCTGGACGATTCTAGACGACTTGGACGCCTGCCACCTTATTGCGTTCAGTTCTAACTTGTGTGCAGCTTCTTTTCTCCAGCCGATTTAGATTCACCCCAGACAGTAAAGCGCACGCGCCGCGACTCGACATTTTCTCTTCCACAATGACCACATCACCCCCCAAGGCGCCCGTTGTGGCCGAGGCCCACGAGGTCGACACTTTCCGTAAGTTGCACTCCTGTTCCCTGCACTTTTGCCGTCTTGGACCATTTCGCGTGCCTCGACCAAAGTCAAACAAAACCCAAGCAAACAGGAAAACGCGTTCTTCCTCGGCTAGCTCGTGGAGGAGCAGGAGCAGTAGCAATTGCTTCTCCATTCGCTGGTCCTGAGAATTTTGTTGGGCCTGGAGCTTCTGTTTTATTTTATTTTTTCCATGTTTATTTCCTTATTTTCTATTTCATTTCTGTTCCCATTTATTCTGTTCGCGCCAAATTCGCTAACTCAACGCTTTTGCCCCGACACTTTAGACCCACCGGAGAAGATGCTTGCCAGTATGTTTTGTCTTACGTTTACTCACCTTTTTGTTGTGTCCTTTGAGCTTATTGGGTTCTTTGGAGTTCATTGAGCTCGTTGGATTCACTGAGCTCATTGGGTTCCCCCATGCATGGAGCTCCTCTGGTTCTTCGCTGTGGCTTCTGGGCCCGGGTAATTCAAAAGAGGGGTCTGTTGTGGCTGTCCTTTTGCATTGGCCCTTGTTGTTCGCCGTCGGGATCTGAGACGAAGATCAAAGCAAGCTCTAGCTTTTGCTTGTAGCTTTGCTTTGGCCGGATCTCCAGTTTGCAGATTTGCCGCAGCACATCAAAGCCAGCAGAGCAATGACAGAGGTCACGATGCTTCTGGCTTCTAGTCGCCCACACTTGTACCGAGCGGGAATGGACAATGCGACACCGGCGCCACAGCTGGGCTAGGGGAACTCCAACGAAAGCGAATAAGCAACAGCAGATTGCAAACTGGCACGAGGAAAAATAAGCTAACTGGCGGAACCGCAGAGCACCCATCAAAGCCGCATATTGGAAGTAAGTTGGCACTCTCCTCCACCCTGAATCCTTTGCCCTTGCCCTTTTGCCATTTTGCTTATGCGCCTCTGCGCTTTGCACTTTGCACTTTTGCGCCATGCTACTTTGCTCAACATGGCCGGGTCTCGCCCGCACCCGCTTTACCTCTCTCTTTACTGCCCCTGTCCATCCTACGATCTCCACACTCGTTGATCTCACTTGGTGTAATTGCGTCTTGTGACCAGCACTTCCCTTCTTATCACTTCCCCCACGCCTAGTCCGTAGGACTTTCAGGGAATCCGATCCTTTGGGCCGTACACGGCAGGCAAATAACAATGTAATAATGCAACCGTGCTAACATGCCGAAAGGCATCGAGGAGTACCAGAAGATGTACGAGGAGTCCGTCAAGGAGCCCGAGAAGTTCTGGGGCCGTCAAGCACGCGAGCTGCTCACCTGGCAGCGTGATTTCCAGACAGTCAAGAGCGGCTCTCTGGAGAACGGCGACTGCGCCTGGTTCCTCGAGGGCCAGCTGAACGCCTCCTACAACTGTGTCGATCGCCACGCCTTCAAGGACCCCAACAAGGTCGCCATCATCTACGAGGCCGATGAGCCCAGCGATGGCCGCACCCTGACCTACAGCGAGCTGCTGCGCGAGGTCTGCAAGACCGCATACGCCCTGAAGCAGATGGGTGTCAAGAAGGGTGATACCGTCGCCATCTATCTGCCCATGATTCCCGAGGCCGTTATTGCCTTCCTGGCTATTACTCGTATTGGTGCCGTGCACTCCGTTGTCTTTGCCGGTTTCTCGTCCGACTCGCTGCGCGACCGTGTCCTGGATGCCGAGTGCAAAGTCGTCATCACCTCTGATGAGGGCAAGCGCGGTGGCAAGCTGATTGGCACCAAGAAGATTGTCGACGATGCGCTGAAGCAGTGCCCCGACGTGCGCCACGTGCTCGTCTACAAGCGTACCGGCTCCGAGATCCCCTGGACCGAGGGCCGTGATCTGTGGTGGCACGAGGAGGTCGATAAGTGGCCTTCGTACATTGCCCCCGAGCCCATGAATTCGGAGGACCCCCTGTTCCTGCTGTACACATCTGGCTCCACCGGCAAGCCCAAGGGTGTCATGCACACCACGGGTGGCTACCTGGTCGGCGCTGCCGCCACTGGCAAGTACGTCTTTGACATCCACGACGGCGACCGCTACTTCTGTGGTGGTGATGTCGGTTGGATTACCGGCCACACCTACGTCGTGTACGCCCCGCTGCTGCTAGGTGTTGCCACAGTCGTGTTCGAGGGCACGCCGGCGTACCCCGACTTCTCGCGCTACTGGGATATCATCGATAAGCACAAGGTCACACAGTTCTACGTCGCACCGACAGCTCTGCGTCTGCTGAAGCGTGCCGGTGACCACTACGTCAAGCACGAGATGAAGCACCTGCGTGTGCTGGGCTCCGTCGGTGAGCCGATCGCTGCCGAGGTCTGGAAGTGGTACTTTGAGACTGTTGGCAAGGAGGAGGCCCAGGTGGTGGACACATACTGGCAGACGGAGACTGGCTCCAACGTCATCACCCCCCTGGCCGGTGTGACCCCTACCAAGCCCGGCTCTGCCTCGCTGCCGTTCTTCGGCATCGACCCTGCCATTATTGACCCCGTCAGCGGTGCCGAGATCTCGGGCAACGACGTCGAGGGTGTGCTGGCTTTCCGCCAGGCATGGCCCAGCATGGCTCGCACTGTCTGGGGCTCGCACAAGCGCTACATGGACACGTACCTCAACGTGTACAAGGGCTACTACTTCACGGGCGACGGTGCCGGCCGTGACCACGAGGGCTTCTACTGGATCCGCGGCCGTGTTGACGATGTCGTCAACGTCAGCGGTCACCGTCTGTCGACTGCTGAGATCGAGGCTGCCCTCATTGAGCACCACGCTGTTGCCGAGTCTGCCGTTGTCGGCGTTGCTGACGAGCTGACCGGCCAGGCCGTCAACGCCTTTGTTGCGCTCAAGAACCCCGCCGATGCCACCGATGCGCTGCGCAAGGAGCTGATCCTGCAAGTGCGCAAGAGCATTGGTCCCTTTGCGGCGCCCAAGGCCGTCTTCATCGTGCCCGATCTTCCCAAGACCCGCTCCGGCAAGATCATGCGCCGCATTCTGCGCAAGATTCTGGCTGGCGAGGAGGACCAGCTCGGCGACATCACCACGCTGTCTGACCCCAGCGTCGTCGAGAAGATCATCTCGGTCGCTCACGAGGGCAAGAAGAAGTAAACAAAAGGAAACAACACAAAAAAACAAAACAAAACAAAACAAAACAACAACAGATACGAAACCAACAAGATCAAATTTGCTTTTCTGTTGACGCTGTCGACTGTTGGGGGTTGATTTATTGAACTATTTTTGTCTTTTTAATCTGTCTCGACATTTCTTTTTCTTTCTACATCCACACATCACCTCATCTGATCTGCTTTCTCGTGGTCTTTACCTATTACCCCTTACGCCCCCAAACGTCCGTTTTATTTTACTTATATATTGATTGCGTGTTATGCTAGCTTGTTAATTCATTACTTCTATATTTTATCTTGTTGTCTTGTCGTCTTATATCCTGATGTTGTGAGCCTGATATAGAACAGTGAAGCATATAGTACTTCGATCACGTCTACCATCATCTACTTACTCTCACTTGCCTCTTATCTCCATGTCTGGCCGATATCCTATCTAAGCAAGCATATCAGCCTGCTTGAGTCAATCCTCCTTGTAGCTATGAGGCAAACCCCTGGAATATGCCGTAGCAATGGGTCAAACTGTTCGCATCACGCAGCGACAGCCGCTGGCTTGTATAGGTAGGCATCGGGCTCTGCTGTAAAACAAAGAGACCAATAGCCTAGAGTGTACCCGCCGCAAAGTCAAATGCGACAAGCAGGCCCCGTGCGGCCGATGTCTCCGTGCCGGCATGGCATGTGCTCGCGAAAAGGTGCTGGCTTCCAAGGTCGTCGCCAAGCACGGCGAGGAACTGGCCTTTCTACGGTGGCTGCAGGTCAGATTGGAGAAGCCCACAACCACGGTTCGTGATGTTTCAGAGGATGTTTACAAGAGGATAGCCGCTCTTGAGGTGGGTGCTAGTGAGCAGCTGTTCAGTCAGCAGCCAGAACTGGCTGTGGCACTCCCTGTCGAGGTCTTGAGTTCGAAAAATGAAAGGACACCAGAGTGCGCGGCGGCAATCACGCTTGAGAGCCTGGTCTGGGATCGCCACTATGGCGGCTGCTATCCACACGGGAGCTGCAGCTGTTCGCGGCACCGGAGCTCGGCCGAGATGATACCTATCCGGTGTGACTCTTCTCTTTCTTTAGCGACGATCCCCAAGTGCCACAAACCCACACTCATGCCCGGCCTTGCCTTCGCCTCTGACTCGGCCAAGCTGGTGCGTTTTCATATAAAATACCTAGCCTGGCATCATGGTATCCTGCATACTCCCACATTCCTAGAGCAGTGCGCGATGTTTTGGAATACGAAAACATGCCGTCATCCTTTGTGGATGGCGCTTTACTATGCAGTTTTGAGTGTGAGATATCACCACAACACCAAGTGCCATCTTTATTACGGATTTTCAGTGCACGACATGGTCGATCCAGAACAGTCCACGGCTTCAAAGCGAGGTCGGCATAAGTGTGCCTGCATGTATAGTTTCTCCTAAGTCGTCATATAAACTAACTAACAACCAAGTCGTAGCCGAGCATGACCCGCGACGGTTCTTTGAGGTCATGGTCGACACTCTCTATTCCGAGAAATTCCTCGAGACAGCTTCGAGTGAGTCTATCTTCTCGTTCTTTTTTCTGATTAACTAACAAACAAGTGTACTCTGTCCAGGCCATTACGCTGTCCACAAAGGTTGCCCACAATCTGGGCCTCAGTGATCTCAACGCCAGCCTCGTTGCGGCTGCTATCCGGCTCGCGCAGTGCATGGGTCTGCACAAGATCACGGAGAGTCCACGATCGCAGACCGACGGCACCGGCCAGTGGTACGAAAAGATTGAGCGAGAGACCGGCAAGCGCGTGTGGTGCTAGTTAGTCTTGCAAGACCACTCTGGCGTTTGCTTCACCGATTCCTACAGTATGTCCTTAAAAAATAAATACACAAAGCACAACTAACACCCAGGCATCAATCCAAAGCACTGCTTGCCCGAGCTTCCCAAGAACTGCGACGACCACGACCTTGAGGAGCGGGACCAAGGCGTCCCTACCATCACCTCGTACATCTGGACAATCGCGCTCAGTATGTTTACCCTTTATTGATCAAAGAAAGAGAAAAAAGGCTAATGATAGTCGCCGACTTGGTGCCAAAACTGTTTACCGAGCTAGGACCGCTCTGGAGCCGCAAGCCCGTCCGTGAGCAGTACCGCGACGTGCTCAAGGGCGACCAGGACATGCGCCAGCTCATTGGCGACATTCCGTCCTTTCTGCTCCGCGAAGATATCTCTGACAACCGCGTCGACCAGCCGTGGCTCGATATTGCGCGGCGCAGTCTTGCCATCACGGCCGCCGAGAAGATTATATTGATCCGTCGCCCATTTCTGTTCCCATCGTCCAAGACGGCGTGGTATCCGCACACGCGGGCAACCTGTGTCAGCGCAGCAACGACCATTACCCGCGAGTACGCCAACATTGTCGCTGCAGAGCATGTCTCTTTGTGGGAGCACTCGGCAAACTGTGTCACGGCGTCGATCATTCTGTGTCTCGAGCTGTTGTTTCCCCGGCCAGCAGCAGACTCGGATACACAGGTGCAAAGTGAACCACGGGACACAGCCTATTACGATCTTGTCGAATCGACCCGCAACCGTCTCACCAGCCGACGAGGTGATGTCATTGCAGCCCGCGGCGTGCGTCTCATTGATGCAATGCTATCTGTCGGTGGCTTTCCGGGTGTCTATCCGTCACCAGCAGCAGCATCAACAGACCCAGAAGATATTGCGGCCCGGTTTCTGGGAACAGATGCTGCGAGCCCGGGTGAGGCATGGCAGCCGACTTTCCATCCAACGGGTTCAGCAGGTGCAGACTTTCCACTTGACATGGACTTGGATGTAGGCGTCGATCTAGCAGGCCTTGACTTTGACAGTTGGTTTGATAGTCTTTTCCGAGCACCAATTGGATGAGATGGGGGCAGACTTTGGGCAGCCAGAAAACAATTTGAATTTATATGAACTAGTATTGAGCACAGTCGGCGGACTTTGCTGCCGTATTTTTTTAAAAACAAAATCGGGAATTCTTTACAAATGCCAAAAGGTTGTTTGTGACTTGTTTTTATATCAACTACAATGCTATCTAACAAGTGCCTGTACCAGAGAATCCAAAAACCGCTCTGCATTTACGGCTTTGGCCGCCTTAATCTTGGGCACGTCGGTCCACTGAAAGTCTGTCCGCTCGCGCCGGTCGACAACAGTCTGCCCCAGGCTCAGGCTGCTCTGTGTCTCGACCATGACCTTGACCTCTTCGACTTCAACGAGCGAGCTGTCGATAGCGACACCGACGGCAAGCGAGTCGATCAGACAGCACCACGACGCAAACTTTCTCGCTTCGGTAAACTGTAACAGACCGCACAGAAACTTGGCCCCAGGGGAGCGGTCGACTGCCTCTGCTAGAAGTTGACGGTGCTGCAGCGACAGTTCCATGCTCGGCAGTGTCACGACGTCGAGGCCGAGCGCAGTCAGATTGAAGCCGGCACCAAATACAAGCTTGGCCGCCTCGGGGTCGACATAGACGTTCCACTCGCTGACGGGGTTGTCGCCAGTGGCGCGCACGGTGCCGGCATCGCTAAATGAGCCGCCAATGATGATAACTTGAGCAATTTTGGACGGCAGGTCGGGGTCCTTGATCAGAGCGAGGGCGAGGTTTGTCAGGGGCCCGAGGCACAGCACCGTGATACCTTTGCGGCCGTTTTCGGATACGTCGTCCTTGTATGCATTGACTGTATCAATCATCAAATCGGGCCCGAACTGGCCGTTTTCTTCGAGGCCGCCTGCATCGACGAGGCCCAAATCGCCGAGACCGTCATTGCCATGAAAAAAGGGATCCCGCGGGTAGGCTCTGACAAGAGGCTTCAGCGGACCGCGTGCAACGGGAATATCGCGTGCCTTGGCCAAACCGGAAAGGTGCAAGATTTTGCGAGCGTTGAGAGAACAGGTATCCGCGAGCAGATTGCCGGAGACTGTGGTGATCGCACGGATGTGGAGCACATCGTGGTTAAGGGCGTAGAGCAGGGCGACGGAGTCGTCGATGCCGGGGTCGCAGTCGATCAAGAGGTTTTTCATTTTTATTTATTTTGTATTATACATGTTACGATTGAAGACTTGAGACAATGACAAGACCATGTGTATTAATACTCCCGACTCGGATGCTTGGTTGGGATTGCATTCTCGGACGACTTTGGACTCTTATCCGAGAGGTTAAAGCCCGAATAAGTTGGCCGATTCAGCTACTGCAACGGCTTGTCTGCACATAGTATGCCTTTCTTCCTATGCCCTACTGCTGTCCTATCCTTGGTTGGGATTAGACTCTCGGCCGGATAGCATCTTATCTCTCGGAAAGTAGACTTATACGTCTCTTGGCGATGCTTGTCTGGACGCTTTAGTTTATTTGGAGTGGCAGACTCTCTGGAATTGCTATATTCAAACATTTGTCTATCACAGTATGTTCTAAAAACATCCGTCGAAATAACAATCTTCTGCAATGGCAACCCTGGCAGAGGGAAAGGCCGACGTTCGCAAGCGCGCGTGGGAACAGCTGCGCAAAGTCGCTCGCCCCGATTCGCGCCACCACTACGACTTTGGCAGCTTCATTGCCGACTTTGACGGATCTGACCAGGCTACTGAGCGCCTCGTCCAGCTGCCCGTTTATATCGAGAGCGACATCTTCTTTATCACGCCCGACAACTGCCTCGAAGACCTGCGCCTCCGCGCCCTGCAGGACGGCAAGACGGTGCTCATCACGACCTATGGCATCCGCCGCGGTTTTTGGCTGTTGGACCCTGCGCACATCGACGCCGCCCACTTTGGCTATGCAGCAATGCTCGACGGCATGGAGCGGTTCGGGCAGGCGGTAACACTGGCTGACATTGTGGGCAGAGAATTGCAAATCAAGCTGATGGTGACGGGCACGGGCGCGATCAACCACCGCGGCGTGCGGTTCGGCAAGGGCCACGGCTTCTTTGACCTGGAGTGGGGGATGCTGTACTCGCTGGGGGTGATCAGCCCGGCGACGACGGCGGTGGGCGTGGTGCACGATTGCCAGGTGCTCGACGAGGAGCTGTTCCCGGAGGCGTTTGACACGGTGTGCGACTATGTGGTGACGCCGACACGGGTGATTGCGGTGGAGGGCCAAGCGAAGCCGACGTGCGGAATTCTGTGGTCTCTGCTGCAGCCGGGAATGCTGGAGGAGATTCCGCCTCTGCAGGAGCTCAAAGCGAGGATGCCAGTTTAGTTGTCTGATAAAATCACTTGTTCAAGTTGGCTAGTAAAGGCATTTGTGAGCATAGTATTTTGAGGTACACTTTATGCATGATAAACCGTGTTGATGTACATCTATCAAAGAAATAAAGGGATCGAGCAAGTGTACGGTATACTATGAGTAATGTAAGAGTCAATTCTCTAACTACTTCTTGGTTCGAGCCGTTCAATCTCCTCCCAAATCCACGGCGTGAGCGAGGAGCTAAAGTTGCGACTGAATGTGTTGTTGAGATAGCTGTAGCCCTCGTCGGGCACCACTCGACGGCCAGCTTGGATCCCGAGGACTGCTCGATGCTCCCGACGAGCGGACGCAGCGAGTCAGGCATTGCCGTCGCCAGGGCGTTTTCGAACCAGCTGTTTTTCAGTATATTTCAGGACAAAACTTGAAGAAAACTCACGCTGCATAGTAGAGCATAGTTCTGGTCTCGTCCGTCGGGTTCGGCATGCCGGCGTGCCTAGCCGAACCCGACGTGCCTATGAGTCAGTATCAAGTACAGAAATCGATAGGAGAAAACGCACCACAAACGAGGATCCCTCAAGACAATAGACCCTTTCTTTATGACCGGGTAGCACGGCGGTCGGACGTTGCGCCGCGCGTCCAGGTGGTCGGCAGCAATTGCCGGGTCGCCGTTCCCGACGTGGCACGCGAGTGTCGTGTTTTGGGTGCCGAGCCACAGCTCCGTGGTGCCGTTGTGCGGGCCGACGTCGACGAGGGAGGTGTTGCAGGCGATGCCAAAGGCGTGGGCGGGATGGGCGCAGAGGATGTCGGCGTGGACGCGCTGGCGGTCTTGTGTGTTGAGCAGGGTGTTTGAGCGGATGAAGCGGGCTTCGGGGAGCGGGCCGAGGATGTTGGCGATGATGCGGACGGCGTGTTTGTTGCCGTAGATCTCGGGTGCGAGCCAATGGGCGGGACTTGCGATAGATTGCCGCCTCGTGCAGCGCCTTCACCGGCGGCGTCGTCATTGAGATGGCTGTCCTTAGCTTGGTCTACATCCCTTTAACCAGAGGCATCGACAACCTACTTGTAGACAGACTGGCCACCACGTAGCAGCGTGTCGGTATCCTTGAGCATCCTCACATTGAGCCTGTCAATGAGACCAACATCAATGGCATTTCAATAACGACTAGGCCGTCTGTGAAGAAAGCCTCATCGCGTCGTAGAGCTTCTTGTCGCTCATGACGCCGCTGTCGCGCTCATCGTCGGTAAGGCAGATCGATTGTGTCCGTCCATGGCCGTGATTACAATTTTGTTATCATCTCGTCCCGAAAGATCGAGACATGATGGTGAGGTATGTTGCTTCTACAAACTCCAAAGAAACCAACCCTGTCTTGAAAGTCATTAAAAACAAGGGTCTACTTTTAATGCCTGTCCTCACGTCGCCAGGTCGGGTACCATGCATCCTATTGGCGGCCTACCACCCGGTGACATTGGATTCCAGCCCGAGGCTATCTACCACTACAGTCTCCGACTATTTCTACGACAATCACCGCCACTATCTCGTCTAGCAGCGCCAATGCTCGCTATCCTATCTGTCATATACCGATCAGGAAACGGAGATGGTCTAGTATTGATTTGTGTGTAATTAAACAGCAGACAGACAGATGGAAGCATGCATGTGTATAAATCCTTGCGGCTGGCCGCCGCTTGAGTGTGTGACCACAATCTGCAATACACCAAACAAAGTACACAATTCCTGAGCTCGATCGACTTTGCAATGCTCGACAAAGGCGACCTCATGATGGCCCTGGTCCTCGTGACCGCCGTGTTCAACGGTTGCACGCAGGGCTACGACCAGAGCATGATGAACAACCTCAACCTGGTCGACTCGTACACCGACTGTGAGTAGAATGGCACTTTCGAAAAGAGAATACGGCTCATAGACAGACTTTCACCTCGACAGCAACCTGCTCGGCCTGAATGTCGCCATGATCAACGCGGGCTCTGTGCTCGGCGGCCTGTTTGCCGGCCAGATGTGCGACCGCTGGGGCCGCAAGATGGGCATTGTCGCGTCGGCCGTGATCACAATTGTCGCGGTGGCGATCCAGGCAACGGCCACCAAAGAGGCGGCGTTCCTCGTGGCGCGCGTGCTGCTGGGCATGGCCATTACCGTCAACGGCACGGCGGCGCCCGTGTGGGTGATGGAGATGGCGCACCCGAGCAAGCGCGGCTTCCTGGGCGGCATGTACATGGCGGTGTGGTACCTTGCGGCGATCATTGTGTCGTGCATGTCCCTTGGAACGTACCAGTTTAATTCCACCTGGGCGTGGCGCGGACTGGTTGTTGTGAGTTTTTTCTTCTATTATGTTTTTCTTCTTTAAGACTCTGCTGACCATGCAGGGCCAACTCGTCCCATCACTCCTGAGCTTGACGACCATCTACTGGATGCCCGAGAGCCCGCGCTGGCTGCTGTCGCAGGACCGTGATGCCGAGGCATTCGACCTGCTAGTGATGCTGCACGGCAAGGGCAACCGCGAGGACGCGCTGGTGCTGGCCGAGTACCAGCAGATCCGCGAGACGCTGCACGCAGAGCGCACGGCGCCGGGCGGCTTCAGGTCGCTGGTGGCGCCCAAGTCCAATGCGCGGCGGTTCGGCATTGTGCTCGCGCTCAACATTTTTGCGCAGATCACGGGCAGCAACATTGTCGGCTCGTACGCCGGTCTGATGTTTGAGGGCGCGGGCATCGACGACGTGCACGCGCAAATGGTGATCAACATTGGTATCAATGTGTTTTGCTTCGTGTGTGCCGTCGGCGGCTCGTTTTCGCTCGAGCGGTTGGGCCGCAAGTCGCTTTTGTGTGAGTCTTTTCTATCCTCTATCCTCGACAAGTACTAACTTGCAAGTCGGCGTTTCGTGCTGCATGGTCATCCTCCTGGTCCTGGTGTGCATCCTGACGGCGCTCTACGGCGACGGCGTAAACAAGGCCGCATCGTACGCCAACATTGTCATGCTTTACCTGTTCTCGGGCGCGTACGCGTTCGCCTACAGCCCGCTCACGTTTGTCTACCCGACCGAGATCCTGAGCTACACGCAGCGCGCCAAGGGCATCGCCGTCGGACAGATGATGTGCTACGCCTTTGGCTTCCTGAACCAGTACACGACACCGATTGCGATTGACAACATTGGCTGGCGGTACTATGCACTGAATGCAGCATGGGACGTGGTGGTGTGTGCGGTGATCTGGTTCTGGTTTGTCGAGACCAAGGGGCTGACACTGGAAGAGGTGGACTCTGTGTTTGTGTCCAGCGATGGTGGTGCTGTGACAGAGGCTGTTCGCATCTGTGAGGAGACCAAGGACATTGAAGGGTCGGGCAAGCAATACAGGGAGTAGTCTAATTCTACAGAACAGATGAAACGTCCAGCGCAGCCGTAGCGAGCGTCTAAAACGTCGGAGCATGTCACTGATCCCGTCGCGATGAATATTGTCAACTGTACTTTAGCGAAGCATCCTACAAAATGTGATCCGATTCAGGCTTACCATTTCTTTTTTGTTCTTTTTTTCTTTCCATTCAACTCTTCACTCTCTATTCCGTCGTATATGATCGTATCTCCGCTCTTGGCAGGGTTGCGCGGCCTTGCTCCAAGACCATTACGACGCTCGTATTGTCTTTTTCTTTGTCTTTTTTCTTTTTCCTTTTTCTTTTTATTCGTTTTACTGCTTATCAACCACCATCATCACTACCGACAACTCTAAACTCAAACAACTTAAACAACTTAAACTTTAACTCTATTTGCTCAACGACATTATTAATCCAGGCCGACGTCAACATCGTGGCGAAGCTGCATCTAGTGTTGTTTTTTATTCCCTTTATTTCATTTTGTATTCTTTTCTCTCAACTCCATGATAGGACACAGCAAACTCGCATGTCGAATCATTCCACTGGAGACAAGACAAGACGGCAAGACACCAAGATTCCAAGGCGTATGACAAGTTGCAGTGGCTGCTCTCAAGCCGGGCTGAGGCATCCCGGTTTCCTGGCTCTTGATCTGTGTCTGTGTCTGTACCACATTGTATTATTTGTTGTGATCTTATCTTTGATTGTTCTCATCTAATCATTCTATTTACGTCTTTGTGCCTTGATCCTGTCTGTCGGTTGTTGGCCGTTGGTCTTTGTCTTTGTTTTCTTCTTGTTTTCTTCTTGTTTCTTGTTTCTTCTTTCTTTCTTTTCTTTCTTTTCTTCTTTTGTTTTCTTCTTCATCAACTCCCTCTTCTATCCATCTTCATCACTGGACTTACCAGAGACCTCCCACTTGTGCACTTTCGCACTCGCTCTTCGCTCACACTCCTGCAGGCAACGCAATGCCCAGCCTGCCAAGAAAAGAGGGAGACTCGACACCGTTTGGCCAGCAGCCCCCTTGAATACGGAGTATTATTAGACATAAAAAATAGTAGCTGGGCTTTTCTGGACGTAGTACTTGTATATCTGCTATACTTGTTGTTTTGCCCGTTAGACACCCGTTTGCATGTTTCGGAACGTCTTCTTTTGATTTGATTGATCCGAATCGACTTCTTTTGATTTTTACCTGTCGACATCGCAACGCTTTGAAGCTTTGACAGCATCAACAGCTCGACTGCATCGTCGTATCGAATAGTCGGATCAGCTGGATAGATCACTGCTGTTCTCGTCTCACCCAATCTCACCTCATCGTGTCGTCTCCATTCCATCTCGTCTTTCCATCTCGTCTTTTATTCTCACCGTACCCACGTTGATACTCGATCGACCCTCGTCTGCAAGCATCTCAACTTCGCATCTAATCTCTACCGACGTCACTATACTGTCTTTATTGAATCACTGTCGCTGTCCTCCCCTTCACAAGCCACCACCGTCCACAATGCGCCCTCCTGGGCCCCGGCCCTCGGGTGCCTCAACCTCTCTGCTCTCTTTGATTTCCGTCTTTTCTCTAGTTATATTCTCATTGTTCGGCACTGCCATCGCCGACTCGCGCCCGCGCAATCCGCTCCGCGCCATCGCTCGCCTCCAGAACCCCGTCCTCCACACACCTGACCACTACGTCCATGCGCGCTCCGTCTTCCAGCTTTCTTTCACTCTCAAAGAACAAGAGTCTGGCCGCTCGCTCAACGTCCGTCTCCGCCTGCAACCCAACCACGATATCATCGCCGACGATGCCGTCATCCACCACATCAACGACGACGGCTCCGTCGTGCACGAGCTCATCAAGCGCGACGACCACCGTGTATTCATGGGCGATGCCTTTGTCATGAGCACCGACACAGCAGACGGAAACGCAGGGGTCAACGCCGGCTGGGCCAGCGTCTATGTCCACCACGACGGCCCGCACCCCGTCTTTGAAGGCTCCTTCCACATCGCCGGCGACCACCACCACATTCAGACAATCCGCCACTACCGTGACACCCGTGTCGGCGGCGATCCTCTCGTCATTCCCGGGTTTGCCGAGACCGAAAACGACGCCATGGTCGTCTGGCGCGACTCGGATGTGATGCCCGACAAGAGTCTCCAGAGCGAGCTGCGGCGCAGCCTGGACGGATTCGACACTCTCGAAAGCCTCGGCCGCCGCTCGTCGTGCTCGTCCGACGGCCTCGTCTTCAACCGCGACGACACCCACCCCGTCTACTCGGGCATGGACATTGACCTCGACAAGGACGAGCAAGACAACTGGCTGTTTGCGCGCCAGATCGACGGCACCGGCAGCTCGGGCGGAAACTCGGCCGGTGTCAACCTCACCACCACCATCGGCAACGACGCCGGCTGTCCCACCACCCGCAAAGTCGCCCTCATGGGCATTGCCGCCGACTGCAACTATGCCGCCGCCTTTGATTCGCGCTCCAACGCATCCAGCAACATCATCGCCCAGATCAACTCGGCGTCGCGCGTCTACGAGGCCCAGTTCAACGTCTCCCTCGGCATCCAGAATCTGGTCATCCAAAACAACAGCTGCCCCTCCGACGCCACCGTCGCCGCCTCGGCGACGCCCTGGAATGCCGCGTGCTCGAGCGGCATCGATATCACCGAACGCCTCAACCGCTTCTCCAGGTGGCGCGGCGACTCCGCCAACGACACCAACGCCTTTTGGATGCTGCTGAGCACGTGTGCGACCGACTCCGCGGTCGGCCTGGCGTGGCTCGGCCAGCTGTGCGTGTCCGGCTCGCAGTCCGACGGCAGCAGCTCCAACGAGACAATTGCGGCGACCAACGTCGTGATCCGCACGTCCACCGAGTGGCAGGTCATGGCGCACGAGACCGGCCACACTTTTGGCGCCGTGCACGACTGCACCTCGCAGACCTGCAGCGACGGCACTGTGACGCGCCAGCAGTGCTGCCCGCTGAGCGCCGGCACGTGCAATGCCAACGGTCAGTTCATCATGAACCCCAGCACCGGCACCGGTATCACGCAGTTCTCAGAGTGCACCATTGGCAACGTGTGCTCCGCGCTCGGCCGCAACAGCGTCAAGTCGAATTGTCTCTCTGCGAACAAAAACGTCACGACAATCACGGGCAGCGAGTGCGGCAACGGCATCGTCGAGGAGGGCGAGGAGTGCGACTGCGGCGGCACCGCCGGCTGCAGCGCCACCGGCAACTCGTGCTGCGACCCCGCGACCTGCAAGTTCACCACCAATGCGCTGTGCGACCCGTCCAACGACGAGTGCTGCACGTCGTCGTGCCAGCTCGCATCTTCGGGCACCGTGTGTCGCGCCAGCACCGGCGACTGCGACCCCGCCGAGACCTGCTCCGGCACCACCGCTGCGTGCCCGGCCGATGTCACGTCGCCCGACGGCACATCATGTACCATCTCTGGCCAGTCGCTGTCGGGCCTCACGTGCGCGTCCGGCCAGTGCACGTCGCGCGACCTGCAGTGCAAGACCCTGATGGGGTCGCTGACGACCGGCAACGATACATATGCGTGCAGCTCGCAGGGCTGCCAGCTGAGCTGCGCATCGCCCGAGTTTGGTTTCAGTACGTGCTTGTCTATGGACCAGAACTTTTTGGACGGCACGCCGTGCCAGGGCGGCGGCCACTGCGACAACGGCAACTGCGAGGACGTCGACGCCGGCAAGGAGATTGTGTCTGCGATCAAGAGCAACCTGGACATTGTGATTCCCGTCTCGGTGGTCGTCGGCATCATACTGTTGGGTGCCATTCTCGGCTGCATCCGGTCGTTCTTCCGGCGCCGCAAGCAGCAGCGCCGCATCCGCGACATGGCACGCAACGGCATCCCGCCGCCGCCGGTGCAGCCGTCGCGCATGAGCGGCTGGTTTGGGTTCAACGGCAATACGATCGCGCGCGGCGGCATGCAACAGCGCAACAGCAAATACTATGCGCCGCCGCCCGAGAACATCAACATGGCTGCTCTGCCGCCGCACCCCCGGGACACGTCTCGGTCCAACCACGGTGGAAGCACCTATGGAGGCTCGCAAGTCGGGTCGCACCACTCTGGCGGCCCGCGTACCCGTGGCGACCCGCGGTTTTCACAGAACCGCAACGTGTCGCCCGTACACTCGGCCGACTCGTCCGACGCGGGCTTCCCGCACGAGCCGCCGCCGCCGTATGTGCGGCCGCCTCCGGGTCAGGAACCATGGAGGCCGTCTGGACGGTTTGCATAGCTGGTATCTTAAATTTGTTGGTCGGTAGCATTCACGGCGTTTGTTCTTTTCTCGTATCTATAGCATGTCATCGTAGCTGTTGCGATAATAAATAATGTTTTCTTAACAAAATAAACACAGTTTTAACCTCGTCTTCCAGAAACAGCTCCTCTGTTCCGCACGGACCGTCTCGGCCGCATCGGCCCCCGCTCCTGCGGACTCGTCCGTGCCCGCCGCACGCTCCGCGTCTCCCGCATTGTATGCGCAGAGTCCACCAGGTCCAGCGACCGAGCCCGACGTGGCGTACACCGCCGTCTTTTGGCCGGTCTGTCGCGCGGACTGTCCGGTGGTGTCTGCGACAGAACCCGCGGCTGCAGAGATTCGTAGGCCGGTGGCGGTGATGTTGTTATTATTGGTGTTGGCGGTCCTGGCCGTGTCATGGCGTAGTCCGGTGGCGGCGGCGACACTGCACTGTACGGCGGCGGTGCTGGCAAATCTCTGTCTCCGTCCTCCGCATCCACCGGCGGGCCATGGCCGGTTCTGCGGCGTGCGAGCAGCATCAAGACGAGCCCAATGTGGCCGTCGTTGGTTGGCACGCCGCCAGACGACGGGGAGCCCGATGCGTGCAAGTGCTGCGGGCTTTCGGGGCTTTGAGAAGTGTGAGAGTTGCGAGACTGCGACTGCGACTAGCAAGATCGCGACGGACGGCCGCCTCTGGTCATGTCCGTGGCGTGTATGTGGCGGGTGCTGTCTGAGCTGCCCATATTGTCGGTATAGTTGAGGCCTGCGTGGCGGTGGACGAGGGTGTTACGGGTGCGGCGAGCGCGGGCGGCGCGGTGCGGTGTATTTCGGGCCATGTTGTCTTGGAGTGATAAGATACAAGATGTTGATGCTGATACTGTCATTTGCTGCTGTAAGAATGGATGATAGACGGCTGGAGTAATCATGGCGACGTTGGGAAATGCCATCAAAGACTGCCACATGGGACGAGCATACATCAAGTAGAGAGAGAGCTGCCGGGCCTGGTCTTGCCGTTGATATAAAAGCAACACCATGGCAACAAAGGCAATCATTAGTCACGGTAAATTGGATGTCACGCAGGCAGGCAGACAGGTCAATTTGAAAAAAGGTTGGATTGTTTATCGAGCAGTAAAAGTAGCAACAGTGAAGAACAGAGTCCACCGACTAAACAACATCGTGAACATAAACATGGCAGAACAAGAAAAGGTAATAAAAATAGAAGCGAAGATGGAAAGTAACAGTGGCAAACAGCAAAAAAACAACAAAAACAAAAAACCGTTTCACCGCCCAGGAGTAATAATACTAACACTAGAGACAAAGGAGATGGAAAGAGAGACAGAAAAACAAAAAGAAGCCAGTTAAAAAAAGAGACACTTTTACTACGACGACTCCGTCTTGGCAATGATGCCGTTGATGGCGCCCGCAGACGAGGCTGCCTTGGAATCGCCCGGCGCCGACGCAGCCGAGCTGGGTGCAGGGCCTGCAGACGTCGCAGGAGCAGCGCTTGAGGGACCAGCAGACGGCAGGACCTTCTTGTCATCCTCGCCGCTGTCGTCGTAGTCCTCGTCGACCTCGACGTTGCGGGCGGCGCGCTCGGGCTCGTTGGGCGCGCTGGCACTGGCACTGGCACTGGCAGGGCCGGTGCCATTGCTGGGGCCAGTGCCGTTGGCCGAGGGCGGCGGCACACTGCCGGACGCAGCATTGGCCGAGGGGTTGCTGCTGCTGCCGAGCACAGGGGTGCCGTTGGCCGCACCAGTGGCCGCACCGCTAGGGCCGCCGCTGGCCGGGCCGCTCGCGTTTGACACGGGCGCCGGCGGCGGCGGGCCGTGCGGGTCAAGGTGGCGCGGCTTGTGCTCGTCCTGCGGGTAGTCCTTGGGATCAGGGCCCGACAGCGGGCCCTCGTGCGCGCTGTGGCCGCTGTGGCTGTTCTGCAGTGGCGGCAGGTGGCTGGGCGGCAGGCCGTGCGTCGGCGGGTGGTGTGCGGCCTCGGACGGGTGGTAGCCGTCCGCGTTGCCGTGCCGCTGCTGCGGGTCGTCGGACCGGCGGATGTCGTCCATGCGGCGCTGGTCATCCGCACGCCGCTGGTCGTCGTACCGCCGCGCCTCCGACGAGTTGCGACGGTAGATGTCGTGCGGCGGTGTGGACGGGCGGCGGTGACGGATATCGTCCATGCGCGCGCGGGCCTCCTCCGATGCAGGCTTCTTGGCCGACGACGCCTCGTCCTCCCACTCGCGCATGCGCTTGGGGCCGACCGAAGGCGGGCGGTCGTGGACGTTGCCGCCGCGCATCATCGGGCCCTCAGGGGGCATCGACGACTGCGACTGCGACGGAGGCGGTGGGCCTTGCTCAATCGGACCCTGGTCACTGTGTGAGTACGGCGGCGGGTGCTGCTGCGGGTAGGCGGACTTGGGCGACGGCATACGGTTCTCGTGCGCGGCGCGCGGGTCGTTGCGTGGCGGGCTCGACGCGCGGTACATCATGGGACTCGGGCCCGCAGAGTGCTGCGACGGCGGCTGCGACGGCGGACCGTTGATGCCGTTGCTCGACGCAATCGGTGCCGGGCCAATGTAGTTGGGGTTGTGCACGCGCGTCTGCGACTGCGACGGCGGCGCCGACGGCGGGCCCTGCGGCTGCTGCGAGGGTGCGCCAAACAGAGACTGTGGCGGCGGCGGCGACCGTCTCATGGGACCAGGGCCACCGGGACCATTGGGGCCGTTGGGGCCAGGGCCGCTGGGACCCGGGCCGCCAGGGCCGCCAGGACCGCCAGGACCGCTTGAACCATTGGGACCAGGGCCGCGTCCCTGCTCAGGGTAGGGGCGGAGCTGCTGGGGCTCCTGGCGCGGCGGGCTGGACGGGCGGCCGGGCGGGGGAGGTGCGGGGCCGCGGTAGGGCTCGCGGTTGTCAAAGGGGTTCGGCGGCTGCGGCTGCATCTCGGAGAGACGGCCCCATCCGTTGGAGCCTGGGCCGGCAGGCGGGGGAGGACCGTTGGGGCCAGGACCGTTGGGGCCGGGGCCGTTGGGACCGGGGCCATTGGGACCACCGTTGGACTGCTGGGGCGCAGAGCCAGCCCACTGAGGACCCGGCGGGCCGACAGCGTTGGACTGGTAGGCGTGGGGGTGGACGTCGGTGGGCATGGGGGCGCTGCCGACGCCGTTGGAGCCGCTGCGCAGAAGCTGGAGACGGGCCTTGATGTGGGGGTTGTTGGGGTCGAGCTCGGCGGCGCGCTGGTAGGCATCGAGGGCGTCGCTGATCTGGTTGTTGCACGACTCGTAGAGGGTGCCGAGGTCGTACCAGACCTCGGAGATGAAGGGGTTGAGGCGGATGGCGCGCGAGTAGGCGTCGAGGGCGTCGCGGTACTGGTTGATCTGGTAGTAGAGGACACCGATGGAGCACCAAAAAGTCGGGTTGCGGCCCTCGCGGTAGACGGCCTGCTGGTAGGCCTCGTACGCCTTGGGGTACTTTTGCTGGGACATGTAGCAGCGGCCGAGCAGGTACCAGCTCTGGGCGTCGCTGTTGTCGGCGGCGACGGACTTTTCCAGGTACTCAATGGCGCGGTCCTGGCTGGCAAAGGCGCTGCTCTGGTTGTGATACAGCCAGCCGAGCTGCTGCAGGACCTTGGCGTGGTTGGGGTCGCGCTCGAGCACGCGCTGGTAGGCGCCCTTTGCGTTCTCAAAGTCCTTTTGCTGCTCGTGGACGTGGCCGATCTGGAACCAAATGTCCTCCTCGGTCAGGGGCGCGGGCGGCGAGTTGACAATGTACTTGAAGCACTCGAGACTCTGGGCGTACTTTTGCTGCTGCTTGTAGATTATGCCGAGACGGAAGTAGATCTCGTTGGACTTTTCAAACTCGGGCTGCATGGACATGACCTGCGAGAAGGCCTCCTCGGCATGGTCGAGCGAGCCGTAGCGATCGTACAGAATGCCGATGCCGTACCACAGCTTGGGCTCCTTGGGGTTGCGCAGGTTCACGAGGGCGGACTGGTAGGCGGCGTAGGCCTGCTGCAGGTCGTCGATCATGAGAAAGCAGTGGCCGAGGCTGCCCCAGACCTCACCGTTGTTCTGGTCCAGCTTGAGGATGGTCTGAAGGTACTCGATGGCCTTGGGAAAGTCCTCGCGCGAGCGCAGGATCAGGCTGATGGCGTTCATTGCGGGGATGGACTGGGAGTTTGCCTGCAGGGCGCGCTCGTAGGAGAACATGGCCTCGTCCATGTTGCCCATGTGCTCGGCGACGCTGCCGAGCTGCATCCAGACGCTCTCGTTCATGGCCGAGATCTGGCGGGATGGGGCGTAACCAGGAGCAGGAGGGGCCGGGGGCGGTGCAGGGCCAGGGCCGGGGGGGCCGTGATGCATGTGCATCTGCATGGTCGGCGACGGGTGGTGCTGAGCCATGGTGAGGGGTGAAAGAAGGATTAGAAGGATAGAGAGAAAGAGAGGGAACGTGACAAGCTGCGCAAGTGCGCCAGTGATGAGTGACGAGTCGCACGCGGTTGTGACGTGGCGGTGCCTCTACTGCGCGAAGATAGTCGCTGTCTCTATTTCGCGTTGTGCCGTGTCGTGGCGGGTGATGTCAGATGTCGCGCGTCGATGGGCGGCGATGGCTCGAGTTGAGATTTGGGTTGAGGTTGAGGTTGAGATTGAGAAGGATGCCGTCGGCAGCGCGATGCGCGATGCTGTTACGGTAGTAGAACCGATGACAGTCTGACTGATAGACAAAAGGTAGTGATGATGCCGAGGGGGTGCAGCGATGAAGCTGACCAGAGCAAAAGAGAAGGAAGGGAAAGGAGAAGAACGAAGAGAAGAGAAAGAGAATAGAATAGAAGAAGAGAAGAGAGGCCCAGTGCCAGTAGGCCGCGCTGTGATGAAGCGTGGATGAAAGACGGGATGAAGATGGTGATGGCGAGGCAGAGCAGGGCGAAAGCGAGGCAAAAGGCAAAGGCGAAGCAGAGGAAGGGAAAGGAGAAGAGCAGCCAAAAGACCCAAAGAAGGGGAAAAAAGAGGTTCGCACTTTCCCTGGTGCTTGTCTGGGCTTTTTGGGGTTGCTTTGGCTGCGGCGCGAACTTACCTTACCCACGAGTGTTTTTGGATTAAATTAATTTATATGTTTAATGATTTTATTAGGTAGTGAGCCGTCATCGTGTTTATTTTAATTTATCGATTTTATCGAATTATTAAACTCCGACTGATCGTATGCGGCTTAATTTCGCTAGCGTCATCTGTGTGTGTGTGAGAACAGCAAAAGGAAGGAGCAGGAAGAAAAAGATAAAATCGATAAAATCGATAAAATAATAATAATGAACAATGTTTGACGGGTGAATCACAGGCTGCATGGTACACAGGTACATCGTACATCTGGTCTGCAGTACTGAGTACGGTGGTACAGCGACACATGTGGATCTAACGCATCCCCGCCCGGCTGCTGCCAGGTCACGAGAACTCTGGGAGATGCGCTTGGCCAGTCTTTTGCTTTGTATCTGCTCTGTATCGTGCGCTGGAGAGAGGGCGAGACTCGACTGGAAAAGGTAGAGGGTACATTCAGTGGGGCCGAGTCGGACAGTGGGTCTGTGGCTATTGTGGGCTTGGCGTTGTATTCTTTTTATTTCTTGCATGTATTTATCTATTTTATCGCTCCTGCCGTTTCTGTCTCTGTCTCTCTGTACTTTTGCCCTTTCTTTTGCCCTCTTGCCTTTTGTGGCCCGCGCGCTGGCGTATGGGGATACGGGGCGTTCCCTGCCCCCTGATCTTGAGTGTTCCTTCCTTTTCCGTCTCGTCTCTGCCAGTCACGTCTTCCAGTCGTAGAGAAGACACTCTGCCAATCCACAGCAACCCACGCTAGAAGATAGGATCCACTCTCTTCCAACGCAACTGGCGACAGCAACTGGCGACTGACTGAAGCTCATTGAACTGGTCCGTGCACAGACACGTCCACGCCAGAAATCCAGAAATCCAGCGAAATTGCTCGTAATCCGTCTGTGCAGCGATTAGCGTGCCATTGTCGCTGCGGACCGTTTGCCACCTGGCTGCTTGGTTTGGGTTGGTGTAGATACAGCAGTGGATGCCTGACAGCCTGATGAGAAGACGCCTGTACGCGCCCAAGTTTGATTAGTCATCCTTGTAATGGGCGTCACAATGTTTGTAATGAAGATGCATCGCGTTTCGAATTATCCTCGTTGTTACTTATCTCTACTAAACATACGTCATATCTTCATCTCATATCACGGATGCTCAGGTTGGATGTGCATTACCAGCCCAGTGATCAATGCATCAGCACATCATTGGCTCGGTTTATCCAGTCGGCCATTGGTGATGAGTAGAGATCGGGCACGGTCATGCAGAAAGCGAGTGCAGAGTGCAGATACAGTATGAGTACATACTTTGTAACAAGACACGGCGAGACACCAAACCGCGGCCGTGATCCGCTGCAGAAGCACCTATCAGATCAATCATAGCCAATCGCGAATAGCAATCCTGCGAGTATCTTGCCCTTTGCAGAGTAGCTCATCTCATTGTTAGTGCAAAGAACAAGAACAGAGCATTCCACAGGTGCGCTTCCGCCCTGGCCTTGGGCCTTGGGCCTTGGGGCTGTGGTCGTGGGTTGGGTTGTCTGTCTGAGTTTGGTGCAAGATTAGCGTGCTGTAGCCTGTAGCCTGTAGCCTGTCGGGCACCCTGAACAGTGGCGGCATGCTGAAACTGCCAATCAGTAGGTCTGTTCCGACTCTCTCAGTAATGGCCCCTTTTCATCCCTCTCACGTTTCCCCGTTTCCCCATCCAGCAAACACGACGTACTCTGGAATATATTTTTTTATATTTTCTATCATTTTCTACGCTACACACCCTCTGAGCCATTTCCTGGCTCTCCCAGTTGGCTCCTCTGCTCTCCTCTCTCCTCTCCACCAAGTAATGCAGTTTATCTACGGTTTATCTACACCCCTCGCCTCGTCTGTCATTAGATGTCCAATCTATTGTTTGATCTATTTTTGTTCCATGTTTCTCTACTTCTACCGTCTTCTATTCTTCCATTTCCGCGTCTTCCATTGGCAACCACAGTACAGAGTACGAGTAACGCCGTCACTCTGACCGTATTGTATTGTGTCGTCGCATTCAGCAGTAGCATCGCGTCAGCACCTTTGTCACGATGTTTGTACCGGTTGAGTTGTAAGAATGTGACAATGTTCGATGCAGCCTACTTCTGAGTGACTGAGTGCCAGTAATTGTCAAACAATTTATCGAATAAGACAGGCAGAATACCCTGCCTCTGCACTCGGGCATGCGGCCAGCCATCTCCCGTCATGGTTCCGACAGTGTACTTTTGTGATAGTGACACCTTCTCGCATCACATTGTCCTTGTTCAATCTGCTATCGTCTCATACATAGTACTTACTGCAGAGAAATCTCCCTTGTCGTACCAGCATAAAGGCAGCATAAAGGGGCTTGACATGGGCTGAAGGCAATGATCTCAGCGGCCGCATGGAGATGAAATGATCAATGCACGGGATGGCAGCTGGGTTGTTGCCGCCAGCACTACTCTGCAAACACAGTGACTGCAAGAAACTGCAACTTCTAAGCTTAACCCCGTACTAACCCTGTGGGTTGTCAGTGTGGGATAGCGGACATATCTTGCTCGTCTTGAGATAGGGGAAACAAACAATAGCCCGCTCCGTTATGGCTGGCAGTGGGTGGCTGCGGGTAGGGGCTGTGACGACAGGTGGCGGGTCAGCTTCGGTGTGGGCGCGCAGGCTTGTGTCAGATCTGTTATGTGATTGAGTCATTGTGTTTGTTTCTTTTGTTTCTTTTATTTTGGTAAAATATCGGTGAGTTGTTAATTGTTTTTAATATTTTATATAACAATACTATAGTTATTCAATTTGATTTAACCTTGAATAAAATAAATACTCGAGAACAAATCAAGTAAAAAATAAGAAGTTATAATGTAAGATATCTTTATACCTTGCTCTATCAATGTCCCGAGTGCTCTGCTATTATACCCTACTATCCTGCCACGCAAATATACACTGTCGTCTGGCATACAACTACCATTGATACACTTGATTAAGGCCGCTGCCGTGTTATATCGGCTGGGAATGCCTGAAACGCTGCAGCAGACCGCCATAAGAATACAGAATACAAAGAATGACGCAGCCGAAACCAAACAATACACAAGCATTGCACAGCGTCTGCCTCTGCACAAGAATATTTTTTTATGTATTTATTCATTTTATGTCTAGTCTCACCGTCGTCGCATCCGTAGATGCAGTGCATATGCTGTGTCTGAGACGAGAGAAATTCAAGAAAAAAAAAACAAGACAAAGAATACATCGACCTCCGGATCCTGCAAGGCCGGAGGCAAGGGAGCATTAGCTGGTGTTGGTGGGAGCTTTTCAGAGGCGAGAGGGATAGTAGACAATTCCACCACGTGCTAGCTCAGAGCTTGACACCAGAGCTCGAGTTCTTTGTTCTCGAGCTGATGGACTCGATTGTGAATGATATGATGAAAAAAGTAAAGAGTAACAACAAAAAGACAAGTCTTGTCCAATATAATAAACAATAGACAAAAGAAAAAGACAAAAAACGACAAAGGCATGGTTCGAACATGCGCGGCCGAAGCCATGAGATAGGATTGAACAGTCGATAATTCAAGTCTCACCCATTAACCACTCTGGCACTTTGCCAATGATATGCGATGAAGGGTAGAGAGGGATGGGGGGAGTATATGTGGCAGTTGGCGTGTCGGGAATACTAGGCATTGGACAGATAAAGCGATGCAAACCGACTGTGATTGTATTTGAGCTGCTTAATGAGAGTGGGAGCACGACAAGACCTGCATCATGTGAACATAATAAAAAAGGCAAAACAAAACAAAAACAAAACAAGACAGATGATGCAAGGCATGGCGGTGGCTGGGCGCAGAAACACCTGCAGACGCAGACGCAAGACGCAAGACACGAGCAGCACATCGTCTCGTCTTCCGACATGCTAGAAACATCTAGTCCGGCGGTGAATTCTGACTGACAATAAGAGACAATCAATAAAAGACGAGTAAAGACCCCGCTCTTTGCTGCATCTGCCACCGACGTCGCATCGCCTGCATATGCAGCGTCATACGCTCAAGACATGATAAGGTGGTAGACGCATTGTAGAGAGCCAAGGTAGACATGGATCAAGACGAGCACGCAAGCACTTGGTGGCGTGGACTTGAGTGTTGTTAATCAAATAAAGCGAGGCTGGATACTACTTGTATTGCTGCACACACTCTAGCCGCCCTGGCGTGATGCGGACAATACGAGTTACGATCAGTTGTGGAAAGTTTATTCAAACAAACAGTTAAACAATAAAAGCCGGTCGAGTGTATCAGTCGCGGATCCTTCACTCTCTGCCCTCTGATCCCATGCCGTGATCGCCGCGATCATTCCTGATCGACGTCTTGCCTTTTGTAGCTGTAAAGACTAGGAATAAAGAGAAAGAACACGGCTGCTCGGCATCCGTCCGTGTCGGTCCTCTATTGGATTGGTGACAGAATCTAGAAACGGCTGGTATTGTCACGCTTGCTTCCAACGCAATGCTGATCAGCCGGTGACTGGATGTATTGTCTGTCTCGGTATCTCATCATATTGACATAAAAAAACGACAAAAACAACAAAACAAACAAATAAAACCTGTAAACATTGCGCCGAGATACACCAGCATAACTAGACTAGAAAGTAGACACAACATACAAATATGCGTTGCAACACACAAATCAACAAGGTATAAAGCTTCTTTCCCTTTGATGAGCCCGCCCAGCCCAAACATTTCGTGTCGTCCCCTCTGCACCCCTCTGCTCCCCCTACACAGCCACAGCGTCTCGCGCCACCTATGCACTCGACTTGTCGCTCTCGTGCTCCGGCACATAGCTCGTCTCGCCCAGCAGACCGCCACTGCCACTTCCACCACCGCCGGGCGTCGTCATCGCCGCCTGCGTGCTTGGTGTAGGCTGCGCGGAAACCGTCGGGCCCGTTGCCGTAGGCGCAGGCGCTGGCGCTGCTGCTGCTGCTGCTGCTGCTGCAGGTGCTGCTGGTGGCGCGGGCCCCCGCGACGCCGCCGCGTGCAGCCGCTGGTCCAGCGCACGCAGAGCCAGCGCCCGCCGCCGCTCCGCCTCTGCGCGCGTGCCGCCGCCGCGGTGTGCGCTGTGTCCGCCGTGGTGGTAGTTGTCGTGTCCGGCCGCCGCGGCTGCGCGCGCCGAAATGTCGGCCGCCGAGAACGGCGTGCACACGCGCACGACCACCAGCACACCAAAGATGGCGTCGGCGACAGCGGCCACGACGGGCTTGATGGCCGCAGGGAAGAACTCGGCAAAGGCAAAGGTCTCGCTGGCGTCGCCGCGCAGCGGAGCCGCCTGGGACTCGAGGTCGGGGAAGACGCTCTTGTAGAAGCGGAGGTATGTCCAGCTGACGACAAAGCCGTAGACGGCCAAAAAGGTGGCGGCCGCGGTGAGGAGCGGCGTGAGCGACAGGACAAACACGACGAGCACGTAGAGCAGCGGAAAGCGCGGCACGCGCAGCGAGAAAATGCCGCGGAAGAGCGTGACGGTGTGCGCCGGGACGAGCTGGCTAAAGGCGACGAGGAAGGCGATCTGCAGCGGGACGGTGCCGGCGATCGAGGTCAGGGTCCAGTTCTCGTCCGACGTTAGGCTGAACAAGAGGACCAGCGTGGCAAAGGTGAGCAGGTTTGGCACGAGGGCGGCAACGAGAATAAACTTTGCAAACTCGCGCGAGGACCAGGCGCGCTCGAGGTAGCGGCCGCCCTGGTGGAGGGTGGCGCAGGCGATGGCGAGGGTGAACATGTTGCTCTCGACGAGCGTCGTTGTCAGAAACACCCAGGGGTAGATGATGGAGAGCTGGGGGATCAGGTTGAGGTAGGGGATCACAATGCGGGAGTTTGCCGTCCATTGGCGGTAGCGGATAGCGGCGCTGAGAATGGACTGCAGCACGAGCACGCCGAGCGCGATGCGCGTCACCGGCGGGAGGTTTAGCCGGGGGGCCATGTCGAAGCAGATGGCTTTGCGATGCGAGATGCGTATGCGATGCGTAGATGCGTGTGCGTAGATGTGAGATGCGTATGCGAGATGTGTCTTTAAAGCTCGCAAACTTAGAGCAGGCGAGTCGGGAGAGCGGCGTCGTCGGAAAGGAAAAGACGGCAAGCTGCAGGAATTGCAGTCGTAGTAGTCGCAGAGTCAGAGTCAAAAGGTAGTGGAAGCTGGGTCGGCGATACCGCAATGTCGTACTATCGTCGTGAAGTGACGATGAGGGTCTCCTCCTTTTTCCCTATTTGGTGCTATTGCTTGGTGCTACGGTACGTCCACGTCCACGTTAGCCAACGGCAGTGCCCCTAGGCCCAGGCTCTAGGCGCCCATTCCGGGTCAGAGACGTCGGATCTGGAAGCTTGGAGGGCTGAGTGGGACAAGCTATGTGTTGCCTGAGGCAGAAACTGACAGTCGACGATATATGACTAAAAGATGACTAACATATCCAAGCTGCGACCACTGTATTTTACAGCACTACTAGAGTCGCACCCGTCAAGATAGAACGAAGCTGGGTTATGGGCTGTCGCCTCGTCGCCTCTGCTTTCAGTGTGTCTTTACTGCGAGTATCTGACTGTTTCTTTTCTATATTTCCATCTATCGAGTGCTTTGTATTGCCCTTTCGGCTTGTCGTGTGCTTCTGTCTTCACAGGTCAGTCGCTCCTGCCACTTCCTGCCACTACACTGCACTTCAACAGCCGCATCCTCCAGCCAAGCATGCCCATGATTGGAGTCTAACGAAAGAGGAGCGTCTAAGATCACTTGATAGGATTCCCTTTTAAAGGCATCTACTCCGACCAACTCAAAGTGACGCATCTACGACTCGGACGCCCTCAAGCCCCGAGCCTCTGCCCTGAGGCCCTGAGCCTTGAAGCGCCGCCCCGTTGGAGATCTCGAAAGCGGTGGACCCACATCGAAATTCCTGCGTATTTATTTATCAATTTAATTGTGATTTATTTAATTAATCAAATTCTCAGTTTGACAGTCCCTCTTTGCAGACAGATCAAGTCTTGTTTTTCCCTTTGATTTCCTTTGATTTCCTTTGATTTCCGTTGATTTTCCATTGCCTTTTCTTTCCATTTCATATTCCTCTGTTTCACCTGGCTAACGAGTGAAGGAGCTTGACGAGAGAGAAGAAGAGAGGAAGAGAAGAAGAGAAGAAGAGAAAACTAAAAAGTACAAGTAGCTCGTAAGAGCATACTAATACATTCTCTACCACCTGACGTGACACGCTTATCGCCTGTTGCGCAAGAAATACGCGCAGACACTTTAGCAGAGGCGTGGAGTAAGCATATGTTGGTGAACTCGATAGGCCGAGAGTGTCGGTGAACGTTGACACGTAGGTCCTCTTTAATGTGTGTATTCAGTACGAAATACTTGATGTGATCAATCATAGAGGGGCTGGAGGCGCTACTGCGATGCCATGCTGATGGAAGAAGACAAGCCGAAGGATGAATAGAACAAGACCGCTGCCGTGGGCTGATTCAAGGGCCCAACACCCCTGAAACAAGAAACAAGGGTGGTAATCGGGCTGTTTACTCAGTAGCACTGGAGAGTACGAAGTAAGCATTGTTTGAACTGTTGATAATACAGCAATTTATCAAACATCTGCATAGTAGAGGGTGCATCGGCTGCCATCTGCCTCAACAAGTCATCAAATAGACTGTTGACAAACAAAGACGAGCTCAAGCCACTGGTCTGTCTTTACTTGACGACTGGGCATCTTACGAAGAACTACAGACGATCTTATCAACCCAGCAGACAAATCACCGTCAATTTCGGAACAAAAGATGTCGTATTCGCCACTGAGGAGCAGCCCGCTGAGATGCCGGTTCTTGGTCTGCCTGACGTCGACACGCGCTATGCATACAAGTAGATACTCATCACTGAGTATTACGGTGCAGAGCGGACAACGAGGAAGAAATCTGGATCGCCATCCTGTATCTGTAAGTAACTTTTATATGTCCACACACCTAAATGGTACGTTGAACCTTGTTTAAAATTGCAGGCATGTCAAGCTGTGAGTGATGTACTTTTAACGTGCAATCGCACACAAAATGTACACCAATCTCGAATTCAACCAAAAATGAAAAGCGGAAAAGAAAAAAGAAGGAAAAAAAGAATAAAATCATATGGGGTATCAGCGCGTGGGTAGCACCTGCCTTCCGTAAGATTGTGCGCTATCCTGGTACAGTACTCAGTACGCAGTACAGAGTAGTACTTGCCGTGGCGCACAAGCACGCAGCGCCCCCATGTATCTTTGCTTCCACTGAATATACTGGTTCATAAAGATACAATGTACATGCATCTCGAATTTGAGCCGAGTGGGGTGCAAGTAGAGGTACGAGAAGACATACAATTTGGCCTTTATTATAGGTGATGGATCTACAAAAAAAGTACCTCTACATGCCGCGGCCCCAGACCTGGCTGCCGCAGGTCGAAAAGGGTTTGACCTGGAGAGCCGTGGGCGCTGGTGCTGGCGCTGGCACTTGCGACTACTGGGTAGACTGCGAGAAAGAGTTCGCTCAGCCCTTGGTCGCAACTGATTGGGTCTCTCTTTCTATTTGTCCTTATTTGTCCTTTTATTACATAGTACAGTGGTTTCGGTTCGCTTTTGTCTTGTCGGTTGTCTGTGTCTATCCGCAAAGGCCAAAACTGTTAATGCCATTATTAAGTTGCATAGGTACTATGTCCCAAGATTTGCACAGTCGCCTTGTCCCTTGTCTCTTGCCTTCATCTGCCTGTCCCCTGCACTCTCATCTTCCGCCTTCCGTTCCGTTCTTCTTCGTCCTTCTTTCTTCTCCCTTCTTCTCTCAGTGCCCAACTCACCGCACCCACCCGTTCTACCAGATCAAGCCTGTCCTGTAGCTGTCCAGCGGTTGCGCCTTCCTGCATCCCATCGTACATTGAGGCTGTTCCTTCCTCTTTGGGTCCTCTCCCTCGCTTGACCACTCTTCTCCTATTCTCATCAACCTGTCTTTGTCATCATCAACATCCTCATGCGAGACTCCAGGTCTGGTTTGCCCTGCTTCTACCCTTTCTTTTGCCCGTTCTTTTGAGCCCTAGTCACAAGCACCAAAACTGCCTGCCTGCCACACCCTGACCATCCACCCTTTTAGCTTGGCTGCCGTTCATCGTCAATACTCCGTGCTCCGTAAGAAACACGTCCAGCATGTGACGCTAGCCTGATGGGTCGTTTGCCTGGAATTTATCGAATTGATCGTTTCATAGTAGTTTGTGTTTTAGTCTCCAGACAATTAAATCATTAAACTTTGCTATTAATTTATCTGCTTCATGATTCGGTTCCTTCTCTGGTTGTTTTCTCTGGCTTCGCGCTCTCGCGGCCTCTTGTCGCTAGCCCCATCGCCCCTTCCTGCATTGCACTGTTCCCTCGTGCGAGTAGAGTACTCGTAGATCTCGGATCCAGTCGCTAGACAGGCAGAGCTGCTACTTGTAGAAGCGCGTTCTGTATCTCTGCCAAAAGTACAGAGACTGCCGTAACCGCCTCGCGCCCAGTCTTCCCGTCTTCCAGTTCCAGTCTTCAGTCGTCCTTCTTTGTCTCTTGCCATTTCTTGCCAGTTTTGTCCCTTGTCACACTCGTGCCTTCCTGTATTGTCTCTCTCTTTCCTTTTCTGCATTTTGCCTGCCTTCTGCCATCCGTATCCGTACCTTCCCCGGCTGGACAAGACACCCACTCCAGACCGTTTCACACTCTACTTGTACTAAGCATACTTTGTACTCTAGCTGATTGCTTGCTGTATTTCTCCTCTTCGCCTAGCACCTACAGAGGATTAGCACAACAGAGCCTACTCTGTACGGTGTACCCCCCTTGCGGCGCCACCCCCCTTTCCTCTTTCAAGATCCGAATTCTTCATTCTTCATTCGTCCCATTTGGACAACCCGCTTTGGCTTTTGGCTCTCCTTCCTCCAACTCTTCACTGTCCCGAGTTGGTCTCCAATCCTCCAAACACCAAACACCAAACACCAAACAACTGCTATGCTTGATCTCAGTTGTCATTCATACTCACACTCTACTCACTCTACTCACTCTCGCACACACACAACCCACGCACAAGTCTGCGCACACCTTGCCTGACACCTTGACACCTACGCCTACGCCTAATCTCAATCCCGATTCCAACTTGATCCTCATTGATTTTCACCTCGATTCTCACTTGATTCTCACTTGATCTCATCTGATTCTGGACTCGGCCACAACAACCTTGCACCTCTAGCTCGACAACCTTGACAACCTCTACTTTTCAGCAGCCTTAATACTTTTGCACACTTAATCAACATCTCATTCTTGTCATCACCATCTTTACAGCGCGCGCTCCAATCTGCGCATCTAGCCTCATCAGCCTCACCAGCCTCGTCTCTCACTCGTCTCTCACTCGTCTTCACTCGTCTTCACTCGCCGCCCGCATCTGCACCGTGCGCGCCTGTACACGCATCACCAATACACGCCGCGCGCATCGCCGTCCCGTCTCTTCCAGTCATCATCTCATCACCACCTCACCTGACCTGACCCAGCACGCAGCTGTTCACCCTCCCACACCGCCGCCATGAAGGAGGCACTCGTAACAGATCGCATGAATTTTCTAATTTGGCAGTATGTCTTCTCTCTCTTTGTTGCCTTTCCACCAATGCATCCCCTCGCGCCGTGTCTCGGCACGCGTTCGGCTGTTGAGCGCGCTTCACCCTATCCCATGCACCCCGGCTGCTACCCCAGCATCCCACTCATTGGATCGCCACATCCTCACCTCACCTCACCTTTACCCTCACGTCAATCAATGTACTAACGCGCACAGATATCTTCTCGAAGGAAGTATGTATCTCTGTTTCTCTCTATTCTCTCTTTTCTCTCTTACCCCCAATCCCTACTAACCCCCAGACTACCGTGAGACTGCCGCCAAGTTCCAGAAAGAATGGCACATCGAAGAGCCGCAGCGCAAGTTTGACTTTGCGCCCTATGTCAAGACAAACTCGCTTGTCGACGTCGTTAACCTCGGCCTGCACTACTACGACATTAAGCGGCAATACTATGCCCAACGGACCCAGGTATGTACTTTGACGCGTCCTTTTATCAAACCTACCGCCCATGCCGACCACGCCGCTCACACTGAAAGAACGCCGTGACACGAGGTGTTTTCGGCCCCGACTCACTAAACACACCGCTGGCAATCGAGGATCGCGACGCCAAGGCACCTGTGTCCTCTGGTGATGCTGTCGCGCCCACATCTGCCGCATCATCATCAGCACCCGCAAAGCCCGCACCATCACCGTCACCCGCACCCACCTCTACCGCCACACCCGTCATTGCCCCGGTGCAGCAGAGCATTGAGGAGTCGGACGTCACGCGCAAACGCCAAATCGACAGCAAGCAGAATTCATTACCAAACGGCTCGCCCGTCAAGAAGCAGCGACTCGGCAATGGCTACGATGCCACAACGGCAACTACTGCCCCTACAAACAACATCAACACAGTCGACACCGCACCGCCGACGCCCATGGACATTGACAGCGCCGAAGCCCAGCACGCCTATCCGTCGCCAATGGAGCGCGACACTGCATTGACCCCTGCACCGCGCACAGAAGGCCCTGAGCAGAGCACCCAGGTAGTGGTCAAAACAGAGGATCTGGGCGGCGCTGCGACTTTTCTTAGGCTCTCACCCACACCCACCAGCGGCTTAGCAGTAGTGGATTCGCAACAGCCCGGTCACGAAAACCCCATTGTCCTGCATTGCGAGTGGAACCCACAGAACCCGTCGGTTTTGGCGGCTGCCGGAACAGATACGCTAGCCCGCATCTGGACCATCTCGCGTGCGACCAACGATGAGCCCGTGACAGATCACGTGGGACAACTGAAAACCGATAAGCCCTGTGATAAGCCTTACAAGGACCTGGTCGACGAGGCTATGCTGCCCAACTCGACCGTCACGGCTCTGGCGTGGAACCCCAGCGGAACCGAGATTGCCCTGGCCGTCGACTCGGGCAGCAGCGGCAGCGTCAGCATCTGGGCGTCCGACGCGACGTCGCTGTTGCGCTACAACATTGTCGAGCCCCCCGTCTTCAAGCTGCGCTGGAACCCCAACGGCTCGTCCATCTTGGGCCTCAACCCTGAGAATGGCGGCACCATGGTCACGCTGTTCTCGGCCAAGCAATCCAAGACCATCTGCCACGTGCTGCCCGACCACGACCTGACCGAGCACCCGCTCGAGGCCATCTGGACGACCGAGTCCGAGTTTTTGCTGTGCGGCGGCAGCCTGCTCGCCTTCTTCCGCATTGCTGGCAACGACATTGTTCCCGTTCGAAGCCACAATGAAAACAAGGCCGAGAACTTTGTGCTCGCCCAGTACGACCCGCTCTCGAAGCTCACCGCCACCGCCAACGACGTGGGCGAGATTGTGCTGTGGGACGAGTCCGGCGACCGGCGCGTCGTGCCGTCGCCCGGTGGTATTGTGACGTCGCTCGTGTGGCAGCCGCTGCAGTCGACGCCGCCGCCAGACGAGCGCCTCATTGCCGCCGGCACGGACCGCGGCCAGATCTCGCTGTGGAACGCGCGCATGCCCGCCAACAAGCCCAAGTACACGATGAAGCTTGGCTTGCCGGCGCTCAGCGTTTCCTTTACGCCCGACGGCGCGTTTATCGCCGCCGCCTCGCCCGAGCATATCCTGATCTGGAAGGTCGGTGAGCAGCAAACACCGCGGGCCAACTGGAACCTGCGGGGCACGGGCGACTCGTCGCTGTCGAGCCTGAGCCCCAAGACGAGCAGCGAGGCCGAGGCCGACGAGGAGGACACGTACAGCCTGTGCTGGGACGCGAGCGGCCACAAGCTGGCCTATGCCGTGAACAGCAAGCTGGCCGTGATCAACTTTTAGTCTTTTCGCGTGGCCTCTCACGACTGTCTCTGGCTGACGCCCTGATCGGAGTGTCTAATCTCACCCCGTCCCAGCTTTTTTCCCTCTCTTTCAAAATAGCTGTGTAATCTATTTTCTTTCGGTTTTGTCTTAGCGCTTACATCTTTACTTTATCTCCATCTCCATCACCAACATACCCATCAATGTCTCTTTCATACTTTCATGCGGGACCATGACGAAGACACGAACAACGAAGGCGGCGGTGGTTTCTTTTCTTTTCTTCTCTCCTTATCTGTCATCTGACTCTACATCTACACTCTCCTTTGTTCGGTGCTACCAGCGGGTTCCATTGGGTCTACTTGTCCAGCTACACATTCGATATTATTATCTCCTGCTTTGTGTTTCCTTCTTGTTTCCTACGTCTCGGTGGTGTTGGTTCATTCTGTTTACATTACATACTTGGTTACTTTTTATCTATATCATATCTTACACATTCAAGATAGACTACATTCTAAACATTTTGCAATGTCTTTGATGTCCTCTGCTACACCCATGTTATCCGAATGTCATATACATGATCTATTGATCTGCCTGGCTATAGTTACACGAATACATAAACGTCTTCATTTTTGGGTTTCGTCACCCTGTCCCCCTTATGAAGGAGGGGCCGATGTGGGAGGAGTGCCCGAGGAGGAGGATGTCGGGGTAGTCGGAGACGAAGTGGTAGTCGTCTCTGCTGCCGCACTCTCTGCCGCAGCCGGCACCGCGCGCCGCGGCCGCTTCAGGTCCTCCAGCGTCACGCCGTCGAGCCGCGTAATGCCAACCACGGGCGCATCGCCGCGCTTCACAAAACGGTACTGGCCCGGCAGCTTGTTGCCCGCCAGACGGAACGCATCCCGCGCCACCTGCTCGTGCAGCGCGCCGCGCAGCTCAAACAGCACCTTGTTGACTGAGCACCGCGCCGCCCAGTGGTCAAAACTACCCTTACCCTTACCCATACGGATCTGGTTCTTGTTAGCACGAAACTAAACTTGCATAGGCTGCTCAATTCGCTCCAAACGCACTTCGTTGCCCGACACGAAAACACCAATGTTGGCGTTGACGCGCTTGTACAGGCGGTACCGCTCACCACGCAGGCGCATCTTGATGGTGTCCTCGGCCGTCTTGAGCTGCTTGGCGCTGATGCGGCGGTGGTGGTCGAACATCTGCAGGCCGTAGTCGCCCCAGACGACGGTGGTGCCCTTTGTCGAGCCGCCGGTGGCGACACGGGGACGGCCCTTCATGACACGGCGGCGGCGGTCGAGCTGGGGCTCGAGCCAGGAGCCTGCCTGGACGGCAGACGCCGAGAAGGCACGGGCCTGTTGTGATGTAGAGGTGGCAATCGTTGGCCGTATTAATGACGACAAGCTGGGGAATGTGCGGGATGTTGAGGATGTGATTGACGATGTGGCGGAGGACGAGGCCGGCCCGAGGGTGAGCCGCTGCAGGGCCTGGCGCAGCATGGCAGCACCGGATGTGTTCATTGTGGGTGTGTTGATCTGAGTTTGAAAGTCGGTCGTTGCAAGCCGGCTCCGTGCTCCGATGCTGTCGTCGTATTTGAAAAAATCTACGGGCCAGTCGTCGGATGCCAAAAAGAAGCTAAGCTTGGGCCAGTAGAGTATTTTAGTGATCCAAATCGGGTTAGAAGCGAAATGAATTGACAAGATTAGTCATCTTTCCATTTAGGTTTTGGTGCCCGAGAATCCAGGCTACATCTCATCTACCTGGATAGAGCCCACTTAAAGCAGCACGTCTAGGTCACGTTTTTCGCGTCAGCTTCGCGTCTAGGAGCTAACACCACTTTAATCCCTGCGTCCCCTTTAGGAGATGGGATATTAGGCAGGAGCGATTGGAGCTTTTTTGTAGAGCGTTAGTACGCAGTAGGCAGGCTCGCAGGTCACCTTTTACGTGTAGCGTGTGCCGTGTCATCCCCACCAATTATCATTCTATTCACAACTCTTAATTGAGCTTCTGCCTAGGCGTGTTTATCTTCTTTGCTTTGGAACTCTACACCCCAACAACGAATCAACTACACAACAAGACAGCACATCGACATGCCTGACATCCGGTCGTTCTTCGGCCCCAAGGGCGGTGCTGCACCAGCAGCCAAGCCGGCAGCACCAAAGAAGGAGGATGAAGCAGCAAAGAAGCGAGGCAGTAAGTTGGTGGCGATGGTCGTGATGATATGATGATGTCTGCTAACAGCACAGGAGCCCGCAAGGTTGTTGATGAGAGCGACGACGAGATTGTCGAGTAAGTGGCCACAGCATCGAGCATCGACAACCCTCTGGACAGCATCTAACGGATACAGAGTCACAAAGCCAGCCAAGTCGGCACCAAAGAAGAAAAAGACGTAAGTGCAGGCTGGAGTCCTGTATGCACTCTCAAAACTGACAATCAGTGACCCGGAACCCATCAAGGGAGTCGAGACAACCGCCAGCGACTACTTTGCATCCTCCAAGACGACACCAAAGAAAGCTGCACCGAAAGCTGCCCCGAAACCGTTAGCAAAGACCGAGGTCGAAATCCGTGTGAGCCCGCGGAAGAAGGAAGCTCCAGCTCCAGCACCGGCTCCGGCCTCAGCGACAAGAAAGCGCGGCACCGCAACGTTCAAGAACTACAAGATGGATGACGACGACGAGTTTGATGACGGCCCGGACGGCGGTGACGACATTTTTGCTGCTGATGCCAAGCGTGGCAAGAGAAAGAACGACGACTATGTCGACAGCGACGAAGACGACGAAGAGGAGGACTTTGCGCCCAAGCCCAAGCGTGTAGCCTCGCGCAGCACAAAGGCAGCACCCATCTCTCTCGACACCGAGTCCGACGACGATGTGAAGCCCGCCGCCAAGAAGGGCAGACCTGCTGCAGCCCCTGCCAAGTCGGCTGCCAGCAAGAAGCGCAAGTCGCCCGACGCCGACCTCTCTGACTCTGACGACGGTTCTATTGCGGCCAAGCCTCGCAAGAAGGCCGCAACGACCGCAGCAGCAACTGCCGCAGCCAAGCCCAAAGCCCCCGCAAAGGCAACACCCAAGAAGGCGGCAGCTCCGGCATCTTCCGGTGGTGGCGGCGCGGCCGTCCAGGCTATCCTCGACTCTATCCCTCTCATCACACCTCCGTCACCACCCCCCAAGGACGGCTCGGCACCCAAGTTTGACTGGCGCAAGAAGGCCGGTGGAGGTAGTGCCGCGCCGCCCATGGCTGGCACCGTCGACATTCCCGATGGAGCGCCCAACTGCCTGGCAGGCCAGTCATTTGTCTTTACCGGCAACCTGAAAACCATTGGCAGAGAAGAGTGCAAGGCCATTGTCAACCGCTACGGCGGTAAGGTCATGGGTGCTCCCAGCAAGAACACGGGCTGGGTTGTGCTCGGCGACGATGCCGGCCCCAGCAAGCTGCAAAAGATCCAGCAGTTCGGCATCCGCACGATTGACGAGAACGGTGTGTTTGAGATGATCCGTCGTCTGCCTGCCGGCGGTGGTGATAGCAAAGAGGCTGAAAAGGCGCGCGAGAAGCAAGAAAAAGAGGCCGAAAAGGTGCGTCTTGCTGCCGAGGCCATGGAGCGCGAGGAGGAGTCAAAGCGGCTGCAGGCAGAGCGGGCACAGAAGGCCGCGGCCAAGGCTGCCGAGAAGGCTGCCATTGCCAACGGCGGCACCGCACCCCGGTCACAACCTGCCCCTGCGCCGCGTGCACCACCACCCAGCTCGACCCAGCTGTGGACGACAAAGTATGCACCGACCACACTGACCCAGATCTGCGGCAACAAGGCCCAGGTCGAGCGGATCGCGTCGTGGCTCAAGAACTGGTCCAAGAACAAAAAGTACAACTTTGAGTCCAAGGGCGGCGACGGCATGGGCACGTCCCGTGCCATTATCATCTCCGGCCCGCCCGGTATTGGCAAGACCACGGCCGCGCACCTGGCTGCCAAAATTGCCGACCATGACGTCATTGAGTCCAATGCCAGTGACACGCGCAGCAAGCGGCTGGTTGAGGATGGCATCGGCGATACCATGAACAACACCTCGCTGCTGGGTTTCTTTGCTGCTGATGGCAAGGTCGTCAATGCCGAGAAGAAGAACATTGTGCTCATCATGGACGAGGTCGACGGTATGTCGGCCGGTGACCGTGGTGGTATTGCAGCACTGGCCAAGTTCTGCCGCAAGACCGAGGTGCCGCTGATTCTGATCTGCAACGAGCGCCGCCTGCCCAAGATGCGGCCCTTTGACCATGCCGCCTTTGACATTCGCTTCAACCGGCCGACGGTCGACCAGATCCGCGCGCGCATCCTGACCATTTGCCACCGTGAAGGCCTCAAGATGCCGCCGCAGGTCGTGGACGCGCTGATTGAGGGTACTGGCAAGGACATTCGGCAGATCATCAACATGCTGTCGACGGCCAAGCTGGACCAGAGCAGCATGACGTACGACCAGGGCAAGGCGATGACCAAGGCGTGGGAGAAGCACGTTGTGCTCAAGCCGTGGGACATTTGCAGCAAGCTGCTCGGCGGCGGCATGTTTGCGCCGGCCAGCAAGGCGACGCTCAACGACAAGGTCGAGCTGTACTTTAACGACCACGAGTTCAGCTACCTGATGATCCAGGAGAACTACCTCAGCACGCGGCCCATGGCGCTGCACCCCAACTCGCCGATCCCCGGGCTCAAGCTTGAGGCCGACAAGGTCAAGAGCAAAAACGCGCGCCGCCTCGAGAACCTGCGCTACCTCGAGCTCGTCGACAAAGCCGCCGAGTCCATCAGCGACGGTGACCTTGTCGACCGCATGATCCACGGCCCGCAGCAGCAGTGGAGCCTGATGCCGACGCACGCCGTGTTCAGTACGGTGCGCCCGGCCAGCTTCATTGCGGGCCAGGCGACGTCGTCGGCCTTTACATCGTGGCTCGGCAACAACAGCAAGACGGGCAAGCTGGGCCGCCTGCTGCGCGAGGTGCACGCGCACATGCGCCTCAAGACGTCGGGCGACCACAACCAGATCCGCCAGGAGTACCTGCCGGTGCTGTGGTACGACCTGGTGAAGAAGCTCGAGGTCGACGGCAAGGACGCCATTGACGAGGTCATTGCCAAGATGGACGATTACTACTTGACGCGCGACGACATTGACTCGATCCGCGAGCTCGGCCTCGGCATGCAGTCCGAGGACTTTGTCAACATTGCGACGCAGACCAAGGCGGCCTTTACGCGGCAGTACAACGGCATGAACCACCCGATTCCGTTTATGAAGGCATCGGTGGGCAGTGCGGCGGCGGTGGCGGCGGCCTCGAAGAAGTCGCGCGATGCGCCCGATCTGGAGGAGGCCATTGAGGAGGAGGACGACGAGGCGGCCGAGGCGGTGCCGGACGCCAATGCCGACGACGACGAGGAGTTTGACCCCAAGAAGGACAAGATGATCAAGCTGGCGAAGCCGAAGAAGGCGGCGGCCAAGGCGGCGCCCAAGAAGCGGGCGCCCGCGAAGAAGAAGTAGGGTTTAGAGGCTTTTTCAAGATGGTTTCCAATACAGCATATTTGAGCATTTCCGTTTCTTGTATTTTTTAGATTTGGCCGGTTTTGCATTTGTCTATGAGCTCGTGTCTTGGATGTCGTTGATAGTTTGTAACCATGAATCGGAGCATTGCACTGTCAAGTTATGAATATGATCCATGAAGATATGACTTGAGTAATAATTGCCGCCCGAGGACGCATTTTGATGCCATTGTAACGAGATACAAAGAAGACTAAAGTAGCAGAGTAATATAATAACACAGACGGAAAACAAAGAGAAACCCAGCAGAGACAATATAGTCCTGCGTCCCGAAACCCAAAGTAATAGTACAGATACAAGTCAATGTATGTAGAAAGCAGACCGCAAACGCCCCCGAACAAATAAAATGTAGAAAGACAATGTAGAAGAGAAAGAACGAACAGAAAACGAGAAGCCGGGACTATCCAAGTCCATGATGAAGCAAAGACAAAAGAAAAAGACAACGAAAGGAGAGCGAAAGAGCAAAGTGGTATAATAGAAGAATATAGTCATACACAGGGAGAAATGAATGATGATGAATGAGAATGAAATGAGTAAGGAATGAGTGGTCATGAGTCGGAGTGAGAAGCAAGGAGAGCCGCACAAGTCATAAGGCGGATGACGTGAAAGAAAAGGACGTGAACATGCACACAGGCTACCGCTGGTTGCGCCCCCACTAGATGCGCACCGAGCCGGCCAGCGAAGCCGGCCGTGAGTTCTCGTCAGGCGACGTGTTGTCCAGGTCGGCACTGTTGCTGTTGCTGTTGCTGTCGGCGCGGTCGTCGTCGCTGCCGGAGCCGCAGCTGCCGGAACCGCGGCGGGGATACTCGCGCTCACGCTCCTTTTCGCGCTGGCTCTCCTTGATCCGGACCGAGCTCTTCGTACTGGCGCTGCCGGTTTTGTTGGTGCCGCTCTGATGATCGCGATCGCGGCGGATGCTCCACTTCTTGTCGAGCATCGACACGAGGCGCTCTAGCTTCTCGTCGAGCAGGCCGTCGAGCTCTTCGCTCATGGCCTTGTTGCGCGATACACGGTCACCAAGCGCGGCCAGTGTCAGCCGCAGCTCCTGGTCGAGCTCGTCGAGCACGTCCTGGGAAATGGGGTCTGCCGACGTCAGCTTTTTGCGGAACGTCCGCAGCTGCCGCGACGTCTGCTCCGTCGCCATGCTGAGACTGCCAAACCCGTAGGAGCTGCGCAGGCTAGACGCGCTGCCCTTTTTGCGCATGCTGCCGGGATTGGACGTCGACTCGCCAGGGGTCGTTGTTGTAGGGTTTGTGGTCTTGCTGCCGTTGGTGCTTGTTGGGGTGGTGTTCATGGCAGGCAACGACGGCCGCCGGCGCACCTTTTGCTTTGGGCTCACTGGCGCTGGAGGACTGCCCGAGGCGCTACCTGCCGAAGCCCGCCGCGACGAGTTGTCTTCGGCAATGGCCGTGGCAGGATTGTTGAGCAGCAGCGATATAGGCGGCCGTCCCGACGGTCCTGCACCGATAGACAGGTTGTAGCGCGAAGAGCGTCGGTTGAGCACCCGTTGTGGTGACCGCCTGCCGCTCGTGTTGCTTCCTGTTGCTGCACTTCCGCTTCCACTTCCAGAAAAACTGCCACCAGCCGTGATGCTTCCTGCTGTGGACGGACGCTGGAATTCTGCGAGCTCGGCCTTGGACAGTACCCGTCTGAGTGGAGGCCGAGACGCGGCTGCAGAGATAGCCAGTCCGGCAGCATTGCCGCCGTCCTTGGCTGGGGAGGGGTCACGGCTCATTGAGCCCGCAGCCGGGCGATCCCGCAAGTCAAGCGACCAAAACATGATAGTTCCATCTGATCCGACACTGACCACCTTGCGACAACCGCCCGTGAAGGAGCCCGGACCCGACGGCTTCGATGGGCTGGTGCTCATGTCATCGCCGTCATCACCGCTGTCGTCTAGCAGAGCAACGCCATTGATGGCTTCGGTATGTCCCCATTCACGGTCGAGGAAGGCGCCTGTGTTTGCATCGTAGATCCGGACTGACTTGTCGGTATTTGACAGGCCAAGTAAAAAGGGCGTCTCCGTCGAGGCAATCGTGGGCGACGGCAGAGACGGCGTCGAGGGCGTGCCGGTAGCCTGTGTGCCGTAGATGAGCGAATCCAGCAGGGCGGACTCGGAGCCGCCTTCGTCGAGACACTTGAACGAGCTGACCAGCCGGCTAGTTGTCAGGTCGTATTGGCACACGCTCCGGTCCAGGAGGCACACAAAGACGGTCCTAGCGTCGGGTGCCAGAGCCATGGACGACGGCGATGCCTTGAGTGTCATTACGCGCGACGGGATGGCTGCAATCACGTCTGGCTCGTCCTCCTTGGACACCAGGTCGTAGACCTGCAGCGTGCGGTCAAACGAGCAGCTAATGATCTTGTTGTCGGGCGAAATGAGCACCTGCACCGCCTTGGCGGCAAACTCGAGAGTTTGAAAGTGCTCGATGGTGCCGTCACGCAGCCGGTGGAAGAGCTGTGCAGTGCGGTCACGGCCGCAGGTCGCTAGAAGCAGCCGCGAGCCCTTTTCATAAATTGAAATGGACTGGCACGACGATGCGTGGGCCTTGGTCTCTAGGATAAACTTGCGCGTCGCAAAGTCCATGACCCGGACCACACCGCACCGGTCGGCCGTCACAAAGAGCTTGCCGCCGGCGGTGGCCTGTACGGCGGACAGCTGGTTGACGGGGTCGAGCTCGTCGCCAGTGGATGTCTGCTCGAGTGGGACCTGGAACGTGGTCTGGATTTCGCCGTCCGTGTTCCACAGTAGGATGCTGCCTGAGCTCGACCAGGTAAAAAACGCGGCGTTGGCGTCGTTGGGCATCGTCAGGGCCTGGATGCCGAGAATGGGCTCGCCATGGCCGGGAATGGGTATCCGTGTAACGTGGCTTGCTGGGTCCTCGCCCGGGACATGGTCGAGGCTGGAGAATATGTCGATGGATTGTCTGGTGTCGATGGTGACCACGTGTCCTGTGAGGAAGCCCATTGCAACGAGTCCTGGGCGGACGGCGGGGTTCGAGCTGGAGGAGACCGAGGGAGATGAGTATGAGAATGAAGCCCTGCTGCCCAGACTCGGCGAGCTGGCAGAGAGTGAAGGCGTCGACGGTGCCGATGAAAGCTGTAGCTGGCCAATACGGCGGCCTTCGAGAAGCAGGTCGTCGACATCAATGCCCATGGAGTGGCCCGCCTTGCTGGCAAGGTATACACGATTATTGCGGACGGACACACAGGTGAGTGGGTAGCCGGTATCGCGCACCCGGGTCAGTTTCATCTGCTTGTTGATCGACTCAAGGAGGCAGATATCACCCGTTTCCGAGCAGATGACGGCGCGGCCCCCTGGTAGAGCGGCGGCACAGCTAAAGGTGGCCTCGAGCAGCGATCCCAGCAGGATGTTGCGGCCGGGCAGAGTCCTTTGCTGGGGCATTTGCTCCTTTTGCTGATAAGACGAGGGCGGCGGTGTAGACATGTAGTTGTCGGTTCCATAGCGCGACTTGGTGGGTGATGTGCTGGAGCCGGGGCCGTCCTCGATACGCCAGACCTTGACGTGGCGCACACCAAAGGTCATGAGGGTGTTGGTGCCCAGCCACATCATGCCACGCACATAGGACGTGCAGCGGTTTTGCTGGAAGAGCTTGGCGGAGCCGGTGCGCGGATCGATCTTCCAGATGTAGAGAAAGCCGTCGTTGGCAGCGCCGAGCGAGGCCAGGTAGCGTGAGTCGGTGGACCAGGCCACGGCTGCGACGCCAAAGCTGTGCTCACTGATGGACACCAGCGGCCGGTCGGAGGATGTGTCGTCGAGGTTGAAGATGAGCACGCGCGGCGCATACCCCGTCTCGCCAACGGCCAGGAAGCGGCCATCACGGCTGAGCGAGAGGCACGTCGCCGACTTGATGCGTTCGCGCTGCGTCCATGTCTTGCCAGACGAGGGCGACTCGGCCCAGTCAGGCAGGCCAAAGGCGGAGTCGCGGCGGTTGGAGCTTGCAGCGAGTCGGTTGCGGCTGTCGTTGGCCTTGGGCGTCGACGTTGGTGTTGAGGGGCCCTGGGGCACGGGCGAGACGGAGTAGACAGGGATGGCGGTGGGACGCGCGCGGTAGAAGCGCTGACGGTAGTGGTCCCCATAGACGTCGACCACGACAACAGCGCCGCCGGCAATGTAGGCAAATGAGGAGTTGACGGTGTCGAAGCCTGTCGGCGAGCAGCAGGTTGAGCCGACGACGCGTTTTAGTGATAGGCGGGAGGATGTGGATGCCGAGGCCGAGGAGGGGGTGTTGGCGGCATCGCTAAAGGGCTGTCGGGCGCGGATGGGCGAGCGGGACATGCGGTGGAGGAAAGGCGAGTTGGAGGGCGTCAATTTTAGACGGTTGGACGGAGTAGACACCATTGTATTCTATATTCCATCCGGGTGACGTGCTGTGTAGATGGATGTAGGAGTGGGATGAGGCGAGGTTTGGAGAATGCGGTGTGTTTGGTGGGACAGTCGTGTGGGAGCTGATGTGATTTGTTGGAGGAGCTGCAGTAGGAGCTGGTGAGGCGAGAGCCAGTATTAAAGTTATATCTATTTGAGCTGGAGGTTAGCAAGTACTAGATTTGATATGAGAACCTCGTCGTCGTCAAAACTCACAAATATGAAAGTGGTGATGGTAATGAGTGTGATGAAGAGAACGTCGGATGACGGGGCAGCGAGTGGCAGTTGTTGGCAACGGTAATGCGATATAAGGAGATACTCGTATCGAAAGAGTAAAAGCAACGAGTCGACACGAAACGAAACAACTATGGGTCGGGCAGTCTCGGCGATAGCGAGTGAGACACAATGGCTGGTAAAAACGGACGCGAAGAGACTGGGATCACGCCGTCGTGGGCGAGGGCAGGACCATCACGAAGGAGTGTCATGTGTTTGTGGTATGGTGATGTGGTCGGCGGGATGGTGATGTATGTCGTCGAGCAGTTGGCGATGTTGATGATCTAGAGATGAGGCTGACGATGATGGTGATGATGGTGATGTCGAGGATATAAGATGACGAGATAAGATTGATACAACAAGTGTAAACGAGTGTGTATGTGCGTCGGCACGTGTTGCGCGTGTCAAACGTCAAACAAGAGGTCAGAGACGATGATGCAAGTCTGAGCGTTGGCAGCAAAATCAACGTCGATGCAGATACAAAGAGATGGCAAGAGTACGATGTAGACAAGGAGAGCCTGAGAGCGATGGTACTGAGTAGTGAAGCAGGATTGGATGTGGAGAGAGCCCTGTTTTTCGGGTTTGTGGAGGGCAAGAGCGTCTGAGCGTGCGAGCGTGCAGGTATTGATTAGTGCAAAAGGGAAGGTGCGCTCCTGCTGTCAGAGTCAGGGTCAGAGAAAGGAAGGAGCGACTCGGTGGCGGTGGTGGTGAAGAAAGAGTACGAAGATTACAATGTAAAGAGTGAAGAGTGAGGAACGCGTGAGCAAGGATCGCAAATCTCTGTGCGTATTCGACAAGGGTATTCAGTAGGAGCGACAGCAAGATGGGCTCGACGGAGCAGGGAGGGTCTTTAATGAAGTCTTTAATGAAATCTTTAATGAAATAAAAATAGGTTAAATTAAATCAACAAAACATATCACAAAGTGAAATCACAAAACAAGAAGGCACATCACGGAAAGACGAATGCTCCTTCTATTGTCGTCGCATTCTCGCACTCTATCTCGCTCCTTCCTCCTTTTGTCCCTACTCGGTACAAGCTACTCAAGTACCTTTTCTCATCGCCTTTCTCTCTCTATTCCTCCCTCTCCCTCTCTCTCACTCTCTTTCTCGTCTTGCTTGCAGGGGTTCACATGGTGTGTGTGGGGACAATGGCTCTTTTCTCGTCTTTCCTCCATCTCTCATCTCTTCACCTTGTCGTCTGTTTTTATCTGGTTGGGCGGGCGACCCGCGGCACTCAAAGCACAGGGCACTACGGGTACGTTAAGTACTAAGTACCTAGGTACATGCCTGCGACTACCGCGGGGGTTGCCAGAGCTCGCGTCCAAAACAGGAAAGCGCGTTGCCATGCACAGTCTAGCTCCAGGAGAAGTATCTTTTCTTAGGCAGGTACCTTGCAGAGCGACGCAGGATGAGAGCTACGGCCGGTAAACACAGCACCAAGGTTGATATTGTGTGGGTCAATGCGCTGATCTGGGTATCAAAAGGAGGCATGAGCAATGTTTGGAAGGTGCAATCAGGAGCAAACCAGGTACGAAGTAGGCAGTCTGATTCTACTGGTAACAATAGTCGTAGGGTTTGCTTATCTAATCACGAGGTTCGCATTTATACGACAAAGTCATGCAAACACTTTATGCACCCAAACTCAAAGCTTGTCTTGTTTCTTTGCCATCACTCACGCTTAATCATCTTGTTCTACGATTCTACGCTTAACTTGCACTTGCATATATGATTAGATTGAGGTAGATTGGCGTAATAGCGCTTATCGAAAGAAGAGAAACAGATACAAGCAAAGGTACGTAGACATAGACAATGGGCAGAAGACAGGCAGACAGGACAGTAGACAGGGTGCAGCCGTTGTGGCTACAATTAGCCGGTGGTTTTGCTCCCCTCACCCCGAGACGAGGCTCGATCGAAGATGAGTGAGGGGAGCAATGACAAGGTCAATATGGCGACCAATGAGTTGACCAATATGTGTCCGGCCTTCTCCTGAGATAAGGGCCGGAGGCCGGTGTAGCATTTGCCCGTAGCCATGGCTGCTCTCCCCACCCTGTGATAAACAAATCGGGGCGGAGAGAGCAAAATCCGGTTGTTTGATTGTCTCGTAGATGCCGAGCTCGCCTCCCATATGAGGATGGGGAGGCAAGCCCGGTAGGAGCTTTGTCGAGGTTGGGCTTGAGCTCAAATGAGTTCGAGTAAGTCGAGGCCCCCCCCCCTTGAATGGAGTGGGAAAGTAAGGGGGCCATGATGGTTTGTAGATGTCTTGTGTGTATGTCTCAAAATGCCGGGGCCATCTAGCATCCAGCTGTTCTCTGGATGGCCCGGCAGAGGCAGTGGAACTCTGTATGAGCTCTGTTGAGCGGTGGCCCCCTCTCTTTGGTGAGGTGGGAGGGTGAGGGGGCCGAGTCGAGCTTTGTTTGTAGATGTGATGACCTGATTGCTGAGCCACCCAGCATCCAGCTGTTCTCTGGATGGCTTAGCAGGGACAGAGGCAGAGATAAGTTGTAGTTCTCCGCTCCGTCCCGTGTATTCCTTCTGTGTCTGTCTGTCCATCATGTCCTCGCGCTGGGTATAAGTCAAAAGCAGAAAGTCAAAATGCAATGAAAAGGCTAGAAGAAACGACCGCTCAGGGTATCGAATGATCAAAACTAAGCAAAACTAAGAAGTAGACAGAAAAATGAGATAAATGCAAATGGGTATATGGCCGCTAAATGGCAGGCAAACAAGCAAACAACGCCGTGTATGTGCGAGACCTTTTGGTCTTTAGAGATTCCATGCTGGTCCCCCTTTTTCCAAACCCAAACGCCAAAGATGAAGTATACAAGATGCAAGAGATGCAAAAAGGGCCAAGAACAAAAATATGGTACAGAAATATGATACAAGAAAGTGCAAAAGAGCTATAAAATAGTGTAGATAGCAGTGAAGTAGTGTGGTGTGTCGACGACAATGTACCAGACCTCTCTCCCCAGGAGTCAGGTAGGTTGTGGTTGACACAGTAGATCAAATGTGTAGTCGCGGCCTGTCGCCCGAGGTCACTGGAGACAGGCATGGTAGAATTTGGTGAAGAGTTATGAGCTCAGGCCCATGTTGTTGTATGTTGCAGTGTTTCGTTGTGTTTGTTTTTTGTTGGTTGATATAAGTCCGAGCAGATTACGTGGGTGCTGCCGCTGTAGTTATACCCGTTGTTTGTGAGGAGCGGGTAGTGTATAGTGTCACAGCCACCGAGTAGTCAATCTAGCTTGAAGGTGTTGTGAGTCGACGTGAGATGCAGATGATGTGGTTGATCTGATGTCACAATGTGTGCTCAAGTTGTGCTGTTCAGAAGCTGATGTTTCAGTCTGATGCAGATAAGCGGTCGACATCTACCGCTCGGTCGGCACGTAGACGCCCCGCTGGTTTTCGGCCAACAAAAGCGAGAACAGCCGGCGCAGTACAAAGTGCTCGTTCCAGATCCTGCCCGAACGCAGGACGAATGCGTCCACAATGTCCAAATGCCAGCTCTTAACCAGCATTGCCATTATGTTCGTGTGAACCACCTTGCCTTCTAGGACATATGAGTGCCGCTGGTGCCGCGCCTCCTCGGACTGGCTGCGCATGGTCTCGAGATACTTGTCCCACCGGGTCTCGAGCCGGCTCTTGGCCTGCACTCCGGCGCCCCGGTATGGCGCGTGCGTCTCTTGGCTTGGGGGCTCCACGTACGAGCCGCGCATTGCGTGCACGACTTCGTTGAGAGCCACCCAGTCCATGACGTTCCAATCACGCTTGGCCATCTTCCTTATGGATGGCGGGCGGACAAACGGTTGGCGCACATTGTCGTTGGTGTTGTGGAAGCGCGGGAAGCCAGGCTCCGTCCGGGAGCCTCTGAGAGTGTCCGCCGCGTGACTGACTGCCGGATACTCATGGTTGGGAGCCTGCGACACCATGTTGCCTGGGTTGTGGATCTCGGTGGTGGGAGCCGAATCATCATCGAGGCCAAAGTGCAGAGCAAATTGCTGTGCTGCGCTGTTAGCGCCGGCACGGTCGTCCCTGGCCTCTTCGCCATACGTCGTTCTTTCTGGGATACCGCGGTCGGCATTGCCCTCCTGGATGACAACGACGCGGCCGCGCACCTTGGGCTTGGTCCGTGGGCGGATGCAAGACTTGGTCGGCGACGCTGACCGAGGCGGTAGAGGCCGGAGCTCGGGGGTCAAGAACGTCGAGTCTTGCATGCTGACGTCAGCGCCAGACTGGCTTTGCGGCGTAGCCCGTGCAGAGGACTGGGATTGCCGAGATGAAGTGGGAGAGCTCTCCCACTGGGACTGCTGCTGCTGCTGGGGCTGCTGGGGCTGGGGATTGCTGGCCTCTTCGTAGGTGTGTTGAAAAAAGTTTGCCAGGGGGGCACCATGAGGAGAGCTAGCAATCATTTCCATCTGCTGAGAAAAATAGCCCAAGCTCGAGTTCTGGCGAGGATCTGACCGAGATGGAGACGAAGCAAGCGCTGAAGGGGACGAGGACGCTGCAAGGGCTGGCTGGCTAAACACGGGCGCGGGAGCGGGGGCCGGAGTGAATGAATGAGTTGTCGAGTTGTTGACTTGCTGTACGGGCTGGCTGGGCTGGCTGAAGCTTGCATTACCAAGACGGCGCTGCTCACGCTCGAGCATCGTGCGCTGGCGTGCCTGCTCGTTGAATCGGACATCAGCCTCGTTGCTGGGTGCCAGCTCTTGCGGCAGGGCTGCGGGGGACGAGAAGAAGCTGTCGAGGAATCGGCTCTGCTCAGGCGCAGGCGCGGGAGCAGGCGCAGGAGCAGGGGTAGTAGACACAACGGGAATAGCCGTGCGGAGAGGGCGGGCCAAGTGAGACAAACGGCGTCCCCTGATAGGAGGCGTCGAGCGAAGCACAGACGACGGCCTGGCGACAGACGACGACAAGACCTCTTCAACGGGCGAGAGGGGTGTCGACCGGTAGGAGAGGGCGGGTGAAAGGGCGCTGACGGTGACGGGCGGTGCAGACAACACTGGCGCGGGGAACACTGGCGCCTGTGAGGTCTGTGGCATCGTAGAAATTCTCGCCGTGCGCTCGGCCTCAATGGCCCAAACGTCGACATCGTCGTCACTGGGCGGCTGTGGGCTGGACTGAGGGCCGCCAAAGTAGAAAGACTGAGACGGGTTCATGGCTGCCATAGGAGTCGTCGACGGCTGGACTTCGTTAATGTCCATAGGTTCCGGCTTATCCTGATGCTGCTCAGGCTCGTGGATGCTGTTAATGTCCATCGGCTCAGGCTCATCTTGCTGCGGTTCGGGCTCATGGATGCTGTTAATAACCATTGGCTCGGGTTCGTAGTCATACGCGTGCTCGGGCTGCTTGTCAGGCTGATCTTCAGGCTGCATAGTCTGGTCGTATTGCTCAGGCTGCAGGGTCTGGTCATGCTGCTCGGGAGAATGGAGTTTCTCAGGCTGCTGGGGCTGGGGCTGGTACTGCTCGTCCTCAGGCTCCTCCTCGTGCTCTTCCTCGTACTGGTAGTCGGGCTCGCGTGGGTAGAAGCTGCTGCCGTGGAGTGCCGATCCGTGGAGTGCAGACACATCACCCGTTGCATCGCGGCCTTCGAGCGAAATGTCGTTGATCATCGACTGGATCGCGTCGGAACCGTACTGCGTCGAGTTGGCATCGCTGTACCGGGGGGCAGAGGAGCGGCTGGCAGAGGCCTGGGGTCTTGTCTCGGGCAGGACTGTTTCGCCTTCTTCGTACTCTTGGCCTTGATCATCGGCGTACTGCTCCTGAACGTGCTCCTGATCGCGCTCCTGATCGTGCTCCTGATCGTGCTCCTGATCGTGCTCCTCATCGTGCTCCTCATCGTGCTCCTCATCGTGCTCCTGATCGTGCTCCTGATCGTGCTCCTGATCGTGCTCGGCGTACTGCTCTTCTTGGTACTCCTCGTACCGATCTTCGCCCTGACCCTCTTCCAGCTGCTCCTCTTCCAGCTGCTGCAACTCGCGTTCCACCTCGAGCTCGCGCTGCTGCTCTGACTTGCGCTGCACTCCAAAGAAGCGATCGCGCGTTTGTTGCTCTTTGTCGGCGTGCTCGGCTTCTTGGTCTGCCTCGGACTCGGCCTCAGACTGGTCCTCGGGATGATCTTCAGACTCGTTGGACTCGTCAGGCTGACCGGGCTGGGGCTGGACCTGCTCGGCATCCTCGCCACTGGGAGCACGAGAAATGAGCTTGGACGCAAAGTTGGAGATGCTGCCTACGATGCCGTTTTCTCTAAAAACGAGCTCGCGCCAGCTTCGGCCGGTACTGCCCGTACCGTTGGTGTTGTCGGCAAAAATGCCATTAGCGGGCGTGGGCTGCACAGCCTGGGTAGCGCGCACTGGGGACATCCTGGTTGACGATTTGCCTGAGAGGCGGCTGAAGTCGGCGCGGCCGCGGTTGGACCGGGAGGATGCACGTGGCGACAGAGCGGAGAGGGGCGTGCGTGCGTTGGTGCTGTCGGCGAAACCGGTTGTGTTGACAGAAGAGCGCATGCTCATGCGAGCGCGCTTGCGGAACGACGGGAGAGCAGAGTTGTCTTCCTCTCGACCGTGATCCAGGCTGGCATCGTCTGCACTGCGCTTGGGCCGCGACTGGAAACTTGGCTGCGAAACTGGTCGTTCGGCTGGCGTCGGCGTGATGGTGGGAGTGGGTGCAGGAGACGAGATCGGAGAGGACTCGGCGTTGATCAAAGCCAGGGCGGCTGCCCGGGCGGCGCTGATGACGGGTGGAGATCCGGTCTGCGGCAGGCGGGGCTCCTCGTTACGGCTGCGGTCCATTGCTTGTCTGGCCAGTGTCCAGGCACGAAGAGACGACGCAGGCGGCGGCGACGACTCGGGACGGCTGGGGCAGATAGGGCGCACTTGTTGGAGCGTTGGCTGGACTTGGGGCTCGGGTTCCTCGACTGGGTCTGCCTCGTTCTCTGCCTCTTGTTCCTCTTGATTGTCGCGCTCATCCTCGCCGTCAAAGTCAGGCTCAGATTCATTGTCGCTAGCTTCGGACAGGGCCACTGAGGCGGAGATCTCCCTCTGGAGCTGGGCTTCAGCGAGCTCGTAGTTAGCGGGCTCGGCCTCGAGCTCGGAGTCGGAGTCGGGGTTGTCGTCCTCCTCAACAGTGCGGACTGGGACTGGGCTGGACGCAACAGCCACGCCTCGGAAGGGGCTACGAAGGAGACCGTCGTCTTTCGGAGTCGGCGGCGACGAGGTCACGCTCTGAAGAACGCGACCCGCCCGGACAATGGGCGAGAGACTAGGACGGAAACCCTCGGATGGCACCCGGAGTCGACTGTTGGTGTTCGTGGTGGCCTGCTCAGGGGGGGACGATACGGGCTCCGTGTGGAGTTCCAAGAGAGCCGAAGACGCGCGGTCAGGTGTGACAATCTGTCCGCGCGTGGGAGAAGACTCTGTGGTATCTTCCGCTAGAGTGGCACCGTCAGCACCAGCTGTGCCCTGCTGAGTGCTGCGCGCAAGAGGCTCAGTCGTGTACTGGCGCTCTGGCTCGTGCACTGCTTCGCTGTGAGTGGCAGTGACGGCGAAGGTGGGAGTGGGAGAAGTGAGAGGGGCGGTCGGCTCTGTCCTGCCAGGTGTGGCCGCCTGGCGTAGAGGCGACGGCGCATATCCGTGCTCGACCGGTGCTGTACCGGGAGGGACGAGAGAGGCGGGGCCAGAGGTGACCATCTGGCGGCGCGAAGGGGTCTGGCCGGGGTGAGAAACCGCGGGAGACGAAGGAAATGGGGAGGACGGAGGTAGAGATGGAACGGGAGAATTGGGGAGGGCAGTCTCAGCCATATTAGTAGTAGCGACGCGTCCAGTGAGCTCGGCTTGCTGCTTGGAAAAGTAGACCGTGTCGTTCTCATTGTCGACGGCAGCTGCGTCAAGCACAGCGTCAGGGATCTCGCTGAATGAGTCGTTGTACTGGTGGCTTTGATCACCTTCGTCATCGTGATCCACATCTGCATCTGCATCTGCATCATTGGCACTGGTGTCCACTTTGTCATTGCCCACGTCACGGCTCTTGCCAGTGCTGCGCGAGGCTTCTTCGACAACAGCGCGGAGAGGAGTGGCGACCGACTTGCGCCCAAGGATCTTGGCGAGGGGCATGGCCTTCTTGTTGGGCGACGGGTTCTTCCGCGGGGGAGTGTGAGCAACAGGCTGGGCTGGCTTGGCCGGGGCAAGAGGGCTATTGCGGGCAGAGATGATCGATGGTGCCGTCGAAGGACTGGACCCTGCCGTCAAAAAGTCAAGGAAGCTAGCACCTTCGTGGAGACTGACGTTGCCCGGTTCGGCAACATAGTCTTGACGAATGGCATCGAGGCTGTGATTGACGATGCGGCTGGTGACTTCACCCATCTCAGGCAGCGGGCCGCGGGACAGCTGGAAGCTGGTCTGGAGCGACTCGAGCCCGATCATGCTAAAGTCCTCGCCCTTGGCAATGGTGTTCTGTCCTTGGGTTATCCCACCGGGGGTGCTGCTGCCTGCACGGTCGGAGTCGGCATAGGAACCCAGCTCAGACTCGGCAATGTACTGGTGGCCATCATCAAAACCATGGTAATAGCCATGGCCAGAGTCGGGACCAGCAGAGCCGACGTGACCGCCGTCACTAAAGTGAACTGGGTCGACGTCGCCTTCACTGCGAGCATCGGTACCCTCGCTCCGTGGCAGGGCAGTGGTCGGCAGAACAGCCGGCTGCTCCTGGGGGAAAGCGTGGGGCTGAGGTAGAGCAGGCGACTGCATCAGGACGTCTTGCACAACGTAATCAGCATCATTCTGGGCCTCGGAACCAGCCTCAGAGGGGATGTCGATTTGGGTCGCAGAGTGCTCCTGGACAAAGGGCGACGGGGCGCTGGAAAAGTGCAGTCTGTCTTCGTCGTCGGCCTGCTGGGCAACTTGGGGCTCGGGCGAGTAATCGGTCTGCGAGCGAAGAAGGTCAAGCGGGCTGGTTGCACCACGGTACTCGGACTGGGCGTAGTCGTAGTCGCGCATGATCGTGGACTCGGCAGCCGGTGTCTGGACGTTGATAAGGTCGACAGACGATAGCGAGGTCGGCGCAGGGGAGACGGCGCGCGGTGCGCTGTAGACGTAGCGGGAGGCGGGGGGCGTGTCCGGGAAGAGGTCGAGGAACGGGTCTGGTGAAGCTTCACCATAGAATGGGCCATTGTTGTCGTTGTCGTTGAACAGCTCGGCCTCTCGCTCTGAAAGCAACTCTGCGGCGGCTTGTTGGTCCCTCTCTTCAACGATTGCAGCCATCTCGTCGGGGGCCATAGCCTGCCGACGAGGACGACCGCGCCCGCGTCTGGAGACACGGAACGAACTCGCCAGGTCTGCACTGCCGGGATCGGCGGTGGCGGAGGGTGTGCGCGAGGGCGTGGCAGACAAACGCGGGACACGTGCTGGTCTGGGAGTGCGGCCTGCTCCAGGAGTATTGCTACTGCGAGGAGTGGCACGAGAAGCGGGTGTGGGGGCGCGCTTCTGCTTCTGAGGACTCTCCAACATGGGCGTGGCTTCGACAGACGCGAGTTCATCGGCGGCGGATGCGCTGTCGTCATCAACCTCAATCTTGGGTGTAGCAGCGCGTGGCTTGCGACCCCGTTTGGCGGGAGAAGACTTGGGAGCAACCGGTGTGACCTCCGGCTGTGGGCTCGAGGGCTGGGGACTCGTCTCAGTGCGAACTGGCATCGGTGTGCCTGAACGGCGTGGGCGGCCGCGCTTTGGCCTTGGCGTGCCGACGGGAATTCGGGCAGCGGAAGCGATGGAGTGGCTAGTCATGTCCAGCTCATCCTCCTCGTCATCAGAGAGTCCGCGCAGAGGAACCTTGGTGGTTCTTGTCACGACACTCTTGGGTGCGGTAGACTTGGATGCAGCCTTGGACTTGATTGGCGAAGAACTGCGAAGACGGCGGCGGTATCCAGTGGCGGTGGACGAAGGAGGGAGCGAGGGAGCAAGGAGCGAGGCCGTCGGTGTCTGCGAGGTGTCCCGGAAGAGGCGGCGCTTAACACGGTCCTCTGTGGCCTGGGGCATCTGCACAGCAGCGACGCTGCCTGCATTGCTGGCGGGACTTTCGGAAGCATCACCATTGTCGGTCTCGACGGTCACGCGAATCTTCTGCGGAGATTCATCGTTGCCAACGTCCAAATGGAATGTTTGCTTTCGTGGGGACACGGAGAATCGCGATGAATGCATGCGGCTGTGTTGATCCAGCGAGTACATACTATCAGAGCGCTGGCTTCTCGTGATCCGGCGGAGTGCGGAAGACTGGATGTGGGGGGTGTGACGGACCCCTTGGTCCATGTCGAGTTCGCTCAGAGGGTCCGGAGACTCGCCTCTGGCGGCTGGACGCCCGGGAGTGTCCATTGGGGGGAAGAAAAGAGGCCGGCGCGGTGAGGAGGCGCGTGCTGCTGGGGAACTGCTTTGTGCTTTGCTTGAGGAAATTGGGCGAGCGAGAAAACTGCTGGCTAGCAGCAACACCAAAGGCGCGTGGCGGGCAAAGAGCGAGTCGTCGGCGGCAGGTCGGTGGGCGTGAGTCGGGAAACAAACGCGTCGACGTGGCGGGAATAGAGGAGGGTGGCAATTGCGCGGGAGGGCAATGCCAAGTGGGACGATCGACTGTGACTGCGAGTTTCGCGATGAGAGCTGTGAAGCTGCGAGGCTGATCGATCTGGAGTCGCAAAGTCGCGGTTCTCGCTGTTGGTGATGTAGGAGGGAAAGAGGGATTGTCGGAAAAGTTGGGCGACGGCAGATACTTATGCCCGAGTTTGTTTGGGATTTTCGGTTGCTGGGAGGGAAGGCGCGTCGGTAGCCTGGAGAATACGGCGTGTGTTGAGGAAAGAGCGATGCAATTCAAAGTTTCGCAAAACGGGAAAGAACGACCGGCGCGGAGGTGAAAGTGGTGATGCAGTTCCAGGGCTCTACAGCTCTACAGGGAAGGAGCTCACCGCGTTCTGGGCCGTGGACCGCGTAGCGAAAAAAGTAGGGGCCATGTGTTTACTGGATTGCCTGATGAGGATTAGCGCGCTAGACGCGACCCCGCCTTAATTCTGTCGACGGCAAGTGCGACGAGCGCAAACTGAGGTCACGTGTTGTCACTCACATGGCTGAATTGGGTGGTTTTATGCCGATCATCGATGACAAATGCACAAGTCTGCGAAGAGATGAGATCAAATACGGCGAAACATGTTGAGCTTTGATGAACCCGAAGTTGTGGTAGTGTTGTATGAGTGGGAGAAGCTACAAGAACGAGTTGGGCTTTCTACGTGGATATATACACGGACGGAAACACTAGACCTCGAAGTGAATGCAGACGCAAAGGTGTGGCGAGATGCAGATGTAAGTGAATGTAGGAATGCAGATATGAATGTAAGAGTGAATGCAAGTCGGAGCAAAGACATGGCACCAGCGTGTGATTACCATATGGCGCGGCCTGTTGTTGGCTGGCAGTTGGCAGGTTGAGCCACACATGACTCGGCGGGAAAACGATGATGAGACAAAGAGACGAGGAGAAGAGGAGAAAGGAGAAGAGAAGCTGAAGAGACAAGCCAGTAATACAAGGCTCCATAGTGACAAGGATGCCTTCCCCAGGTTTCTCCAACTGGTAGTCAAGACTGGCCTCTTGTTTGGTGCAATGACGTGATCGGATTAGAAAGCATCATCACCTGTGACTCGACTGGTTGGCTGACGGCAGGAATTCATCACTGTATCGATTTGGTTATTTGAAATCAAAGGCATTATTAATGTAGAGATCATTGTGTTTTAAAAGTATAAAGAAGGTGGATGTCTGCTGTGGTTGTTGACTTTGATATCAGCATCTTCGCATCGCCACCACAAATTATCAGACTTTGATCACGATTTCTTTAGACCTCGACCATGGCCATCATCCAAGATACGGTCCCTCGCGGTGATGTCATTGCAAAACTCAACTTCTTCGTGCCCCCGGCCGACGGCGCGGCGCCCTTCAACTACGTCGACGCGCCGCCGCCGGGCGAGCCCCAGAACAACTTTGGCACGGAAACGCAGGACGTGCTGATCAGAGATGTGCGCGGCCGCGAGCACGAGTTCTCCGACGCAAAGTCACTCGACCGCAACGCGTTTCTGGTGGTGCAAAACGTGCCGCCGTCAGCCGAGACATTGTTTGCAGACGACGAGTCCATCCGCGAAAAGTACTACCCCGAGGTGGAGGATCTGCTTCTGCAGCAGATTCCCGGGGCCAACCGCGTCGTGATCTTTGACCATACCGTGCGGCGCGGCAAGCCAGGAGAACAAACAGAAAAAGAAGCCCGCACACCAGTGACGAGGGTGCACATTGACCAGTCGGCTGCCGCTGCCGCCCAGCGCGTGCGCCGGCATCTGCCCGACGAGGCGGATTCACTGCTGCAAAAACGCTACCGGATCATCAATGTATGGCGCCCTCTGAACAAAAAGCCAGTCGAGACATTCCCGCTGGCATTCGCGTCATCGCGGACGGTGCGCGACGAGGACGTGGTGCCGGTCGAGCACCGCTACCCGGCATCGCGCGGCGCGTACGTGGGCCAGACGGCGGGGATCCGGTACGACACGGCACAGGAGTGGCACTATCTGAGCGGCATGCGCGGCGACGAGCGACTGCTGCTGGAATGTTTTGACAGCGAGGGGCTGAGAGAGGGCAGCGGTGTTGAGGGTGGGCGGCTGGCACACTCTGCATTTGAGGATCCACGATCGCGGCCGGGCGCTGAAGATCGCGAAAGCATTGAAGTGCGCACGCTGGTATTTGGTCCGTGATTTTATTTAGGATTTAGGATCAGCTATCTCCTGATGCAGGTTGTTTATAATTATGTTTGTATTTAAGTAAGTTTTTTTTTAAATGATAAAAAAGAAAAGACAAATTAAAATCATGATAAAAAAGAATCACCATCATCACCGAATTCGTAACCTCACAACACAATGTCCAAAATAATAAACTGATTTTATTTCAGTAGGATATATGTCTACCTCTAGGTAGTTATCAGAGCATCTACTCCGAGCAGAAAAAAAAAGAACAACAGAAACAAGACAGATATAGCAGAGCCTCAAAGAATACGGCCCAACGAGACGAGTGAATAATGGACAGGGGAATGGCAGTAACAAAACAAAAGAACAAAACAATAGAGAGAAAAGAAAGAGAACCTCTCATACCCATGACTTGACCATCCGAACATTACCCGACAAACACCAGCAAAAAACCAACAAACCAACATATTTCTAATAAAGAAAATTATATGTTGCGTTTCCGCTGCGCGCGCGTGTTGCTGCCCTGCCGGCTCATGGCCGCACCGCCCTGGCTGCTCTGGCGGCTCATGGGTGTCGCGTGCAGCGGGTTCAGCAGCGAGGCGGGCCCGGCGGCACCGTGGCCTGGCGTCACGGGATCGTCGCGCACACTGCTCGTCGGGTGGTTTCCGTTGGCTGCGTTTGATGCAGAGGAGGCACCGTTCACCGCGGGCAGCCGCAGGTCCTTGCGCAGGTGCTCGCCCGGGTCGTCGCGCCGGTCGTGCTTGAGGTACGCCACGTAGCGGCTGTCGTTGGGCGAAAAGGCCGTGGCCTCGAGCACCTTGCGGCCGCCGTTTTGGTTGTCAAAGTTGGAGCCGACACCATGGGCGCGCTCGTACTGGCGCAGCGTCTTGATGACCGACAGGTCCGAGTTGACGTCATCGCCCGAGAGCGTAGCTGGCGTGTTGGCGTCCATCTTGCTGTGCGGCTTCGCGTAGTTGTTCATAAACATGGGCGGCATCTTGGGCTCGTTGACAGCAAGCTTCTCGAGATTCGCCGGCATCTCAAAGTTGGTCAGCGCCTCGAGCCCGACCAGCCGGTCGTCGACAAAGTTGGCGTTGTTCTGGGCACTGGCATTGTTGGCGCCGCGCGTGCTGCGCGTGGCGTGCGACGGCGCGCGCTCCATCCCGACGGCCGCAAGCGGCGTTGCGTCGCGGTAGCTGCCGTTGGTGTTGGCGTCCTCGTCGCCCGACTCCGTGTCCGAGTTGGACGACACGAGCTCGCCGTTGCTGTTGACCTTGGTGCGGTGCGACAGCAGGTACTTGTGCGAGGCGAGGGCCGCGTTGTTGTAGCACATGCTCAGCTCCTTGTCGGTAAACAGCTTGTCGATGCTGTACACGGGGCCCGTCACCTTGCGGTAGCCCAGACGGTCGCCGTGCCAGAGCGCGGTCGTGCCGTTGTTATCGGAACGACGCTGCGGTGCCGGCGATCCGTCGTCATCGCCGCCGTTCCTCTTGCGCTTGCGAGCGTCTGCGCTGCCGCTTCCCACAATGTTGGCCAGGTCGTCGGCCGTCTGCCGCAGGCGCGTGGCGCGCTTGTTGTGTGCACCGCCGGGACTAGCAGGGTTGGTGATGGAGAACTGGTTGGGGTGCAGCAGCAGGGCCGAGGCGTCGGAGATCTCGAGGGCCTCCTTCTCCTTGGTAAGCCGGACCTTCTTGGCAGTGATGGTGTTGGTCAGCCGCTCGCGCAGGGTTGCCGACAGGTGGCGGTGCTCGCGGGCGGCCGTGTCGGTCTTGAAGGCGTGTGTGTTTTTGTGTTCCTGTGCCTTTTTCTCGTATTCAAACTAGAATGTTAGTCTTGTAGATGGCATGAGTAGAGCGGAAATAAAAAGGAATAGAAACCTTTTGCTTCGTCAGCTCGGCATCGCGCTCTTCGACGAGATCCTCAATCTCCTGCACCCATTGCTGGAACGTCGGGCCGGCCATCTCGATCACGCTGCGGCCGCCGCCACGGCCTTCTGGGTCGGGATCGCGGTTGGTTTCCCGGTCGCGCGAGGCACGGTCCTGGCCCAGAAATTCGAGTGGTCTGTCTGTGTAGGGATCGAGGCGCATGACCAGGTTCGTGTCTATCTGGATCTGGTGCAGCTGCTCGCGGTACGTGGCGTCGCGGTCGCGGCCAAACCGTTCCGACATCTCAGCCAGGCGGTCGGTCAGCAGCTGGCGCTTCTTGTCGCGTTTCGACTGGCTCTGGCTGGTCGGGCCGGGGGCTGCGGCCGCGGAGGAGCCTGCGGCACTGCCACCCTGGCTCATGGCGTAGACGGCATGCTGGAGCGACTGGAGACGGTCCGAGGCCGCAATGTCGTTGCTGCTAGAAGGCAGGCCGCCGGGGTGTAAGTCGGTCGTGGCCATTGTGTGTGTGTTTGGGTATAGAGAAATAGGAGGATAAGGAGGAGGGAGAGTCGAGGAGTGGTCGATTGGATGTCGAGGAGATTGGAGTTGGGGGTGCAGATTTGCAGAGCTGTCGCGACAAGTTTTCGGCCGCGACTGATTGTTGGAAGGCGACAGTATGCGACTGACTGATATAATCACAATGTGACGTCCCGTCGACAGAGACAGACAGCCGAAGCAAAGAGAAGCGAAGCACAGAGAAACGAAGCAAAAAAGAAAAAAGAAAGAAAGCGACGCCTCAGATCCCGTAGAGGGAGGTCATCGACAGGCACGCATGTGGTGGAATAGGGTATACTGAGAATGCGCAGAGTCGAGAGCGAGATCGAAGCAATCGACAGTCGGAGTGTCGCCGTGGCTGAAGAGAGGTGTAACAAGATCGCGATGCTGGAATGAAGAGAGACAAGGCACAAGACGCTCAAGACGCACAGAGACGATTCTCTGGTCCTCTGTAATTAGTCTGCCCTGTCGCTCCTGCTAAATTCGGCTTGCTCGCCCTCTCGTGCCTTTGGGCCATTCCCCGGTTATTTTCTGCCGCCAGTCCACTGGTTGCAACTGACTAACAAATAATGTGGGGCGACAAGGCCGTGTGTTCCTGTTACTCAAAGACTCACGCAGAAGGCTGGCTGACTTATCGGCGCAGATGAAGATGTGTGATTGGCTGATACGTGATGATCCCCGCTTTTGTCATGATTGAGTCCAGGAACAACTCAGTCTTCATGATTTACTATCAAGATTTAATGTGATGGAATAGACTTTGGAATAATTCAAGTGCCAGAAACTGTCTAGACAATATTTTGAACAAAACTCATCAACGAGATGACAGTGTCAGCAGGCTGCCCGGCTGTTGCATAGTGTGGCGTACCTGTGGCGGTGCATGTACACGCTATATACAAAGTACGCTCTACGCTGTGAAAATCCCACATTTGGCGCTACGGCGTGTCGTCACTGAGTGGGTGGATTTTGGCTGGACGACCTCTAGCAAACCACCACCACAGCTCCCTCTACCACTACCACGAGGCCCTTGCGACGCATAGCCTTATAGATACCCAGTCGCCGTCTTTCGTCTTTGTCTGTGTTTGTTCAGTACCAGGCATAGCCCCGACCATCAACGCCGCATCTCGAGCTTCAAGGCGACATCGTGACCATCCCTGCATCGACACCCCACGACACCCCAGACCTCTACTACTACAATGGAGAACCTCTCGCTCTCAGATCAGCCGCCGCCCGGCGCCGGCAACCAGCTCCGCCACCCGCCCCCGCCACAGCAGCAGCCCCAGCTGCCCGCCCAGATGTTCACCACGGCCGCCCAGCTCCTCGACCTCACAGACAGTACGCTCCCCGAACGACAGTAGCGAAAACAATGCGAGAACAGTGCGAGAACACGGCTGACAGACAGAAAAACTGATTGTCGTCCTGCGCGACGGCCGCAAAGTCCTCGGCGTACTAAGAACGTGGGATCAGTTTGGTAGGTTCCCTTGATTCCTAGACATGTACACATGCTAATCGCGCAGCCAACTTAATATTACAAAACGCGGTGGAGAGAACGTTCTTGCCCCCTGCGTCGTTTGCGCCAGAGACGTCGCCGGCGACGGCAGCGGCGGCGGCAGAAGGCCACGGCCTGTACGCCGACATTCCGCGCGGCACGTACCTGGTGCGCGGCGAGAACGTGCTGCTGCTGGGCGAGATTGACATTGACCGGGACGACGAGACGCCGCCGGGGTACGATGTGATTGATGCGCAGCTGATGGCGGAGCTGGCCAAGACGAAGAAGGCGGCGGACAAGGTCGCGGAGAAGGCGCGCGTCAAGAAGCTGTCTGTGCTTGGTTTTGAGGGCGAGAACATGGGCGAGATTCTTTTCTAGGCCCGAGGACCAAAGGTCCGATGAACACATTGAAACAAGTCCGGAGGACTTGCCAAAGAAACGGTTGCAAGACTTTTGCAAGAACTCGTGATCCTAAAGAAAATGAAACAAAAGACTCTTTATTGCTGCTAGCTAGACCCCCTGTTTTGAGCCAAAGGCGAGGTCTATATAAATAGGAAATAATAAGAAATAATCAAAGACATGATACCAGACGATATACAAAGACATCTACTCTAAATCTGCTTGGTGAACCCCTCCACCTTGGCGTGCCATGCAGCTGGAAAGTGCGGCGCCGGCGCAGTCTCGCCATCCCATCCACCGGCGAGCATCGCCACCGCCAGCAAGAGCCCGCCACTGCTCGGCATGTACGGTGTCGCAACACGCGCGCCGCCCAGAGGATAGCCGGCATCGTCAAACTGGAAGCGTGCGTCGAGCAGGTACGCCACGGCCTGGGATACGTTGCCGAGCCTGAGGGCGTTCAGTGCCAGCAGCGGAAAGTCCCAGCCGAAGCTGTTGTCCAGGTCCCAGACGTCGTGGATCTTGCGGGCGGTATTCCTCATAACCTCTACATCTACGCCGTCGGTCGGTGGCAGCCAGCCGTAGATGCCGGCGACGGCAGGATGGTCGGTGACTGTCTCCGGGTCCGTCCACATGTTGGGGATGCCCTCGTAGGTTGCGTATGTCGGGAGTGTGCCGTTGACCACAGGAAGCGGCGCCAGCTTGGCCCGCACATCCTTCCATTTTGCCGGAACGGAAGCGTTCTGCCGCTCTTTCCACTGGATAGCCACGTCTAGGCCGAACCGCCAGTACGCCAGCTCAAAGGCCGGGTTGCGGCTCGCAAACGGATCGCCCGTCTCGGCCGCAACGTACAGCGGCGGCCCCAGGTCGTAGCGCCCGGTCGTTGCGTTCCAGTGGACAAACGACGCCATAAAGTCGGCCGTCGCCGAAACGATGGCGTCCCATTCTTTCAGGGTCTTTGTGCCAGGAAGAGTGCGGTACTGCAGCTCGGCAAAGTAGAGAGGGTGCGGCTGCTGCCAGACGAGCAGGACGTTGATCTGGCCGGGGGCGCTGCGGCCGGCCGGATCGGTCATTTTACCCCAGCGCGCGCCGTCGTATCCCTGGCGTGCGGCCCGGGCGATGGACGACGCAAGAAAGCGTGCATAGGTGCTGGGCAGGCTGCGAGCGAGCAGGTCTGCGTGCCCCCAGCGGGCAAATTGGGCGAGGTGCCAGAACACCATTTCGAGCTGTCCGTTAGCAATAGGAATGACAGCAACACCATGAAAAACTCACATGGAACTTGCCGTACCAGCCATTGTTGACGAGGCCTATCTGTTAGTCTTGCTGCTTTTTTATTTAACTTTTTTTTTAAAAAACATACCTGATTCTTGGGGCGGATTCGAGGACGCCGAGTTGACGACGGTCAGGTACTGCGACAGAATCGTGCGCCGCTGCAGCTCCTTGGCTTCAGTGCTGTTGTTCTCTCCGACCAAATCGACAAACCCGCCGGTTGTCCAGTAGTTGGCCCACCAGTCGGCCGACTCGTCCGTGACGCCGCCGTACGTCATGGGCACAAAGTCGCCCTCGCTCGAAAAGGCCACGACAAACAAGAGCTCTGTCGAATTGGCCGCCGTCAGCACGTAGCGGCCGCGCGTGCCGGGTGTCGGGCCCGCAAAGTGGCCGTAGTTGTTCCACTGCAGCTGCAGGTAGTAGGACGAGCCGTTGGCGGTGGCGGCGTGGTCGGGGATGCCGTCGTCGCTGTAGAGCGTGCGCTGGATCGTGCCGTACCAGGGGTCAAAGTAGGTTGTGACGTTTTCCGCGCTAAAAGTACTTGACGCATCTTGCGCGCCGATATACTCCTCAAACTTTTTGTTCTGCTCGGGAAAGGGAAAGTCGATAAAGAGACCGAGGTCGCCGGCGGCTAGCAGGTCCGAGCGGATGGCGATGCCGAGCATGTCCTGCTCCGGGTGCGACCAGGTCTCGACCTCGACGGCGGTGTTGTTGTAGACAAAGTTGGACTTGAGCCCGCCCGTCCAGAGGTCGAGTGTTTGTGTGGCGTTTGTGATATCGCTCTCGGACACGTTGTTCCCAAGGTCTAGACCAATACGCGCAAGGTTGAGCCGGTGCGGGTTCTGGATCAGCCAGTCGGAGATGTTGGGATGTGCAGCGTCCGGAAAACCATACGGCACTTGCCGGCCATGGCTCGAGACGTTGGTGCTCACAAACGTGTCGGGCGTGCTACCGGCGGGCAGACTGAAATTGTACCAGCCCCATGTGGACAGCGTGTTGAAGGGCCGAAAGGTCTGGAGGCCGGTGATGTCGGCACCAAAAGCAAAGTTGCCGTTGCCGACCTGGAGGGGCGTGCTGGCGTTGGACTCTGCGAGAGACGCGGCTGTCCGGTGCACGTTGTACGACTGCACAATCTTGCGGCGCGCGATGGGTGACGGGGCGGCCGATGTGACGGCGGCCAGGGCCAGCACCAGTGACAGTTTCATCGTGACTTCTTGATGACTGATTCTCTAGATAGTGACTGAGAACTTGCTCTGTCAAGCAACCTTGAAATATGCCCAGCTCGCGAGACTTCTCGCTCTCTTCTTGCTCTCTTCTCGCTCTGCATCTCGGTCTACATCTCGCCGAGACCGTCATCAACCCATAGCAGCGGATGATTTTACCCCAGCCCAGCATGCACCAACTTAGCCGTGATCACCAGCGGGGAATCCATCAACAAAGTGGATTATCTAGTATCTGTCTGCAGTGTCTGCTTGGTGGTATCGCGTCGGGGTAGATTGCATCGGGGTAGATGTCGGGATGCGGGTGGCCGGCTGCATTAGGCTATTTCGGCACGATATGGTTTCTTCTTATCTGCAAAAGTAGTCTTGGAAGCTCGTTGAAGCCTGTCATAATGTCTAAAACATAGAGAATCAAAGCAATCCAACGTGATTGATCGCTCCATCTCAAGATGTTGATGTCGACGTTGAGGTCATGTTAAAGAGACCCACTCTATTCCACGCACCGTATACTACACAGTATTCACACTAGATACACAGTACACGCCCCTCAGCTATGGAGCCCTGGGCAACCATACCAATGCGGCAACCACGTAAACATTCCACAGCCTTATCGCAATCAGAGCTACGGCTGGGCTGACTTGACCGACTTGACTTGACTTGGACTCGATCTCTCTCTCAACCTCTCTCATCTTTGTCACCCTCAACACAATGGCGTCTCTCCTCACAACAGTGTACGTCTCTCCATCTCCCCCTCATCACCGACCACTCGCTAACTGCCTACAGAAACCAGCGCACGCGCAACCAGTTCCGGCCCCGCGCCCCGGGCAAGGGCGGCAGCACCTCGTACCAGCTGCGCCAGTATGCCGAGGCCACTCTGGGTGGCGGCTCGCTCCGCAAGGTCGTCAAGCTGCCGGAAGGTGAAGACGAGAATGAGTGGCTGGCCGTCAACAGTAAGCTTTTTTTTTTCCCTCGCAGCGCTCGCTTTGTTTTTTCTTTCTCGCTGCGCTCGCTTTTTTTCTTCTTTCTCGCTGCGCTCGCTTTATTTTCTTCCTCGCTGCGCTCGCTTTATCCTCGCAGTTTGCTAACCGCGACAGTGGTCGACTTCTACAACCAAATCAACCTCCTCTACGGCGCCATTACCGAATTCTGCTCCCCCCAGTCGTGCCCCGAAATGAAAGCGACCGACGAGTTCGAGTACCTCTGGCAGGACAATGACAACTACAAGAAGCCCACAAAGATGCCCGCGCCCGCCTACATTGAGCAGCTCATGGCCTGGGTGCAGAGCACCATTGACAACGAGGCCGTCATGCCCAGCCGCATCGGCGTGCCGTTCCCCAAGAACTTTACGTCGCTGATGAAGCAGATCTTCAAGCGCATGTACCGCGTGTACGCGCACATCTACTGCCACCACTACCCGGTGATCCGCGAGCTGGGGCTGGAGCCGCACCTGAACACGAGCTTCAAGCAGTACGTGCTGTTCATCGACGAGCACGGGCTTGCGAGCGGCAAGGATTTCTGGGGTCCTCTGGGCGATCTCGTGGAGTCTATGCTGCGGAGTGATTAGGTTTAGTTGGGTGTCGAGACGACGAGGGAGGATGAGGATGGGAAAGGTATCATTATGCATGGAAGGCTGGATGGCGTTTCTTTTGTCTTTTGTCTTTGTCTTTTGTCTTTTTGGTTGTCTTTTTGCTTATCTTATTGTTTGTTTCTTTCCCAGTTCTGCTTACATCATCAATAATGACAGCGAGCGTCGCAATACCGCGTCACATTATCTATCACGTTGCATTGCGTCGTAGCCTGCTGTTGCTATTGCTTGCTTACTGCTCACTGCTTACTGCTCACTGCTTACTTCTACTTGCTTACGGTGCATGCATTGGCAACACACTAGCAGTCTCTGGACTACTGCAGCCTTACGACCACGTCTGAACAAACATCATTCATCATTAACACCAACTACACCTATGACCGGTCATCCTTGTCAAAGACGTGCTGCCAGAACGCCCGGTAGTGCGTGTCCTTGCCCGCCGCCGAAATCGCCGCCACCTCCTCCGGCGTCAGCGTGAAGCTCGCCAGCGACGGCAGGTACTTTTGCAGCCGCGCCGGGTTACCGCTCGTCGTCAGCGCCACAATGCCCTGGTCAATCACCCAGCGCAGGCCCACGTCGCCCGGCGTGACGCCGTACTTTTGCGCCAGCGTCTCGTACACGGCATCCACCGGGCCGCCCGGCGCGCGCACAAGCGGCGTCAGCGGCGCATATGCCGACAGCGCGATGCCGTTGTCGCGGTGGTACTTGACGAGGTCGCCTGCATCTGTCACATGCTGCAGGTACGGGTGGAACTCGATCTGGTTGATGGCGGGCTTGACGGTGGCCGTCTTGAGCGTGGCGTCGAGGTGGTGCGCGAGGTAGTTGGACACGCCAATCGTTGTGGCGCGGCCCGACTTGTGGATGGCCTCGACCTCGGCCCAGCGGCTCTGCAGCTGCTCGTCGGTGACGCCCTTCCAAAAGGGGCTGTGGATAAGGTAGAGGTCGACGCGGTCGACGCCCAGCTTCTTGAGGCTCAAGTCAAAGGCGTCGGCGACCGACTCGGCATTGTCGACCGGCTTGGGGTTGTACTTTGTGACAATGTAGAGCTGGTCGCGGGACACGCCGGCGGCCTGGGCCTCCTTGATGGCAGCGCCGAGCTCTTCCTCGTTGCCGTAGACCTCGGCGCCGTCGAGGTGGGTGAATCCGGCCTTGATGGCGGCGACGGTGGCGTCGACGATTTTCTGGTCAAAGGGCTTGGCGGATGGCCCCTTGTAGTTTGCGGTGCCGAGGCCGTAGCCGACAATGGGGATGGAGGTGCCGTCGTTGAGCGCGAGGCCGGGGAGGTTCTTTGCGAACAGGGCGGGGTCGACAGCAGCCATTGTGTATTTCCTGGGGGTTCTGGGGGTTCGAGCGAGTCTGGGAGCGAGGGAGCGAGGAGCCGATCTGGTGATGGACAGAAGCATTGAGACAAGTACGTAGATGGTCTGTGTGGTGGAGATGGAAGTGGCTACGGCTTTATATTCTACGGATTCTCCTGGTAAGTGGGCGTCAGTGCCGACAACGGACAGCCGAGACAGCGATAGCAGGCTAGCAGGCCTTGGTCCAGTATGGCGACGGGGCCATTGATTATGTGATGTTAGCTGTCCAGCACGACAGCTGGATGGATATCCTTGGTAGCAGGGTAAACAGGACTGAATGCCATGATTGTTTCAGCCGTAATTGGTGATCCATCAAGGATTGACGAGGTGATTGATGAGGCAAATGGCGATGAGCAGCTATTATTTTTATTATTTTTATTATTTTATCATTTCTATCATAATTTCACTAAAATCTATGAATATAAAGATTCACGGGATATCAAAAGTGGGAGTGTCAAGAATGGGGGTGTACAGCGTCGGCTGCGAGAAGAGAAGAGAAGAGAGGAGAGCGCTGGGCGATGACGCCATTGGAGGGGCCAGATGGAGGCGGCGGGAGAAGAATAACACGGAGACAGGAGCGGGCAGAATGACGGAATGACGGAATGACGGAATGACGGAACAGGAAAGAGACAAAGCGGTGAGGGGTTCTCTTTACTTGACCTACAGCCGAGCTCAATAAACTGATTACATAATATTACAATTAGAACAAGCCACGACAGTCGGATATCAACCACAATGCTCGCGTGTTGACTTTGATTGTCGAGGTTGAGCTGGCACTTGGCATCATGACTGCAGTAAAGTAGGGTGCTGACGCACGGAAGTCGGAGTGGTATTGGGATGTCGGCGGCTGATCAGGGTCAGGTAAGACGGCGCATGCAAGTAGGACGTGGTCGAGAAGTGAGGGGAGCGATGAGGCGAGTGTGGTGATGGAGAGACGTTGTAGGAGAGACATTGTGATTAGTTGCATGAAAGAATACGAATCAAGAATCACAGAGAAGCCTACACGGAAGCAAGATATATCGATCCCACAATGTTCAAGAGCATCTTTAGCAACATGGCGGCTGACTCGTCTGGCATGCTACTGACATATAAAGTAGCTAAATTGCTGGATTCGCATCAGATGCAGACATGCACGTTGATTACTATTCAGCGTTGCGGTCTCACCCGGCCAGAGACAGCGTCAGGCACCGTCGTACAGTCGGGAAGATGACATATCCAGCCGACTCGGGGTCATGATTGTTGATTAGGTTTGTCTAGATCTGTTTCGTAGTGCAGAAGTGGAATATCAACCAGAGACCGAATTAATGATTAGTCGTCGGCATGGGATGTGTCAAACAGACGCCGACTAAGATCATCACTTTAACGGTTCCCATTGTCTGCTCACCGGTTGACCGGGTGGTTGTTTTTACACTGACTTGGTGTGTGATTAATCTAGAAATATTATGAGATGGAGATGGACATTCTGTGCTGATTTGTCGTGTTGTGTCGAATGAAGTTGTGCAGCAAGTCGTGGCATTGATTGGGATTTTCTTGAAAATGCACTCAAAAGATGGTAGAAACACGGTACAGTCGCCGTGATAAGTAATCAGCTGGCGGATATACCGTGTGGGCGGTCTCTCTTAAGCCCGCATGCCCTGTAGTGCCAAGTATTACAGCGCACTCGCCTGGAAACGCCCTGTAAACTCATTGCATCCAATATGCAGCATGGATGCAACACCTCCACAGTAGCCTCCACCACAAAGCTTGAGATTCAAGTCGACGACGACTGTAATGTGACTTTTGAATCATTAATCATATTTCTAGACATTACGATATTGCCGAGAGCTTGCCATCCAAAACACGCGGTGCTCAGCTTATAAAGCTCTACCACCAAAAGCCGACACTTTCCCGCCGAATGCCGATACCAAAAGGGAAAGAGAATTAAACGAGTGGGGTCGGTGTTTGCGCCTGCCTTGTCTGTCTGGGCATATGCGAATCCGAGGGTGCCAGTGATGGCTCTGTATTTATGTGTGAGTTTACTTGATTACTCCTTTTTCTGGCTGTTTCCTTTCTCAGCCGATGTAAACCTATGGTGGAGTGTCCAGCACTCGATGACGGCATCGCTCACCCCTGCAAGATCTTTTGATATTCGCGTGAATAAACTAATACAACACAAATATAATAACGAAAAAAAAAATAGCTAAAAAATAAGAAAATCAAGAGACATACTTATACCCGACAGCATCGGATCCTGTCAATGTATTATCTGATTACAACACCGACACCAATCCCCAGATCTTTTGATTTCGAAGCAACCAGGCCGTTCCTTCCCTTTTCGCTCTCATCCTCGGATATATCACCTCGTATCCGTGTTTCTCTACATCGCTCAGTATATACGCACTCTCCCCGCCTGCCTACCTTATGCTTCGAGCGGCCGCCCGTGCCGTCGCCGTCTGTCGTTTCCACCATTCGATCCACACGACCGCCGCAATGGCCACCCGCTATACCCTCGCGGACCTCCCAAAGTCCTGGAAATTCACCCAGGCACTGCCCCCAGACCCCCAGTTCCCTTCGCCCGCCGCCTCCCACGCCGCCGACCGCGACACCCAACTCGGCCCCCGCATGGTCCGCGGCGCCCTCTTCACCTGGGTTCGCCCCGAAGAGCAGGAAGACCCCCAAGTCCTGGCCGTCTCCCCGGCCGCCCTGCGCGACCTCTCCATTGCCGACGCCGAAGCCGCCACCCCCGACTTTACCAACACGGTCGCCGGCAACAAGCTGTGGGGGTGGGACGGAGAAGCCCCCGACTCCAAATACCCGTGGGCCCAGTGCTACGGCGGCTACCAGTTTGGCCAGTGGGCCGGCCAGCTCGGCGACGGCCGCGCCATCAGCCTGTTCGAGGTGCCGGCGCCGACGGACGAGCGGCCGGACCGCACACTGGAGCTGCAGCTCAAGGGCGCAGGCATGACGCCGTACAGCCGGTTCGCGGACGGGCGCGCGGTACTGCGGTCGAGCATCCGGGAGTTTGTGGTGAGCGAGTCGCTGAACGCACTGGGCATCCCGTCGACGCGCGCGCTGTCGCTGACGCTGCTGCCGCAGGTGCTGGTGCACCGCGAGACGCTGGAGCCCGCGGCGATTGTGGCGCGGTTTGCCGAGAGCTGGCTGCGGCTGGGCACGTTTGACCTGCTGCGCACACGCGGCGACCGCACACTCATCAAGAAGCTGGCGGACTATGTGGCAGAGACGGTGTACGGCGGCTGGGACCGGCTGCCGGCACGGCTGGTGGACCGCAAGGTGGCACCCGGCAATGGCAGCGTTGAGCGTCTGCTCCATCCCCAGCGCGGCGTCCCCAAAGACGTCACCGAGACTGCCACCGAAGCGACAGAAGAGACGTCGGCAGAGAACCGCTATGCGCGGCTGTACCGCGAGATTGTGCGGCGCAATGCGCGCACCGTCGCACACTGGCAGGTCTACGGCTTCATGAACGGCGTGCTCAACACCGACAACACCTCGGTGCTGGGCCTGTCGCTCGACTTTGGCCCCTTTGCCTTTCTCGACAACTTTGATCCCAGCTACACCCCCAACCACGACGACCACCACCTGCGCTACAGCTACCGCAACCAGCCGTCCATCATTTGGTGGAACCTGGTGCGCTTTGGCGAGTCGCTGGGCGAGCTGCTGGCTGCCGGCGACCGTGTCGACGACAAGGCCTTTGCCGACGAGGGCGTCATTGGCCTGGCCCGCGTAGATGCGGCCACGTCTCCACCCTCCGACGCAAAGACCGAGGCGACTGAGCCCAAGACGGTCGACTCGTCGCAGATTCCCCCTGACGTCGAGCGTGCCGCCGCCGAGCTGGCCAGCCATGCCGAGGACATTATCATGCGCGTCGGCGAGGAGTACAAGAACATCTTCTTAATGACCTACAAGCAGCTGTTTATGAAGCGCCTCGGTCTGCCGCCGCCGTCCGATGCCGATCTGGCCGCTGTCAACGACATGGACCCCCTCATCACCGGCCTGCTCGACGTCATGGAGCAGATCGAGCTCGACTTCAACATGTTCTTCCGCCGCCTCAGCTCGGTCCGCATCGCCGACATTGCCACCGAGCACGGCCGTCGTGACACCGCTGCCAAGTTCTTTTACAGAGAGGGTGTCACTGCTGCCGTCGGCGAAGAGACCGGCCGCCGCCAAGTCGCCGACTGGCTTGCCAAGTGGGCTGACAGAGTCGCCGCCGGCCCAACCAGCAACGACGACGCCCGCATTGCTGCCATGAAGGCCGTCAACCCCAACTTTGTTCCCCGCGGATGGGTCCTCGATGAAGTTATCCGACGCGTCGAGAAAGACGGCGAGCGTGATGTCCTGCGCCGTATCATGCACATGGCCCTGAACCCTTTTGCTGATTCGTGGCACCAAACAACCTCTGTCATTGGTGATGCTGGCAACACCCAAACCTACAGCGGTGATGCTGCCGAGGAGGTGCGCTGGACACAGGATGTCCCGGCCAAACAGAGAGCCATGCAGTGTAGCTGCAGCTCATAAACCACAAAGCCCTGTCTCTCTCGCTTTCAGCTCCTAGCTTCTCGCTTTCTTGGCTCTCACGACTCATCTATGACTTGTATTTTGTATTACGAGATTATGATCATATGGCGTTTAGGTTTAAAATGTTTGGCTATTTTATCTGTGCTGCTCTGTTTTCTCTGTAGATATTTAAAAGACATAAATATCGACCTCTGCCGCGTGCTATGCGAGAGTCGTCGAAACATGCTCAAAGATGCTTTTCCTCCGCTGTGTGATAAAACAAGAAAAAAAACCTAACATACAACCGTATTTGTGCCAGTGCGGCCTTACTATGGCTTTCTTGATTGTCTCCGATTGCCCCTGCAAATAGAGTGAAAACTAGTCTCGCTCTATGCAGTGCAAAAAGCAAAGTAAAAAAACAAACCGATTGAAACTTGCATCGCCACCGTGTCTTTCCCCCTCCCTTGTTTTTTGTTGTCATCCTCTTCCTCTTTTTCTTCCTTTTTCTTCCATTCTTTCCTCCCCATGTCCTTCCCCCATTTGCATTCAAAAATAATAGTATCACGAATATCTCTGTTCTATGTCAAAGTTCTCGGCCATTGGCCCTTTGCAACGAATGTTCAACAGCTTGAAGAACATATAGATGATAATGTGTGCGCCATGGTAGCCGCCCACCTCCCATGACAGCACTTCTGAGATCCGAAAAAAGCGCAAAAATATTGCAAAACTGTAAAGATGCTGTGTCCAAGTAGCTCGTTGCAGGCAGTAGCACCGCGAGCGTAGGATGTTTGTTGTGTAGATAGTGTATAACTGAAATGCAGAAAAGGGAAATGGTCATATGATGGTGTGTAGAGCACGCATATCGGGAAGGGAAAAGTGGAAACATGCAAACAAAAGAAAAGGAAAAAAGAGAAGACACAAGAAAATATGAGACCGAATTGAAAGTAATTTTCATGGGATAAGTGCCTACTCAGGGCTGTAAAGGGCCGGGGTGCCGGCGCCGGAGCGGTGACGGGACGGAGCTGCACTTGCTAATACATGGGAAAGCATGTCAGTGATTGTGGCCTTGAATCAATGAGGGAAACATAAGAACAAACCATAGCGGGGAGGCAGGCGGCCAACCGATGGACCAACACCGGGACCGGGGCGAGTTGCAACAGCCGGGTTGGTGCAAAGCATACCGACGCGGGAGCCAAACTTGGAACCACGAAGCGAGACCATGTGCTTGCGGATGTGTGCGGCCACAATCTCACGGTGCTGGGGGCTGGCGTGGGTCAAGATGTACTGGATCAAGTAGTTGCCATACTGGTCGCTGGCAATATCGATGAGCGGGATACGGGGGCGGTCAGTCCGGCCCTCGCAAACGCGATCCAAGTAGCGGCTCAAAAAGTCACTACCACCAATCTTGAGGCACTTCTCAACTACCTTTGACGCAAACTGGTCCATGCTGTATTCGGCAGCGTACTTGATGACGTAGTCAATAGCACGGCCCCGGTCGCCGGGAGCACCGTGCTCGCAGACGTGTTGGATGCACCAGTTGCCAAACTGGCCGTGGGCAACAATGTCAATGTTGGCGAGCACCTCTTCGATGCAAGGGCGCTAGTCATCTGTCAGTATACAGTTTTCTCTCAAGACGGTGTTGTAACATACCTTATCTTCCTCAAGACAGTTCTCAAAAATGTTCTGCACGACTAGACTTCCAGTCTCGCCAAGAGCGACCTCGTGCCACATACCACGCAGGGAATCGTTGACGTACTTCATGATCTGAGGAGGCGAATCGCTCCAGCGCAGCTCAAAGAGCTTCTGCCAGACATGGCAAGCATAGCGGTGGACCACAGTCTCGGGAATGCGGCGGAGAAGCTCGTGGACCATGTTGGCCTTGTATTCCTCAGGGACAGAGTCAAATGCCTTCTGGACAACATGGCAGCCAAAAGGGTCCATGGAGAGGCTGAGGGTGTTCCCGCGGATAGCCTCTGCGATCTTGACGATCTGCTCCGGGGTGCCGTGCTCGAAGCAGCGCTGGACCAGGAAGTTGCCAAAGCGGTTGATCATCAAGGGGAATGCCTCTTCGGCAATAGCCTCAACAATGTCGAAGCGCTGCTCAGTAGTTCCCACCTTGAGCTTCTGTTGAAGGAAAATGGAAGCTTGCTGGTCGTTGCTGGTGACGATCTTGTCAACAATGTAGCGCTAATCACAGTTGACATTACGGTCGAGCAGGCGACGGTAGTTCAGAGGCTCAGTGGTGGGCATAAACGTCTGATGAACAGACGGAGCAGGTGGCTGGCAACAATGTTAGTCTTCGATGTAGAAATTTGGTTTTGAAACTTGAAAAATTACCTCGTTGAAGTCAGACACCTGAGCCGACAGAGGCGTTCCGACAGGGGGCTGCGGCGTCAGGTACTGGGGGTACATGGCGAGTGCAGCAGAAGTCGCACCAGAGGCGGCAGAGTAAGAACCATTGTTTCCATACTGGACCTGGCCAGTTCCAAAGGAGTTGTAGCTGCCAAAAGCCGGACCGGTGAGGACTTGGGAATCCATGCGAGCATCGGGCCGCTGGGAATGGGGGCGGGAAATCATGTCACTGTCGGGGCCCATGTAGTCACTCTGGTTATCGTCCATGGGAGTACGGCCGTCTCCAAGAGACTGATTCACTTTCGCCTCCATAAAGCTGGCAATGGTGCCGCGAGAAGTAGGCCAGGCAGAGGCAGGCTGGTTGCCATACGGGCTAGTCCCAAAAGCAAAAGGGTTCGAGACATTGTTGAAGGACTCCGGGAAGCCCGGCTGCTGGATAGCGGGCTGCTGAGGATTGGTCTGCCAGATGTTGCGTGTACGGCTAATGCTGCCGCTAGATGAGCCGTTCATGGCAGTTGCCCGGCTCTCCTCGGGAGGAGCCCAAATGTTGTTCTCGCGGTTGAAGAGCGAATGGGCTATCTGGCTCGGGGCCACGCCGATGGGTGTGATGTGGCTAGTGCCTCCAGGAGTTGGGTAGTCGGGGTCGGTGGCAGCAACGGACAGAATGTGAGAACCGTCAGACTTGGAGTTAGCACGGCTCGACGACAGCTCATGGTCGAGGCGGTCAATCTTGTATTGAGCCTTGGCGAGCTCCAGCTTGAGACGAAGGACCTCGTCGTTGCTGGTTCCCTGTCCGTGAGCTTCGGTGGGGGAGCGTCTGGCCACATTAGAAGGCGCAAGCATGTTGTCGACACCAGACGTTCTAGCGAGGCCATTGAAAGCCTGGTGATTTTCCATAGCCCTAGCATAGGCCGCAACTGCTTCGGCCTTCTTCATTTTCTCAGTCTGCTCACGGTACGTGACCTGCTGCTCTGAAAGCTTTGCGAGAAGGGAGTCCATGGGATAGGCCGCCTCTTGGTTCTGGGTGAGGACACCAGTTAGTGGCTGCTTGCTAATGTGTCTGTTGGGGATGGATGACTTACCTTGGCCTTCGTATTGTTACCAAGCTTGCTCGTAGTCAGCGGCACAACGTTGCTTTTCATCGTAGCAAACGAGTCCTGTAAAAACAAGTGTTAGTAATCCAGACAAGTGAATAGTCGAGCTCCATCAAATAAAAAACCAGACAGCCAGCTTTCCTTGCCAGCATCTCCAACAGCGAAAAAAAAACATTGAAATCAGCAAAGTACAAAACTGAAACATGCAACTGTTCGCTCTTTACCCAGCCCTCTGATCACTGCTGCCACCACCGCCACTACCCAACACCAAGAACCGGTCTTCGACACATGAAACTCCTCTCTGCTCCGCTAAAGCATACCTGAGTAGCCTTGTTCAGGGAATCGTCAGCATGGTTATCGGAAGCCTCGTTTTGATCGAATCCGCAAGTGCCAGACAAGTGGCCGCGAAGAGGAGATCCGGTAGACAGTTTGGGAGACATTGCTTTGTATCTTTACTTTCGTGGGAGAGTAGAAAGAAAGGTGGTGAGCAAATGTGATCTCCTGGCTCTCGACTTCTTGGGGTCTTTCCTTTGTGCAAGGGACAAGATCTCGGATGAGGGTAAAGCTGTGAAGATAGCAGAGATGCCGAGGTAGATCGGGTAGGCTAGACCAACGAAATAACGACAAGACAGCGCAATATGTGATCTAGAATACACAGAAGAAGGAAGAAGAAGAAAAAAGGAGAAAAAGAAACGGGAACGACAAAACAGAGTGTCTGGTACAAATCAAGGCCAATGAGATGCAACGCTTGCTCGATGGACAGAATTCTGATGACGAAAAGGCCTCGGGGCAGTGATGAAAGACGAACAGTGAGGTTTTGTGACAGATGCCAGAAGATGGGGGGAGAGAAGATGGGTGAGGTGGAAGACGGGGATGGATCGAGAGTTGAAGGAAGAAGAGAAGAAACAAGACGAGAGAGGATGAGAAACACCAAGGACTATCCAGAGATATTCCGAATATATCTAAATGGCAAGAATATATGATAAAATACAGCTATGGGGCAACCAAGAAGAAACCAGGCGGGCCAGAATGACCAGATAAACCAGAAGAAGAAGGAGATGCAAAAAAAACGATGGAAGGAAGGATGCAAGAATAAACAAATATCCGCATAGGGGAGGTTCGATCGTACCGCGGTGTCTGCGTCCTGCCAAATACGGCGGCAGTCTGCTTCCATGGTCGAGGAGACAGGACAACAAGATGCTGTAAGAGGCAGGAAGTGTCGAGAGGATGGCTATGTCTGGCGAAGCAGACTCGATGTGGTCGAAAACGGCAAGCGCAATGGTGATGTCTCGAAAGGATGAAGAAGGAGACAAGAAGGATATGGAGAAGTTGGCGGAGAAAGAGGAAAGAGGAAGAGAAGATTTATATGGAACAGGAAAGGGCAATGGAGTCAAAGTTTATCTAGGAAAAGGAAGGAAAGCTCGGACATCCAACAATAATCCAACAATAATCGAAAAAGAAGCAGAATTTGCAGGGCAGAGTACAAGGGCTTTTGTGCTTTGACGAATGACAGACAGGCATCGTCTCATGATACATCTACACCCCATGGAACATTCTTCTCCCGCTCCTGTCTGTAAGACTCCCAGATTCTCTTTGCTGGTATCAAGGAAAGACGAGAGGTTGGCGAGGCACTATAGAAAGCAGGAGCGTGTCCGGCATAGGGGGCGAGCGTTTCCACGAGAATCAGAAATAGAAGGAGCTGCCTGCCGAAAATGCTGCCACACGAAAATAAGTTTCAGAAGGAGCTACTGCGTACTACTTCTAGGGCTGCTGTTATAGGAAGGAGTGGTCTACAATATGGTAGTTGTTTCTCATCACGGAAAGAACCTACCGGGAGACGATGACAAGGCCGGCCTTGCGGCATACATTTTCCTGATTTTACAGAAACATAGAAAAGAAGGCATACCAAGACAAAGCAATAAGAAGTTCATGATGGCAGGCCTGACTTACAGACTATCCTACAGCAGGACATGCATTCTCGAGAAATTAAGACGAGAAACGGTGCAGACGTGGGTGACTGTGGACAGTAAACCTGGCTGTGATGGCAATATCTAAGCAACGGCGGGGCTTGGTGGGACAAAACTTATGTCAAAAGAACGGCCATGACGAGGAGATTATTATAAAGTCAATTTAAAGCATATATCTTCTGTATTGCACATTCTGGCTCACAATATGACGGTATCTGAGGGGGGGAAGAGCATGCATGAAGGCCGACTTCGCTTTTATGATGTAATCAGCAGCTCTCATATATTGAAATCAAACCTGCATATGATGGCGCTACCTCTAGATAAATTCTGTAACGAGTTTCCTATTCTGCTCGCGGTATCGGCGTGTGGTTCGTCTACTGTGAGCAGATAACCCCTTCTTGAGGGAAGGTGCCCACCCCTTCGTGGTCGTTCTTTCCTTCGGGAATCATGGAAAGAGGAGAAGTGCAGATCCTCCAGACCAGCCGGCAGGGCTAGGAGAATGGAAGAGTAGAAAATGGAAAGTGCGGAGAGAAATCAGGGTAGTGTTATCAGTATAAACGGGCGAGAGGAAACACCCTGATGTCGTGATAGTTTAGGAAGTCACGACCAACAATGGTTCGACGCCGAAGCACGCCAACTTCCTGAAAAAGCATACCAGAATATTCTTTGCTTGCTTCTCTGGTTGCTGGAGAGCGAGCCCCAGCGGCTGCCATGCAGGGTGTTCTCATGGCAGCTCGTGGGATACGAGCGAGAATTTCAGCGATGAAGAAACGTCAGCCAGATGGATGCGTAAGCAGATGAGCTCAAGCCAGCCATCGAAGAGGAAAGCAGTAAAGTAAGTCAACCGTATAGATGAGTAAGCCAGGTCAGCAGACGGTTGCATAGCCAGACCCAAGCCGAGGATTGTGATTGTGATTTTGTTTTCCCATTTTTTTGTGTATCTGTGATATCTCTGATATGAAAACCAAAACGCAAACGTAAAGACATGATATAACAAACGCGTGCCACCGGCACCGTATCGTACAGGCAAACAGCCTCCCCTCCTTCTTGGTCTCTGCTCTACTTCTTCTTGTCCTTCTTCTTGGCAGAGCCCTTTCCACGCGACCGCAGACCGTCCAGGTGCTCGAGACGGTCGACGTCCTCCCAGTCGAGCACGGACAGCTCGGGGGCAAAGGTGTTCTTGAGGTCGCGGAAGGTGACGAGGCGCTTGGGGTAGTAGGAGGCGAGAGCGGCGCCCTTGAGGCGCTGGCGCAGGATCTTGTTGCCCATGCGGATGCCCTCGGGGTTGTAGGTGGTCGAGAAGACGTTGCACTGGACCTGTGGGGGTTAGTCTTGTGTTGGTAGAGGTTGAGGCAGACCAGTCCGGTCCGGCGAGGTTTGCCGAAATTGATGACGGTGTCGGCTGATTTATGCGGCGTAAAGAGTGAACAAATATGGCATTAATATGACATACCTTCATGAGGTCCAGCAGCCGGGCGCGTGGTACAGACATTGTGGCGTGGTTGTCTGAGAGAGCAATCAAACAAACGTCCGAATCAAAGTCGTGATACTCAATGGACTGACGTCGAGCGATGCAAAAAGCTTTCTAGAATGGCGCCGTCTAATTGGTCAGTCGCCATGAACAGTGGACAACATGTGGGTGGCGTTTTAAACTGGAGCATTGTATGGGCATCAGTGAAAAGTGGGCCTGTACATCATAACTTTTCTTAGTGAAGCTCACGACGCGGCTCATGAGCTTTATTGTGTCTGTGATTTGTCTTTCATGTCATCCTTTAATCATTTGCACCATTCTTTAATACTTATTTCAGTAATAGCAACAAAAATGGCAAAACGGCAAAGCGACGAGGTTGTGCCTCTTGCAGACGCTGCAAAACGGCAAAAAACAGCACACGCCGCGATCACGACAGACCAGCTCGCTCTGCTGGACAGATTCTCAAAAGAGCTGCGGGCGTTTGTCAAGGCATCCAAGAAGGACAAGAAGGGAAAAGACGACAAGGACAAAGATGCACAAGATGGCGATGTGCTACCAGAAGATGCGTTCGCCCAGCTAGCAGAGCTAAGCTCATCAGTTCTCCCAATATTTCAAACACCAGGCGCATCGTCATCTTTGACATCGTCATTAACATCACAACCACCACGGTCATTACCGCCCACAGCAGCCGCAGCAAAAATACCAACTCCATCAACACCCATTACACCATCACACGCCCACGTCTCGCCGCTGTCCCAGAACCTCGCAAGGTGGACGCCCGCAGATATCCCCAGCGGCCGCGCCTACCCGCCGCTGCCACCTATCCCAGACCCGGCCCTCGCCCAGATGGCTATGACACATCGCGGCATGCTCGGCTGCGGCAACGCCGCCGAGGCGGCCAGCTACGAGACCCTCGAGTATGTCGGTGACGCGTTCATCTACCACGTCGCCGCCGAGCTCATCACGCAGACATTCCCGCGGCGCACGTTGGGACAACGCTCGCAGATGCGCGAGGGTATACTGAGAAACGAAAACCTCGCCAAGTACACAGTACACTATGGCCTGGACAAGCACGCGCAGATCCCCGACGAGTTTGTGGGCGATGGGCGCGACAAGGGCTCGCGCGCGACGGACCACGGGCGGCAAAAGGTGAACGGCGACCTGTTTGAGGCGTACGTGGGCGCGCTTGTGCGGGCCCAAAGCGCGGAGCCGGGGTACGACGGGCTGGCTGTTACCGTGCGGTGGCTACGGTCGCTGTGGGCGATGACGCTCGCAAATGAAATCGAGGGAGAGGCACGGCGGCTGGCTGCTCTGCAGGCTGCAACCGAAAGTGCAGACGGAAGTGCACCTGCAGCTCCATTGCCTCCAGCCAAGGTGCGGCTGTCTGCCGCGATTGTGTGCCGCGGCGTGGAGATCCGCTACGAAGACGTCAGGACGGCCAAACCAAAGTACGACAAGTTCACCAAGATGCCGCTCTTCACCGTCAAGGCGACATTTGTAGGATGGGGCACGACGACCGAGCTGGGCCTGGGCACCGCTCTTAGCAAGCGCGAGGCTGGCGAGAAGGCGGCAGAGCGGGCGCTCGAGAACGGCAAGCTGATGAAGGAGCTCAAGGGCAAGAAGGCCGAGCACCTTGCAAGGATTGCGGCCGAGGCCAAGGCCAAGGAGGAGGCAGAGGCCGAAGCGAAAGAGGCAGAATAAATGCTCCTCAATGTTTGATACCTATTGATGTTTGGATACCTAGTTGACAACACCAAATCATACGTACTATACCACAACATATTATTCATAGATTAACCATTTGCAGTCAGGCTACGTTTGCATGCCATGAGCTTCCCCGCATGAATACATGTTTTTGACTAGAAAGAATCTGGGGGATCTTTGCATTCAGTCTTGGTACAAGAAATTCAAATAATTTCTGCTAAAATGAGGTTCATGCAAAGAAAGTGAGGATATGCGTGATTCCGAGATATCTCCTTATGAGAATACTGCCAACCTATAGAAACTATTGTAAAGATACGACAATAACTTTGAAACCCCAAGACACAAAAGACACAAAAGATATACAGAAGACAATTAAAACGATGCAGTATGAGAGAGAGTTGACGTGTGAACATCATCACGTGCCCTTACACGGCACTTTCTCGCGCCGAGGCTGGTTGTGCAAAGTAATACATACGATGTACAGCTCAACATGCTTTGACCCCGGAATGGCAGGAGCGACAACTTGCCATTGCTGCTCCTTTCCTATCTGCCATTGGTACATTAGTCATCTTTTTATTTCGAAAATAGGGTGGCCTCAATTGGACTTAAGTAATCAAAATGCAATGGAATTGAAATCAATAAAGAATAGCATCAATCGCGATGAACGCGATCAATTGACTTACAGTACTGATAAGCCCAATCTCAGCTATCAGGGGCTTCTCCTCTCGTCTCACCCATGGTCTACCTAGTTAGTGACCACTAGCGACTACCCTCGGCTGTTCTCCTCCCTGGAATCCACCGAGCCGCTACTAAGTACTGACACGCGCCAAAGCACCCCAGCTTCTCCTCACTGGCTCTCTACAGAGTGCTACACACTGACGCCACGCCCAAGCACGTCTACGCTCCACGCCCACGCTCACGCTCACGCATCCGCGATATGCAGTGATACCGGGCCGCAACACACAACACACGACTCCTTTTTATCAGCAACCGATTAGCAACCAACGACTCAAAATACCCTTTAGCAATTGTTCCGACCATTTCTGCTCGAGTCCGACTACTCGACGTCGACCTTCCACAGCCATCGTCCTCTGTCTCGGCAAGCTCCGGCCGGCGAGGTCTCCCGAATCCTCGAACGGCGCGGAGGAGACGGCGAGCTGGTGCTGACGGCTGACACGGCCACTTTTCAAATACCTACCATTTATCATCTGGCATCTACCACTGCCATCCGAGCTACCCCGACAACTTCCACCCTACCCGACACTACCTCTCGCTGCCATCATGGCCGACTCAGTTGGTGAGCTTCCCGGCTCTACAAATGCATCCCCGACACAACTAACACTGCAAACATAGACCGCGTCTTCGTCCATGCCTTGAACACGGTCAAGAAGATCCCAAAGACGGGCGCCGCGCGGCCGCCCGCCGCCGACCGCATGCGCCTCTACGGCCTCTACAAACAGGCCATGGAGGGCGACGTCGACGGCGTTATGGACCGCCCCAATGCCTACTCGGGCCTGTCCGTCGACGAAATCCGGCGCGAGCAGGACAAGTGGGACTCGTGGAATGCGCAGCGCGGGCTCGGGCGCACCGAGGCGAAGCGGCGGTACATTGAGACGCTGATCGACACGATGCACACGTACGCGAACACGCAGCCGGCGGTCGAGCTGGTGGCCGAGCTGGAGTTTGTGTGGAACCAGATCAAGGACAACGACAATAGCGGATCGTCAGACTCGTTTAGAAAAGGGGACTACGCGCCCTCGCCGCGGCCGGACGAGTACTACGACGCCTATGACGGGACACGAAAAGAGGCCCGAGACAGACAAGACAGACAAGAGAGACAAGACAGACAAGAAAGACAAGACAGACAAGAAAGACAAAGAGGCGACCGCGATATAATAAACCGTCGGATGAGTGCTACGGCATCGGATGGCGGCCCGATGAAGATACTGAGTCCGATGAGCGAAGAGGACGAGGCAGAGCGTGAGAACCGGATGCGGATGATTGAAGAGGAGCTGGCCGCGGAGGAGGAGGAGGACGAGCAAGAAGAAGAGGAAGAAGAACAAGAACAAGATGACGACTACAACCGGATATCGCCGTTTGCACGAGACCTGCGAGGATCTGTACGAGGCGGACGATCCAAAGGGTCCGTGCGAGGGTCCGGGGGCCGGCCAGACAAGGACACGCAGAAAGACACAGACAAAGACAAGACGGCATCGCAGCGCTGGTCCAAGATGATGGAGCGTGCCATGGTCAAGCTGTCGGCGGAGATTGCGGCGTTGCGCGAGCAGATCTTGTCGGGTCGCGAGTTCCGGTCACAGCAGGAGTCGGCGCGGCGCAAGACGTGGCCATACTGGTTCGGGTGGGTTGCATGGCTTGCGTTCAAGCACGCAGCAGTGGACGTTGTCGTGCTGGGGATTGTGCTGCTGTGGATGCGGCGGCGCAAAGACCGGCGGCTGGAGGATCACGTGCGCGGTGCGCTGACGGTGCTGCGGGAGTATATGCGGAAGGTGTTGCCCGAGCGGTAGCCTTTCTCTTTCTTCCATCTTTTTTGTCTCTTTCACATTCCCATTGTATATAAGCGCTGCGTTGTATTTGTTTGCAAATTGTGTACAATATTCACCACAAAGTTTACTGATGTAGGCCTGTTGTAGATGTCCCACAAACGAGCCGAGGTGTAGTGAATCAAAGATTACAGCCTCGAGCGTGAGTGTTGTAGCGTAGCAACACTGCCAAGACAGATACAAGTCGCCATTCCCAACAGAAAACTACACAACCGCAATGATTTATTCTTTGCCTGCGAGGAGACAAACTGCAGCATAAGCCAGGCCGTTTCATTTTCTTTGAGCCACCAAGCGGCGCAGATGCACACCCAATGTTCGTACAGTATGCCGTCTTCAAGTTTTACGCAGCACAACGTTAGGCTCATCCCAAAGCTCTACTCGGAGAGGCTCAAATTATAAGCTCTTGACGCAGTATACATACCCACACACTGTCCAGTACTATCGTTGCTGTGTTCAGTGTGGACGCGTCGTGGGTTTCGTGCTCGACTAGCACTTTTGTACGTTTACAACCATCTCAAACGCAATGTTGGCGCGACAAGGACTTCTCATAGACGCCCTCATATCTACTCAGCCGAGTCCACAACGACTTGAAAGCAACGTCTTTATCGACCCAAACTATCCTTTTGTTCTAATTGATTTCAGGTCGGCCATGGGACGCTGACGGATAGATCGATTCCGGATAAACGACCACCACATGTCCCATTGACGACATCCGGGCGAGGCTAGATGTCGCGACATTTGCCAACAGCAGGAATTCCCATGTCTCTTGAGTTCGGACCACTGTGATGGCTGTCCGAGCCAGATACATACAAACTATATTTGTGCAAGTAACCATGATATAATCTATTGATGACTAATCAGCGCATAGAACGACGGAGAACGATGCCCGTGTGCTTAAGGCGAGATGCATCTGTTTTAAATGATTGTATCTATTTCGTCGTCTTGATCGCGCATTGGCGGCATGTGCCTTGTTGTTTCAACAAAATCCAAAGAATATGGAACAGTATACCTAAAAAGGTTTATAGACGATGCCAGTCGCAGCCCAATCTCACAGCAAGTCGCAATGTCGCACAGCAGTCTGGCTGAGCGCACCTGGTGTTACAGGGTTGGAGCGGGCCCCGCGTTTGCATAAAAATAAGGCTTACCTCGCACAATGTCCAGGATCTCACCTTTGACTCAACACTTGCTCGTTTTGACAACCGCGACACTTGACAGCGGCCAGACATACCAACGTCGGACAATCACTTCAGTTCAAGGATTCCATACGTCGGTCGCAAATATGACCGATAAGGATGGTCAACTACCAGCGGCGGCAGCTCCCATCGACAGCAATGTGCTTGACAACATCACACACTGGCGAAACTTTTCAGGCGTGACACAAGTCCAAGAGAGCAATGAGGGGGCTTCCGTGAGCATTGTCACAGTGTACACGCTGATTGACAACGAGGACAAAGCAACCGTCTACCTTGGCGCCGTAGCGGCGCCGAGGCGCCAGGTCTCGTTGGAACAGGCCAAGCAGAGCCTCGCACGCATCTCAGACGAGGTTATCTACCCAGTTCTGCCGCTCGAGCTCCAGGCTCATGCAGTGCAAACTCTACCAGAGCCAAGCGCCGCATACTATCTCAAGCGACCCAACGTGCTAAACTACAGACACAATATCGGCACAACATATCTGGCTGACCAGCTCTTGCAGGAAGCCCAAACACTCGACCGACTGCGTCAGAATGCACACCCAAACCTGGGCGTATGCGAGGGCTACTGGACGCCGCCGGACAGGGGCGGTCGCATGGCTGGCATCATCTTGCGGCGTTACAAGACAACTCTGCATGACCGTGTCAAGAGCCAGCAATCGCAGTCTACAGGCGATGATAACGACTTGGAACAAGCAGCTGCAGCTGTTCCAGCTGCCCGGTATATGGAGCAGCTGCGTGCGGCTGTTGGCCACCTGCACAGTATGGGACTCGCTCACAACGATGTCAATCCGCGAAATGTCATGTTGGACGACGAGGACAGCGCTGTACTCATCGACCTTGGCTCCTGCAAGCCGTTTGGTGAAGCCCTGTCCGAGTTTGGCACGCCACCGTTCAATGAGGGCTTCACAGAGCTGTCTGCCCAGCTCAACGACGGAATTGGGCTGACACAGGTTCAGAAGTGGCTTGGTCTTCCAGTGAAGGAGTAATGGTAAGTGTGGTTGGTGTGCAATGCCTAGTTTATTTGATACCCCTTGGTCATGGTATACATGGTCGTTTTACCTCTACGAATAGCTGTATTATCGGACTAATAATAAGTGCTTAAAATGTTGTGTGTTTTTTTTTTTTTTTTTTTTTTTTTTTATGCACTGACAGACGTAGTCGGATGGTGCCAGTGTTGTTTTCAGGGTTGTTTTCAATTTTCACCTACACACAACCAGATGACTTACTCTTTTGGACAACAGCCAACCTGATCAGGTGTGCATATCAGAATATAAATTCGGAGCGGTCCACTCTCACACGCCTATACATTGTACTTTTCCGAACAAAAGACCCTGAATGTCCTTTTGGCTGTCGTTGTCGTTCCGTTTGTGCTTTTTATCATCTGTCAACCGTGTCCATCTTTATGATCCAAGCCGGCCCACTAGTTCTGTCGACGAAAATAAAAATCAGAGATACCAATAACAGCACTGAAAGTGAAAGCATGACCTTTCAGATTTCTGTTCTTACGTTTCTCATTGATAAAGTCGTGCCGAACTGTCACTAATATAACAAGTCATCAGACCAGCGTCGGTGGTTTAGTGGTAAAATCTGTCGTTGCCATCGACAGGCCCCGGGTTCGATTCCCGGCCGACGCATTATTTTTTGTGTTCATTTTTGCAGATGTTTTGCCTTTGCAGAGCCCCAAATTTTGTCATAAAACAGTTCACATGGGCCAATTTCCCAGTATTTGACTTTCTTTTGCCTCGTATAGATAGACAACAGCAATACAAAACCACACCAAAGTACACGCGAATTTGTCGATTGTACGGTGTACCCTTGTCGCTGATCCAATACACACACATTACACGTATTCAACTGATCACATTGATAAGGGCTCGTCAGATCAAGACATGCCTTGTTTATCGTAGCTTTCTCGAGTGGCATCCTCCTTAAGCATTAACCACTGCTGGTAATAGTTAATGAATATAGGCCGAGACGCAAAATACGCCGCCGGCAGCGAGGCAGCCTTTGGGTTAAGAGCAGTCCAAAACTGCTTGACCCCCTCACGACCGTAGACCCCGAAGATGGATGGTGGAAGAATTGTTGATTCTCTTCTATCTAACTGTTAACCCGCCAGATGGCGGGGAATCGAATATCATATTCCCGTGTGCTGCCTGACAGTGCCCCGCTTAGCTTCGGCCTACGATTTGGCGCGAGGCTGTCATATCATATCATATCGGCGATTGTACCCCGCTTTAAAGACGGCTGGCACTGACTTTATCTACCACTGACACCGAATTTCGGTAGTCTATTGTTTCGACTCATAAAGCAACAAGATCTAGCCGGCATCAAATTCAAAACAAAGTCTAAGTAGCGTCGGTCTTCCTGCTATGAGTCAAGTAGAACCATACACTGACAATCTAAGACACAATACCTATTCATCTACGTCGCACCATCCAGATCCAATATGTCGATCACCGATGCCCGGTTGGAACAAATCGCAGGCCTTGCGGAGAAGATCAAAGAAAAGTCCAAGTGGCTGGAGGAGAAGCAAGCAGAGCTGGTAGCCATGTATGAAATTACAGCTAGCATGGCAGAGACTACAATGCATACGCTTTCTCGAAGCGCATGCAGCAAGTTTTACGTTTTCACTGTTCCACTAATAGCTTCCCGCCCTCCGGCCCTTGCTTGTAGCAGACCCTACTCTTCGCAACTACTTGTCGTGCCGTCTTTGTCTTGTTTCTTCGTGACGTCTGCCTTGTCCGCCTTGCCGCCGTTGTCATTTGCTGTAGCAAACCCCGGTTCGGTGGTTACTTCACCTTCGCCGTCTTTGTCCTCAACAAAAAGACTATTGTCTCGGAGGTACTGCACGTACTTTTGCGCGTATTCCAGCTTTCTTTGGGCCTCTTTCGCGACAGGGCCATCTTCGCCAGTCAGCGCTAGATGGTGCTGGATAAACTCGTCCGGCTTTAAATTTCGCTTTCCGTGGAGCACACTGTAGTTGTATATAGAGACAAATTCGTAGTGGTGTCTCAGCAAATACGATGCTATAAAACGGTTTGACTGCTGCGTGAGTGAAGCCCAGATCGTGCCCAACTTTAGACACCCCGGAGACGGGCTATTATTTTTTTTTTCTTGAAGAACTTTGTTGAACAAAATCAAGGCGATTCCGTACTTGGCCCTGCCAACGTGCTTCGCTTCCTCGCCCGCGATCCAGAACGGCGGCACCAGAAACTGGGATGGAATAACGGCGGACCACTCCCAGTCCACGACCCCAAGGATGTCAAAGTCGTCGTTGACGATAATGTTGGACCACCGTAGGTCCGTGTGGTTGAGTACAAAAGGTCCATAGTTCTTCTCGTGGTCAATAGCGCCAAAGATAAAGCCTTGAGCATCGTGTAAAATCATTTCCTCGAACCGTAGATTTTTCAAGTTTACATCCGTTGTAGGCTGTAAATATGCTTCGCGTACAAGGTAGTACTGGAACAGCGCATAGTCGGCGGCGGACGAGAACATTGTAGATTTGGGGGCGCGGCGGCGGCGTGTCCAGCCCTCCGTCGGGGTCCATGAGTTGCCCTTGTTGCCGAGGTCCATACGCAGTCCGTCTAGGTGCATGCTCTGCAGCGGGCCCAAGACCGGCTCCCCAGCGTCGTCTAAAGTAAGCGATCCGCCTTTGTCAAACTCGTAGTCCACCAGGTCGGCAAAAAAGTCGATCAGCTGGCCGAAGAAGTGCGCCCGCTTTTCATGCTTTGCTTTCATGAAAGCGACAATGTCTAGCTTCTCGCCAGCAATGTAATCGATGATCATATACGCATAACCAATCGGGTTGCTGTTGTCTGTCTTAGCCTCTACGTCGGCTGGTCGTACAGTGCCCTCTTTGCCGTCTTCCGTAGATTTGTCGTCTTCGGCTTTGTCGGATTTATCTGTTCCGTCTGCGACAACAGCCGGACCAAAGGCGTGCACATGCGGCACTTTGATCTTTGTGTTGGACTCGAGAAATCTACGAGAACAGTTAGGTATGTGTCACGTGAATAAAGCAGGAGGTTGATTTACCGCCATCAACTCACCGAATCGTGGCGACCTCGCCGCAGATCTTCTCCCAGGGGTCATACACTGTGGGCAGTGTCGGCACTCGTACCACCCACTTCGTAGTAGGCTTTATCGTGCCTGCGTCTTTTGTGTTGTTTGATTCCGATGGAACTGCATCATCGCCCGTAGCGGCCGTAGTAGTCTTGGTAGCTGCGCCATCTGTAGCAGCGGAGCTCTTTGTGGTAGTCTTGGTAGCAGATGCGGTTGTGATGTCCTTGGTAGTCTCGGCGATTATCGTATCGATATCAATACTAGGAGTGGCCATGTTATCTGCCGTATTTTTTGTAGGGGCTCTACTGTCCACAGCGGCCGCGCTGTCTGAAGCAGCTGTGGGATCTGCTACGGCCGTGCTGCTTGTAAAGGGGGGGAGGGTAGTAGCGGTCGTCAGCTCGTCGTTTATGAACTCGACAAAGAAGCACACGTTGAAACTTCCGTGCGCTGGCTTCTTAAATATACGGCAAGGCCGTCCGCCATTGTGGAGTGACGCGAGGCGACACACGGCGTCAGGGTCGATGGTATCGATGAACGCCTTTTGGTTTGCTACCTTTTGTTCATAGGTCTTGGGGAACGTGTTATCCATATGAAGGGTATGCATGGCTGCTGGACAGTAAAGACCAAATAAGATGGTTGAAAGGATGGCTGAGAAGGGTTGAGACGGGATGCAAACAAACATACTCGGAATATCAACTCAAGCAATCCCGCCCGCTTTACGACCCAATTTAGTCGACAAAGTCACATGACCGGGACGTGAGGTCAGCGAAGACGTGCGGAAACACAGGAAAAGCAGAAAGTTTTCCCCCAACACCGAGCCACTACACATCCAGCGAGATAAAGAGCTGGATTGCAGGGGTAGGTCTACCGAACTGGCAGCGAGATTTGTAAAGAAGTGTTCTAGAGCAATTTTATGATTCAATAATTTTAGGAGAAAAGATAGTAGAAGCGACTATAGACGTTGTAGTTAAGACCGCAAGAAAAAGAAAAAAAAATACATTTTAAGATGACGCTTGTATTGTCTACTCTACGGTATCACCGTTTCTTCTTGTTTGTGTTCTAACTCGCTGCTAGCGCTGTCGAGTACCTAGAAGCGCAAGAAAAAAAGATATTAAAAATAAACCTAAAAGATGGCCCCGGGTTTGATTCCCGGCCGACGCATCTTTTTTCCATTTTTTAGTATTGCTGAATGCTTGGTTTATTTTGTTATGTATTTTTCATATGCATGCTATTATTTTATTTTTTGGTAAGTTTTGAATAATGTAGATGATTTTCCTCTAGTCACACAAACCTCGTTTTGAAACGAACAAGTCCGAACAGCGTCGAATATAAACACCGTTTATCTGAATGTTGACACCGTGCCGACTAGCTGGGGCAACGTACATGGTCATTGATTGTATTTTGCAACAATTGGAACGCTACTTGATGCTTAGTGATGTACCTACACTTACGAGTCTAGCAGAGGCGTATATAGTCATCACGTACATGTAACGAACTCGCCCATAATATAACAGTCACGTGTTGTTACTTATACTCGAGACCATGCATGCGGCAGCCACGAGCATTGGGCTTTGGCTCTGCATCCTCCACGGTATCTATCGGCAGTGAATATGGCCCAGATTACGGCAGAGTTTATTGGCATTAAGCCGCACCGTGCCTGGATGCCCGGCATGCCGGGATCCATGGAAACACGCCTTGCATCGCCATGCAGCAAATCCGGCGATGCCATCAACGCCGATGGCGCCGACAGCTCCGACGGCTCTAGCACATGTGCACCAACAACGACAGAAGAGGTTCGCCTAGGGATGGCCAAGTACATTCGAGAACGCTTGGCTGCCGACGGCCCCGACGACGACTACAACGATTACGGCGACTATGCGCCTGCACAACGAGCAGACCAGAAGCGGTGCCTTTTAGCAGCTCTCTTTCTACTGGCAGATGAAAGCACAAGTCTGTGTGGGGTCACCATGGCCGACTGGAACCGGAGGGTCGGCAGCAACAACGATCGGCTGTCACCCGATGTGTTTTATGGCATGGGCGTTGCCAGTATCGAGCAGGCATTTCGGAAAATTGACGCACTGTGGTCAGTTTCACGCCAGAAAGCCAGGGCCGACGCGGTTGCGCAGCGCACCGTGTGCAACCGATACGGCGATCGCTGCGTTTTGACGGGCAGAGACCAGGCACAAGGCGCACATATTGTGCCGGCACGCGCGCTGGCCGAAGCTACCATGACAACCATCTGGAACTGGCTGCAGGTCTTGTGGCCTCTGGAACGCATTCCATCGTGGGCGACAAAAGGGCACGCGAGCCGCAACGTTTTGCCGCTCGGCATCGAAGCCCACGCGATGTGGGATCGCCATGCATACGCTCTGCGGCCGATGCAAGACCCGTCTCGGCCCGATCAATTGTATTTGCAGCTCGAATGGATCGGGCACATGAACACCGAGACCGGCGTCGTGTCCACACAACGGGACGAGCGTCGCGGTACCTTGGTCATGTATGACCGCGGTGATGAGACGTCGTGCCCCAAAATAGCCAACGGCAGCGTCTTTTGCCTCACCACAACGGATCACAGTATTGCACCGCTGCCCGAGTTTCATCTCATGCAAGCCCGGAATGCCATAAGCCGACTCCGAGGAAGCATCCGCGCCGCGGGCGCTCTGAGCATTATCTTTTCCGGAAATCCGCCCGATCGCAGCGAAGACGGGGATGACCATGTGCTGTCGTTTGAGGCACGAATGGCGCGGATCCATCCCGTCTGGGATGACATGATACGCACGGCGATGGACTGTCATGTCTTGACTGAAGCTGAAGCGGGATGCTGGGCGGATGCCTTTTATCACGAGTTCTCTCGTGACACAAACTTGCAACAGAACATGGACAGATAGAAGATCATCTGTGTACAGCGGACTACACAGAGATTTAGGAAGCGTCCTCATCAGCTCCGTTCCCCAGGAGCGCCCTCTGCCATGGAGATTTTATCGGCCAACCACGATCCATGCCTAGCCTACCTAAATCCGAGCACATTATCACCACGACTAGACTCCCGATCCGCCCACGTTGGCGTGTGTGACGAATTCGCCTTGTTTTGTGCATTACTATTTCCTTTCGAATAAGTCCCGAGTCTCAATATTTCCTGCGCCTTGTATTAGGTATATAAATCGGGATAGTACAGGTCATTTGTTGCACACATGTAGGACTATCACTATGCAGACCGGCTACTGACACCCAGCCCTATGATAGGTGCAATACAACTACAGTAAAGTTGAGCAGTAAGTTTTTGTGCATAGTTCAAGCCGTTTGAACCAGTTTTGATTGTTTTGTAGAGCTCGGCCCTATTGCAACCTTGACAGCAAGTCGTGGCTCAGTAGAATAAATATTCTCCATAAGATTTTTACGATGTTCTACGGCGCTGGTTTCATGCGAGCTGTGGTCTCGGCTTGCGTCTGTCTTGGCAGTAGTCGCTTTACACACTGCATGAGTACACCCCTTTGAGTATTATGGGGTGCCGAGGCTAGCGGAGTTACAAAGTACGAGTATGGTGCGTATATAAAGTACACGGCTATAGAGTGCTTTGTCAGCATCGCGTTGGCCGTTTAATCCGTTCAATCAGCTTATTTTGGGGTTCATAAGATCAGTGAAATACGGCTTGGACAAGACCCAGAAAAGGATGGCAATACGATTCATACAAACCTACTGCAAACCCGGTCAGTGGCAAAGTCGGTCTTTACAAGTTCCGACATTTGTATTTTGTATTGCCGAGTTTCTCTGGACTGTACTCAGTATGCCGGTTACAATAGTGGGTCCAGTGCGGTACTGCCGTAGCACGCAAATAAGATTTGGCAGGTATTACAGGTATATCCGCCACACGTCATCAATGCTAATCCGACCTCAGCATCCACAAGCAACCCATTTCTTCTGATTTTCTTGGGACTTGGGATCTTGGGTGTATGTCAAGTACTGCGTAAAGAAAAGCTCAAAGGTAGTACGGGCATTCTGGCGATCTCACTCGTGGCCTGGGCCTAATTTGAACGAAAACACAACACTTGAAGCAGACTTTGTCTACAGAGTGCTGCTATACGAAGGTTGCATGAGAGCCACCGAGTATGCCGACGAGTTACAGTCGGGGTCGGCCATAGCTGAACGGGGTCGGGAGGTAAAAGTAGAATGACTCGATAAAGTACTGAGCAATTAAATCCGAGTCTCGAGTGATCTGGTCAAAGACAGATATACGCGACTCGCAGGCATACACGTACATCACCCTTTGTTTTTCTTTTTTTCTTCTTTTCTTCTTCTTTTCTTTTTCTCTTCTTTTCTTCTTTTCTTCTTTTCTCGTCTCTATTCTATTCTCTAATACAAACTCAATGGGGCTGTGCCAATAACGGTGTTTGCAAAACACGAACACGCGAAGCTTACAAACCGCCACAAGCCGGACCCCTGTCATATGTACTTGTGCAAAGTAACTTGGCCTGTCCACGGAGTATCTGTAATACGAAACCCGTCTGGAGTAATGAGTAATGGCACGCGTACTTTGAGTGAAGACGGGATTCCCACCGCCAATCCTTGCATGGTATAGGGTTAGTGAGTGGTGTATCCTGTTGCATTGTTATTTATCTAGAAAGTGCCAGAAGAGATCAACAATAGACAAACAAAATCTACCCGTGGCGGTATAGCCCGTAGACCCGTCCGGCTTCTATTCATTTCAACTTCAATCAAGACTATAAAAGGAAGAAACAGCGAAACCACTAGAAAGTTACAGAGGACCTCGTAAATGTGAAAGGAGGAAGGAGCACTTAGTAATCACACTGGTATTCCGCGGAGGCAAGCTCCCAAGTCCGTCCTAGGGGCGTGTGCTTACGATTTTGCTATTCCAAGCTACCGGTTCGCCAATTTGTCTGTAGCAAAGATCAAATGACGCGGACCGAGCGATGGATCTGTTGTAATAGTAGGTCTGTACGAAATGTATTTTATGTTGAAATAAAATGAAAATCAATTAGAAATCCAGCTTTGTCAGCTCTTTCCTCTTTCAGCGGATGATCGCTATTGCACCTTCCATCTGCGACACCACATTCCTGTCATTGCCGTTTTCGGGTTTAAGCAACCGCCCACGTTGTTTCTCATTTCTTCAACTCGCATTCTAATTGCCCGCAAGCAAACACTGAGAGCAAAGCGACGGATCAATAAGGAGTACCTATAAACGATGAAAATACTATCATCCGTCATAGTTCCCCACCCACTTTTACTTTTATACGCCCCTTCCTTTCCTCTTTGGGAGTCGCTCAGTCGGAGAGTCGCTATCTCCAGACATTGTTTTTATTTTATTTTTCTATTTAATTATTCTTTCATGTTAATAGCTGTTAGCTCCCATATATATTGACTGTCCCGTCCTTTGTTTCGAGTGTTTTGAGCAACTGTTGAGTTTTTATTACGACAGCTTTATATAAGGGCACATTTACGTCATAATCTTCATCACCACTACATCACAACACATCACCAACACACACAGAGAAAACACACACACACCACACATGCCTGGCATCGACAACGTCGACGAGGACTTGATCCTCGCAGAGGCAGATGCCTCGCCCCGCATGTACCCAGACGCCCGCCGCGCCAGCATCGAGCGCCACCGCGACGACCTCGAGCGCGTGCCCACGGCCTCGTCCACCTCGTCGTCCGATTCAGACGCCAACCCTATTGTCGGTGCGAATGCCTCGTCGTCCCGGGCCTCCGCCTCTGGCGTCGGCCTGCCCGTTGAGCGCCAGCGCACAACCCTCGAGCGCATCCAGACCGCCCGCTCCCAGCACAGCGCCACCGTCGGCCGCTCCCTCACCAGCCGCCGCTCGCGCGCCTCCAAGCCGCTGCCCGCGTTCGGCGCCGACAAGCCCTACCCGCCGCAGCTGCCCGACCAGGAGGCCTACGTCGTCGAGTTTGACGGGCCCGACGACCCGCTGCACGCCCAGAACTGGCCGCTGCGCAAAAAGGTGTTTACGGGTGCCTTCTTGGGTTTTACCACCATGACGTCGGCGTTTACGTCGTCGATTTTCTCGGCCGCCACGTCGGCGGTCGCCGCCGAGTTTGGCGTGTCGACCGAGGTGGGCATTCTGGGCGTGTCGTTTTACGTCATGGGCTTTGCCTTTGGCCCGACGCTGTGGGCGCCCCTGTCCGAGCTCAAGGGCCGCCGTCTGCCCGTCAACATCTCCATGTTTGGCTTCATGCTGTTCTCGTTTGCCGTCGCGACCGCCAAGGATCTACAGACCGTGCTCATCTGCCGCTTCTTTGCCGGTTTCTTTGGCGCGTGCCCGCTCGCCGTCGTCGCTGCCATCTTCTCCGACATGTTTGACAACCGCACGCGCGGCATCGCCATTACGATCTTCTCGATTGCCGTCTTTGCCGGCCCGCTGCTGGGTCCCTTTATTGGCGGCTTCATCACCGAGTCGTACCTGGGCTGGCGCTGGACCATGTACATTGCCGGCATCATGGGCGCCGCCTGCTTTGTCCTGAACCTCTTCTTCTTGGAAGAGACATACCCCCCCACAATCCTCGTCAACAAGGCCGCCGACCTGCGCCGCCGCACCCTCAACTGGGGCATCCACGCACGCCAGGACGAGATCGAGATCGACTTCCGGGAGCTGCTCAACAAGAACTTTTCCCGCCCCATGCGCCTGCTCTTCGGCGAGCCCATTGTCCTGCTGCTGTCCATCTACATGTCCTTTGTCTATGGCATTCTGTACCTCTTCCTGACCGCCTACCCCTTTGTCTTCCAAAAGGTCCACCACATGTCCGCCGGCATCGGCGGCCTGCCCTTCTTCGGCATGATCCTCGGCCAGGTCCTCGCCGGCATCACCATGCTGCTCCAGCAGCCCTGGTACCAGCGCAAGCTCAAGGCAAACAACAACGTCCCCATCCCCGAGTGGCGTCTGCCCTCCGTCATCGCCGGCGGCGTCGCCTTTACCGGCGGCATCTTTTGGTTCGGCTGGTCCGGCTACCGCGCCGACGTCCACTGGATCGTCCCCACCGCATCGGGTATCCTGACGGGCTTTGGTCTCATGTCCATTTTCCTGCAGTCCCTCAACTACCTCATCGACGCCTACCTCATGTTTGCCGCCTCCGCCATTGCCGGCAACACCTTTATGCGCTCGCTCTGTGGCGCCGGCTTCCCGCTGTTTGCCACGTACATGTTTGACGGCATGGGCATCCAGTGGGCGAGCACGCTGCTCGGCTGTGTCGCCGCGGCCCTCGTGCCCATTCCCGTCCTGTTCTTGATCTTCGGCCACCGCATCCGCGCGCGCAGTGCGTATGCGCCGACGGCTCCCATTGGCGGCGGCGGCGGCGAGTCGTCGTCCAACAACGACGCCGAGCCCAAGGAGGAGGTGCCCGACAACCGCGCGCCCGCAGGTGATGTCGAGGCCGCCGCCGCGAACCGCAAGGCGCAGTAGAGTGTGACCTGGCGTGCTAGTGCAGCTGGTGCAGTTTTATAAGACGCAGTGACGTCTTCTCTTTTTCATATTGTTTACATACCCCTTTTTGGTTTTTGTTTTTGGAATTGGTTTTTGTTTTTTTGTACGTTTATTCTGGAGTTGGATACAAAATGCATGGCGGCATGCGTGCACACTACTGTACACAATATTGCATAATAATAATAATCAACAATCAAAACCTCTTTATAGTAACGTCTCTGCCACGCCGTCTACCAGATTCTGTTTGCCACGCGCTGCAAGTCGTTCTCGGAGATCAAAATGTCGTGCTCGCCAGCGGCGGGCACCGGCGGGCGCTCGAGCAAGTCCTCGAAGCGGAGAACGAGGGGTGCTCCTGTCACGCGGAAGTCTGCCAGTGTGCGACGGTCGCGTGTCGTCTCGGATGGTGGCGACTGGCCAACCCAGTCGATGGTCAGCCGCTGTCTCATAACGGGTGTCCTCGCGGTGGTGGCACGACTGGCTCGTGTGCTGGTGGCACCGTGGCGTGGTGGTTCAGGCACGGCCGTGACCCATTGCTCGATTTCGATGGCGGCTGTCGCTGCCACGAGCTTGACAAGCACAACTGTCTTCATGGAGTAGTTGCTGGCAGCAAACCACCACCTCGCCTTTTCCCGCAGCGACGGCAGAGTCTGGCTCAGGCCCGACTCGATGACAAGGGTTGGCCAGAACTCGCCGGGCCGGTCGTCTCTAGTTGCAGGGCCGCCCGACGAGTCACCCTGGCCGGACGCGCCAGACTGCTCGCTGTACGTTGTGGCGCCAGCCTGCACCCATTGGTCAACACCAATGCCCATGCCATTCAAGGCGCCCTGCACACACGAGTATAAGCCAAGGTGTGCCCGTTCGTGGCTCAGTGTTGGGATTGTTACAATCAAGCATTGGGGCTCTGGTTGGAAAAAAAGTCGATAGTGCTGGCCGCGGCGGTCGCGCTCGGCCTCGATGGCGTGAAAGTCGTTCACAGAGACGTGGCCGACGACTACGCTGTCCGTGTCGTTGGTGCGACTCAAAGCATCCAGCTGCCGAAACAGTGCTTGGGTACTGCTGAACAGTACATTAGGGATCGTCGTCGCTTCCGTTGACATGGATGTCGCCGTCTCGTGACCCGGTGAGCGGCCCTGTCCGACAGGGGTACTGAGGGCACCCGGGATCGGGTTGCCAAGGGCGAGCGCGCCTTCGCCCGCGTTAGAAAAGAGGTCACGGGAAGGCATGTTGAATAATTGATGGATGAGGATAGTTATGGTGCCGAGGAGAAAGGTTGGAAGCCGAAGAATAGGATAAACAGATCTCAATGTACGACGGGAAACGGCGGCAGCGACGTGTAAGTGAGTAACGGCAGCAAGGTGAACGACAGCACAAATTGGGTTTGAACAGGTCTTTTATAAGATGCGCTTAGTGATGGTCGTGATTCAAGTACACTCTAATTAGCCCAATAAACAGACCAATCGCCCGTCTCAAGGCAGTAACATCATGACGAATACAAGTAAGAAAACGGAAGGGAAAGTACACCGGCAAACCAGTCCGGTCCTTAGGCTCGGACTACCATGTACTTACGGCAGCGACGTTCCGCACGTGCCGATACATTTGAGGCGAATTAGGAAGCGACGGCCAGACGGCTAGAGCAATGAGCAGATGCCGATTCAGTAAATGACTAAGAATAAGAGAGGCAAAGTGAAGATTACAATAGGCGTAAGTCTTCTCGTCGGCCTCCTCACGTTGCCCTCTGTCTATATAGTCCTGCCTCCTACTAATTCCTCCACGTACGGCCATAGATACTGGAAAGCACGGGATCCCGTCCGCTCTCCCCTAGTTAAACCAGTAATCGGCGGATTAGTAGTTGGGTCGGTGACGACCAGCGAATACCCTCTGCTGTACGTTTTTTTTTCTTTCTTTTTCTTTCTTCTTCTTTATTTTTTTGGCCGACGTGACTTGGTACATGCTCTAGTCACAATAGTCACAGTATAACAAAAAAAACATTAGCATGGAAGATGGACCAACACAGTCCAATCTGTAATACTGTATTGTCGGGCGAATCGGCAGAAATCACACCCATCAAACTATATAGACACTAGATCCTGTCGACCGTGTGCTGAGCTCACTCAAAAATATATATAAAAAGGCCGGCAAAGATGGACAAACTACACCAGACCATCTACGGCCGTGGCATGTCTGCATCCTGGCCGCTCTGGAAGACGAATGGTAAGTTGGGGGCTTGCCAGTACACGACAGGCCGGGCGGTCGTTTTTTGTGTTTAGAACTACCACCAGAGTTTGACTGTAAGCAAACTTAGGCCTCGGCAATGGCAACGGCCTCGCGCTCAAGCAGGGCTTCGGTCACGCCAGTCGACGAGACCGAGCTCTGCTGCAGCTCCTGCACGGCCTCGGCAATGCCCAGCTGCTCGTTTGTCCAGAGCGGCGTGTTCTCCGCGGCAGGGGGCGCACCAACGCCCAGGAACCCGCCAGGCACCTCCTTGGCCCAGTCCGACGTGCGGCGCAGGCCCAGCGTGGTCCAGATCGAGTCGACGGCGTGCACAAGGCGGTCGCGGAACTCCTTGGTGTGGCCGGGCGTGGGCGTGATGCGCAGACGCTCCTGGCCGACGGGCACGGTGGGGTAGTTGATGGACTGCACGTAGATCTGGTGGTCGTGCAGCAGCATGTCGGACGCCTGCTTGGCGAGCTCGGCGTTGCCGACGAGAATGGGCACAATGTGCGACGGGTTGGGGATGACGGGGATGTCGTGGGCCGTCAGGCTCTCCTTGACGGCGCGCGTGTGCAGCTGCTGCAGGCGGCGGTCGCCAGCGTACTCCATCTGGTACTCAATGGCGGCGCGCGCGCCGGCCATGGTGGCAGGCGGCAGAGAAGTAGTAAAGATGAAACCGGGCGCGAGCGAGCGGATCATGTCGACGAGCTTGGCGCTGCCGGCAATGTAGCCGCCAACACAGCCGTACGCCTTGCCCAGCGTACCGGTGATAATGTCGATGCGGTCCATGATGGAACCGCTGGGGCGGCCCTCGCGGTGGGCCTCGTAGTCCAGGTGCTCGGCGACACCGGCACCGTGCGGGCCGTACATGCCGACAGCGTGCACCTCATCCAAAAAGGTAATGGCGCCGTACTTGTCGGCAAGGTCGCAGATGGCCTCAATCGGGCCAATGGAGCCGCACATGCTGTAGACGGACTCGAATGCAATGATCTTGGGGACGCCCAGGGGCAGCGAGGCCAGCTTGGCCTCGAGGTCCTCGAGGTCGTTGTGGCGGAACACAATCTTCTGGGTGCCGGAGTGGCGGATACCCTGGATCATGGAGGCGTGGTTCAGGCTGTCGGACAGAATAACGCAGCCGGGCATCTTGCTGCCGAGCGTGGCCAGGGTAGCGTCGTTGGCGACGTAGCACGAGCTAAAGACGAGAGCGGCGTCCTTGGCGTGCAGACGGGCAATGGTCTCCTCCAGCTGGACGGCGTGCTGGTTGTGGCCCGAAATGTTACGGGTACCGCCAGCACCAGCACCGTACTCGTCGAGGGTCTCGTGCATGGTCTGCAGGACCTTGGCGTTGCGGCCCATGCCGAGGTAGTCGTTGGCGCACCACACGGTGACGCGGTCCTCCTTGTCAGCCATGTGGGCGCGGGGGAAGTCCTTGGCGAGGCGGTTAATGTTGTTGAAGTAGCGGTACGACTTGTCCTTGTGCTTCTTCTGAAGCTCGGCATCGTAGTAGCTCTCGTAGTCGAACTTGGTCTGCAGGTTGGCGGCAGCAGCAGTCTTGCTGGTCTTGGAAGCCTTGCCAGCAGCAGGGGCACCGGGAGGAGCTATTACGTTAGTGATTCGTCCAGTCAACCCCAATCGGTTCAGTATGCCGTCACAGTTCTCTACATACCCTTATCAAAAATAGGACCATCAACGGCGCGGGCCTCCTGCGAGCGGCTGGAGTGCAGACGAGCAGTCCGGGCGGCCGTGGCCGTAGCCGAGGCGCGCGGAGAGGGGCGAACGGGGCAGCCGTGGGCAGCCGTGGTCGGGGCAGTGCCAGGGACGGGGCGAGCCGAAGTTGAGAAGGCGACAGACAGCGAAGCAGCGACGCCGCGCATGCCCATCCCGCTGACACGGCCAGAGCCGACGCGGGTGGCCTGGACAGCCATGGCCTTGCCCATCACAGGGCAGCGGTGAGCCAGCAGCTGCAGCTTGGACAGGGCGCCGCCACAAGGGGAAGCGGCAACGAGGGCAGACTCGACGGCGGGGCTGGCCTCAATGGCGAGCGTCGAGCCCTCGAGAGCAGCGCCGGAAGACGAGCGGGAAGCGGTCGACAGAGCCCGGAGAGTGGCTGGCGAGGCCTTCTTCAGAAAGGGGCACACGGCCTTGGATTGGCGGAGAACGGCGTCCATGATTTTTATTTTATTTTTTTCAAAATGTTGTCAGGACGGGAGGTCGAAGGATTGCAGATGCAGTTGCAGATGACGGAGCCGGGTGGAACAGTCTTGGACGATTGGTGGCGAACAAGACAGTGGAAGACGAATTGGTCGCAGGATCAAAGGAACGTCAAACCGGCGTAGATATAGTCGGTGATGACTGTGAGAGTTGCTGGAAAGGGAAGGGAAGGAAAGCGGAAAAGGGAAAAGGGAAAAAGGAAAGAGGAAAGAACAGAGATGTACAGAGTAGGAGGAAGGAACTACTGTCAACGGTGGCGGCAAAAGTGGCAGGGACGTCCGAGGCCGAAACCGAAACGGAAGGAATACTCGTAGACAATGGCCTGGTGAAAATTACTCAATAGGCAGGCTGATAAGACGAAATATAGGGCACTAAGGAAAAACTAGCGCAGAGGGACTGCAGATACAGGGCGCAAAAGCCGAAGAATTGGGACATGCGCTAGCATTTACAGGACACAAAGAACAGTCACGGCGCACCCTGAGTCGTCCTGGATGATATAAGCATTGCTGAAACGGACGCAAACCCACTAAAATACACTAAACGCCCTAATGCACTGAAAATGCAGCAAACCTGATGAAATCTATCCGATATGAAGCAGCAATGACACGACAGACGCGCGTGTTTCCAAAGAGGGCTTATGCGGTGAGACGTAGCAGACATGGTCTTACAACAATTTAGTTATAGTAATATGGTAGTATAATGCAATGAAATCAGAGCAGAGAAGCAGCGAGAAGCCCTCGTCGGCCCCAGTGTGGGTTTGCGGGCTGGAAGTTTGCGGATAATGGAATGACTAGAGGTTAATCTGTTAATCAATATAGCTATGGGCCTACTGGGTAGCTGGTACTAGCAGAGAATAAAGGCACGGCGGGTCGCCGAGCAGAGACCGAGACCGTCAATGTGCGACGACACTGCGATTTCGGGCTCTGGGTTCCGACAAGGTGAGACCAGCCAGTCAATGGGCATAGAGGGATAGTAAGTCCCAGATTTACGTGCATGTATATTGGATGTTGATATTGTTCGTGGTTTGTGTTTCGTGATTCAGCTGGTCGTGGTTCGTCTTCTCGTCTTGTCGGTTTTGATATTGCTGTTGTGCGATGCAGGCCACACCGTCGGCATTCGGAGACATGACTAGTAAAGACATGCACTAATCCAGAAAAATCCAGAATAATCCAGAAAAAATCACTAATAATCAGATAATAAAATATACAATGAATACAGAACAAAGTCAATCGGCCATCAAACGACAGACGACGGCCAATCACCAGGCATTCCCCGCACGGCTTGCGTTCCTGTGACTCTTATATGCATGCATGCAAGCAGGAGAATAGGGAAGACCACAGAACATGAACGGCATACGTTGCGGTCATATACTTTTTCTTTGTCCTTTTTCCACGGCCGGGTATTCGCCAGCAACCCACTAGTGGTCAGCGTTTTGTGTGTATTCTGATTGGACCATATACCTCCAGACCCATTTATTCTTAGTCATCTTTTGACGACAAGTGCTGTACAAAGTGACATGGTGACTCTGAATTCGGCTGCATAGTGGCTGTTTGTCTGACTCGGCTCTCTGATCTCAAATATTGAGCACGATGCTGACTGTGATTTGATTGAACTAAAATTATAAAAATAATCTCGAATGCTGGCGTTTTGTTCTAGACTGTTTTATCAACTAAAACATACCGGGAAAAGAATTGAAACCATTTTCTTTGCATCAAGCAACTTGAAGCAGTCGTGATTTCAAATGCCGACAGGCCGAACTGAATCCCGATTAAAGCGAGATGTAGACAGAAGCATGTGTCATTGCTATGTGAGATCATTTACATGACTGGGTATTGGAGAAGAACCAAAACGCCGGGAAAGAAACGGAGAGCAAATGTCCCAAACTCCCGCGTCCCAGAATACAAATCAACTCCCGAATGATAAAAGTAAGCAGAAAAGATAAACACTAGGAATGGAAAAAGAAGGGACAGGAGAAAAAGAGCCCATGTATCGAGAACTCATCTTGAAGCTGTTACCCTGGGAATAACATAAAAAAAGAAAGAAAAAAAAAACAGGAGAAGACAAAAGCAGACAAGTATGTCGAGGCCGAGTCAATACGGCAGACTTAGTCAAGGACAAAAGGGTCGTTGGCTGTGCTGCCCTGACCCGGGGTGAGTGGCGGGAGGATCTTGGGCTTTTTCGTAGCACTATGCCTATGCGGGTGGCCGGGTTCTTGTCGGACTTGGGCGTTTTGCTGGTCGGGGCCGCCATTGTGTTGGTCATAATGTTGGCCACTCTGCTGGCCAGGCGGATTGCCCTGCTGCAGCCTACGCAGCCGTTGCATCTTCTGCCGCTCGTCGGCCTCCAGCATCTCGCGAGCAATCTGCTTCTTGGTCTTGTGCGGCGTCGGTTGTCCCTGTCCAAGAGACCCAACAGAGGGAGAGCCATGGCCTTGACTTGGTGCACGGTCCTGCCCTGGACTGTGTGCTGGCGTGCCTGGCCCGCTTGAACCTCCCATGCGGCCTCCTTTCCGCTGGCGTCGTCTGATAACATCGCTCATAGCAAGCTGATCGCGCGAGAGGGTGGGGGAGGAGCCGCCACCGGCACTCTGGGAGCTGCTTCTCCTTTGCGACTGCTGGAACTGTTTGCGGGCGTCCTCGAACCCGTTGGAGATTGTCGATAGCACTGGCTGCTGCATTGCAAGCGGAACGTTGGGGCCCATGTCCTCGTTCAAGGCCCGCCCGTCAGCATCGCCAGGTATATGCCGTCCTGCAGAACCAGAACCAGGAGCGGCAGGAATGTCTTGGATGCTGCCGCGAGAATCCCGCACCTCGGCTTTTGCGGGCCGTGGTGGCTTGTGTGGTTGGTGTTGATGAGGCTGAGGCTGAGGCTGCTGAGAGGGAGGGCGAGACTCCGGTGCTGGAGGCATTCTGGTCGAGCCTGCCTGGCTCGACTTGCTTGCACGTATTATATTTTCGGGCACAATACGCGGGCTATCCCCTGGCGGAGTAGCCCGCTGCATATCGGCAATCAGCGCGGCCTCCCACTCGGGCGTGTCAGCCTCTAGCCACCCACCCAAATCCATTTCATTCATCAACAAATAGTCTGCTACGGCACCATCGCGGAGCGCAAACCGGACGAGCCGAGAATAAAAATATTCTGGGGGACCGAGCTGACGCGACAAAGTGTCCGGATACACCCGTTCAATGCGCTTAAGCACCGACAGGACCTTTTCGTGCGACCGTAGTACATCGCCCTGATAGGACTTAAACGACGGTGTTGTACCTTCAAGCAGCTTCATTGTGAGCACGCTGCGCAAGACCTCGAGGTAGCCAAACATATTCCTCGAGGGCGAGTTCACCTTGCTGTCTCTAAAGGTGCTAGACTGCCCCGCGAGGAACGCGTCGAGCTCATTCATGGCATCGTGCACGCTCGCGACATAGAGCGTCTCCTCGGCGTGCGTCATCGTTGCCAGGCGCATCGGCTGGGCAATGCCGTAGACGACAGCCTCGAGAAACACTGCGTCAGTGCTCACACACTGCTTGAGCCGCGCCCACTGCGAACTGGCCGGCAGGCCCGACAGCTTAAAGTGGCTCTTGATGTTGTCCACCACGACGTCGGCAATGCACGCGGCAATCTGCATCGACGGCCTTTTCTGTGTCGTGACAGCTCCCGATGCGAGTCGTCTTGTAATTTCATCGCGCAAGTCGCTGTCCGAGGCCATCAGTCCGCTGCTGGCGAGGGAAAAGGCTGGTTTTGGCTTAGGTCCAGGCTTCGATGACGGCACTGTTGGTGTCGATGGGACTGTCGATGGGACTGACGGAACGGGGATTGGGATATCCTTTCGTACGCCGGACGTGACGTTGGTGGTGGTCGCTTGCGTGGGGATCTGCATCGGCATAGGCGTAGACGGCACCACTCTCGGCGCCGGAAGCTGAGATGGTACTGGCGTAAAAGTCTGGCTATAGGCCGGGCTGAATTGGGGCGGATGATGATAGTTCGAGCCCAAGGTCATTGGCGGAGGGGCATGGCCCGCGGCAGCGGCAGCAGCAGTAAATGCAGACGGGGCAAAGTGAGCACCGTCGAGCTGCAGGCGCCCGATTGGAGTCGAAGTCCCGTGGCCAGCAGCAGTTGCAATTGCTGCCGCCTCGGCATCGCCAGCTGCCGCAACAGCCATAGCCCCCAGTTGGCCGCCGTACTTGTGTCGCCGCTTGTTCATAATGACCATTGTCGCGGCCTCGCTCAGCTCCTCGGCCGTCAGCATGGCCTCGGGCTCTTCCTGCTCAAACGTATCGGTCGACACAATCCGCGCAATGCGGCTCTTGGACGCCGACCCGCCCGCCAGTAGTGCGTCAAGCACAACGTCGCGGCCACGGAAGTCAGACTGCAGGTGCGGGTCGATGGGCACTTGGACGGGATCCTTGGCGTAGTTGCGCATCTGGTCTGCCCACGCCGAGGGGTTCTTCTTGTCGACGACCCGTGATGCCAGCTGCGTCTTGAAAACGGCCTGGTCGTGCAGCAGCGTTTCATAAGTGCCGTCGACAATCAGCCAGTAGACATACACGTTCTTCTGCTGGCCGATGCGGAACGCGCGCCCAATGGCCTGCTGCTCGTGCATGGGGTTCCAGCGGAAGTCAAAGATGACGACGCGGTTGGCGCCCTGGATGTTGAGGCCGACACCGCCAGCCGTCGTCGAGATGAGGTACACCTCGTCGGCGCCCGCATTGAACTCCTTGACCATGGCCTGGCGCTTGCCAACCGCCGTGTCGCCGTCGAGGCGCGAAAACCGGCGGCGTTGGTGGCGGAATTCGGTCTCCAGATAGTCCAGGACATTGCGGCTTTGCGAGAACACGAGCACCTTCTCCCCGATGCGGCGCGCCTCGTCAAGGATGCCGCAGAGCACAGTCATCTTGGACGAGTAGGCAATGTGGTTGAGACTTTGAGTCAGATCTGCTCCAGTTCGAATAGGGCGCCCCGCGTTGCCGGCTGCGCTCGAGGCCGCCTCCCTGAGCGACTGGAGAAGCCTCCTGACAACAGGCTCGGGCAGCGCGGATTTGCGGGCTTTGGCGTCCCTGCCCATCCTTTGTTCTCGGGCATCAGCATGAACCCGATACATTTCATCGAGACGTGTTTTCAGAACCACTGGGTGCGCCAGGAGCAGCGTGACATTCACCATAAAATTCCACAGCTGGACCGTGGTGTTGATGTCCTCGAGCGATGAGTGGTGCCGCAAGACCTCCATGAAGGCCTGGTACACCTGGAGCTGGAGGTCGGTGAGAGGCAGGTACATGATGAACTCGCGCTTCTCCGGCAGCTCGCCCTTGAGCGTGGCCACAGTGGCGCGGTGGATCTTGGGCGCGACAGTGTCCTTCAAGATTTTGAGCATCTTGTAGGCTCGGCGCTTTTGGTATACCGTGCTGTCGCGGTAGAAGCCCTCTTTGATGGGGTTGGCGTAGACGGAAGCAAACTCTCGATGATCGGCCAGATAGTTAGGCGCGACCCAATTAATCATCGAGTGGTACTCGTTTACGGAATTGGCCAGCGGTGAGCCGGTCATGGCAATGCGTGCCGACGTTCGGAAGCTGGACGTGATACGGTGCACCTTGGACTTGGGGTTCTTGAGCGCGTGCGCTTCGTCGGCAATCACAATGTTGGGCGTCTCCTGCAGCAGCTCAGCGAGGTCGTCAAAGTCGTCGAGCAGCCGTGCGAACATGGGATAGCCCAAGACCATCGTGCCGCCACGCTCCGCCCAAGTCTGCACAGTGTCGTAGCGAGTATGGTGGTCCATTGCCGCAGCGACATAGAAGCTCTCTCCAAGAATACCATCCCGGGCCCAGGCCAGAAGCTCGTCCAGCCAGTTCTCGACCAGGCCCGATGGACACAAGATAAGTGTCTTGGACTTCCGCAGGTCTTCTGGGATCTGGGATGAGATGCTGCGCTCAGGAGACATGGCCGCTTCTGCAATTGCAACAAGCAATGTGATGACCTGCATTGTCTTGCCAAGGCCCATGGTGTGGGCAAGCAGGCAGCCCTGGCGGCTGTCGGACGGCGTGATAATCTGGTTCCACATGAAGCGTACGCCTTCAATCTGGTGGTCTCGGATGTTACGGCTGATCCAAGAGTTGACGTACACGAATCCATGGTGGTCGTCCTTGGCCAAGTTGATGATGAGCCGGGCCTGGTCGCGCGACATTGTGCCCGACTGTTCGAGGTTCTGGTAGAGAGCCTTGCGCCGTGTCTCGAGGTTTTCGTGGCGTGCCTTGTCCTTGTCGCGCAGATCTTGGGCTCCCTTGTCGCGGCGAACAGGCCGCTTCCGTCTCTTGGAAGGTGACACCTGCTCTTCTTGATCAACAAGTGCCTCGTCCATGCTCTCAGTGTTGTCATCGCTGTCGATTTGGATGGTATCGGCAGCTAGTGAGTCTGATTCGAAGCCCGATTTGAGTTCAGCTTTGGGCTCGGCTTCGAGTTCGTCCTCTGAATCAACAAAGGCGCCAGCATCAAAACCAGTACGAAAACCACCACCGGACCTGCTTGAGACAACCTCCTTGCCCTTGCCCTTGTCCTTCTTTGCCTCATAGCCAATGTAAGGAGCAAGCATGCGCATTTTGACACAGAAGCTACCCAGCCGGCCACGGTTGCTCACAATGTCCTTTTTTGTGTCTTCCTTGGTCGGATCAAAGTCGTTGGGACTGATATCGCGGCAGAAGAGGAAGATGTAGAAGAAGCGCGTGAACAGAGTGCCGTCATCCTCTGGTTTTTCTTCGGGCATCGGCTCGTCGTCGTCAACCATGAGTTGGTCGGGCTGGTCGCTGGGATCGCGACTCAGTGTGGGCAGGCAGTATTTCTGCCAGATGGCCCCGTCGTCGAGACTGAGATCGTCAAAGAGCCGCATCATCTGCTCCTGGCTGGCATCGTAGAACAGAGTCAGCAGCAGATTTGTGACATGCCCTAGCGATTCGTAGTAGGCTGCCCCTTGTTCCACAATTGCGGGAATGTCCTCGGCGTGAAGAGGGACAGGGTGCGGTTCGCCTGGGGCCGGAGCAGGGCTCGGGGGGAGTGACCGAACGGGTGTGCTACTGGTTTTAACTGCTTGCCCGGCCAGCCGCGAGGCCGGGTGTGCGCGACGCAGAGAAGACAGGCCATCGTCGATGATATCGTCGTCGTCGTCATCGCTTTCACTACTATCGGTGTTGTGGCCTTCACGGACCCCATTGGCAGATGTACTCCCCGTTGGCTGATCGTCGACAATAAAGTCGCCCATGGGACTATCTTCGAAATCATCCTCCTCGGACGAGCTCGTAAGAATCTCCTCGTCGCCTTCAGTGGCCCTTGTCCTCACCATGCGCATAGCAGACCAATTGCGCGGACGGAGGGGCCGCGCGACTGCTGCCTTGGTGGGCGCAAATGGTAGAGAGTAGAGCCGGGCCTCCCACTGAGCAAGCTGCTTGTCCTCGACACTAGCTTCCAGGACCGATACTTGCCGGCGGATCTCGGCTTCGTTCTTCCACTCGACCTGAGCAATCTCTTCGACGAGTTTGTTGATGCGCTGGGAGAACCTTTCGGCTTCCCGGCGGGCCATGTCCGTCTTGAATCGTAGCGAGCCAGAGCGGCGCGCTGCCTCCCACAGCTGGTACTCTTTCATGCGCAGCTTGGCAAGTTTCTTGCTTGTCCATTTTGCCTCAATGTTACGGATGGCATCGGCAATGGTGTGGTCGACAACCTCGCGTGGAAGATGCTGCTGCTTCTTCTGTTGCTGGTTCTGCCGCTCGAGCTCTTCTTGCTCCATGGCCTCCCAGGTTTCTGTGTCGTAGCCCTCGTCGTCAGATTCTCCCAGAGCAGGAAGAACCTGGTCGTCGAGGTCCTCGACTCCGGTGCTGGTCAACAATGCACTGCCACTGCTACCAGTGCCAACGACAGCACCAATGACGACACCGGTGCCAGAGGTACTTTCTGACTGGTGGCGCCCGAGATTCGGACGGCCTGCACGCTTGGGCCGGAGGAAGCGACGCAGAATGGTATCCACCTGAAATCTGCGGCCAGCGGGAATACGTGCCGGCTTGGCCCAGCCAAAACCTTCTACTGGCGAGAGGCCGTCGTTGTCGTTATCGGCACCGGCTTCGAGCGGATCGGATCCTTGCAGAATGTCCTCCATCGTGAGCTTCCAGTGACCAAGGTATGCGCCCTCGCGGCTCATTTGCCACGGACGGTCACTGGTGGTGTCAAGCAGAGGGTTGTATGTGACGGCAGTGGCGCCATCATCGTCGTGGTTTATCAGGTGGCCAGAGTGTGAGCGGGTGGTAGATGAGATGTTGGTTGGTGCAAGCCGCTTGCGTTTCTTGGAAGGGTCGGAGAGCGAGCTTGCAGCGTTGGTATCAACGTCCATTGCGGACAGGTCGGCACTTGATGGCGATGTTGCTTGGCCGTGAGCGTGCTTGGGTGTGCTATTAAGCTGTGTGCTACTTTGAAGCGGTTCGGCAGCACCTGCCTTGGCAGGGCTTGTCCTGTCAGGCAATACGCGCTGGTCACTGATGTCGGGTATTTTGAATGGCGGAGGAGTAACGTTATGCTCGGAGCTGTTCGGCCGAGGCTTTTGCGGTGTCTGGAGGTCGTTTACGTTCTTAGCCTCACGATTCTTCTTCCATGCCTTGTATGCTGGGCTGCGCTCCTGGAAGAGCCGAATGGCCACGCGAAGTGAAGTTTTGTGTGGTATCTTCTTGATCTCGAGGTCCTTGCAAAGGGTGTCAAAGGCCTCACGCCCCATCTCATCCTCGTGAGTGAGGAGGTCCTGACCGTCGAGGTCATGCTCCCCAAGCACAGAGGCAAACCGCACGGGGTCTGGCCATTTCCGCGGTGCCGGAGCTGTCCACGTCCGGTCCTCTGTGCACAGCTCTTTGATGAGGCGTTCATTTGACCATTCAAAGGGGTCGTCGGGGCCGGTGTGGTCCTCGCCACTATGCCCGTTTATTGACATGGTTGGAGCGCTCCAGAAGTGTGTTTATCTGAGTGAATGGCATGCGATTAGTGAATGAAAGAGGCGAGGCTATGAATGTCTCTTGTGCATATATCATGAAGGTGGGAGGATGAATAGTTGTGACGTTTAATGGGGCGAGGAGGGTGATTCACTGCAATACTTACTTGAGAGTACATCTAGAGAGTGTGGAATGAGAATCGATACTCTGAACGATATGAGATAAGATAAATCGTCTTTAATTGTTGCTATGGCATCTAACTTGACGCCTCGAGGTCAAGCAATTCGATGAAAAAGTGAGGCCAAGATGAATTGATTGTGACCGTTAGATACGCCGGGTGTATCTACCCCTCAAGATAGCCGGAACAGGAATTGGGCGTATACACATATACTTAGAGCTTACGCCCTGGCCCTAGGGATATAATAGCCGTGAGTCGAGGCTCTCGCGAATGCGCCTTGAAGTCGAAATGCGTTTGCAGAGCTGGATGCGCGCGATGCAGGTGGGTCTCTGTAGTTTCTGTAGTTTCTGTCGCGCTGAAAGTGCCTGCTGAAAATCGCAAGTCCAGGGCAGCGGTTCCTTCCCAAAGTACTAAAGGGGTCCACTGTTAGTCCCCAGAGTGCTATTGAAACGCGTTTGCCGGTTAAAGTTAGCGCGTATCCATGTGGCACAAAAGAGGCAGGTAGTGGGTCTCAAAATGACTAATCAATTCGGTTTTCATTTTATTTTATGTTTGTAGCATCCATTCACTTGATATGCGGTTGAGTTTTCATTTGTTGGAGGTGATGAAGTTGATAATGACCCTCAGCTTTGTTTCTAGTGTGACCCAGCTGTTGCCATAGTTTCGTCTATGTCAGCCAGTACCACAAACTTCTATATCAGTGATTAGTCAGCTTTTTTATTAAAAAATGCATTTTAACCTGGTTGACGACTTTCAAAAATTCAATAAAATCAATGAACGGTTTGTCCTGCAATTCAAACAGCCCAGCTAGTACCGGTTCGGACCTTGTCTTCAACGGATGGCAGGCGTCAAAGCAGGGAGTGGCATTAAGATATGGCCCGAGTGTAGAAAGTCCACCCAAATGCCCAAACTGCCTAAAATACACTACAATACCCGCCTCTACGGGCAATAACTGCTGCTAGCAAAAGACGCAATCGTCCCGCACGAAGACGCTTTGTAATGGCCGGCTGGGTTTTTGGGATTCCGCGGTTATCGGTGATTCCGTAAGCACAATTGATCATTGAAGCGCTCACAGTTGATTGAACGCCATATCTTTTGATTATTGACTCTCGTCTCATCGTCTCACATCGTTGATCGTCAGCCAAGCTGCAACAAGAGCACTGTTCGTTTCCACCCCTGGAAGAGTTGTATTTACCCCTCCCGATCCCGGCTTCCGTCTCTCTTCCGTCTTCTGCGCCGCCCCGCCTCCGGTCATCGCCCGACCACAACGGCCACGACACATTACTGACAACACAGTCACAATGGCTTCATACCCGCCCACTATTGATGAGGCCGAGCGGCAACGGCTAGAGGTGGTCGTCAAGGACTGGAGCATGGCCAATGGCCTGGCTGTGCGGCCGCCCGTGCCTGTGACGACCGCGGTTGCATCGACCGACGCCGAGCTTGCGCCAACACTGGCGATGCCGGTCCCTGTCACATTATTCCCCAGCGCATTTCCCAAGTCGTGCTTTGAGGAGGCACAGTCTCTTCTGTCGGCGTACAACCAGCTGTACATGAGCATCTCTGACGACGAGGAGTTTCTCGGTCAGATTGTCGCAGAGTGAGTTTACCAACAAATCCAAGTCTATCAAATGTTTTCATAATTACTCACGAAAAAGGGTGGCTGGAGGCGACGAGTTCACGGCCAAGCTGTGGGAGATTCACCAGCGCGTGAAGAAGGACGGCTATGTCCAGGTATGTCTTGTCCATTCTCATATATGCAGCAGGTGACTGACAGTCGAGAAACACTCGCTCGGCATCTTCCGGTCAGACTACCTGGTCCACCAGGAGACAACGGCCGACGGAAAGCCACACCTGCAGATCAAGCAGGTCGAGTTCAACACCATTGCTGCGTCGTTTGGCGGCCTGTCGGAGAGAACGTCCAAGCTGCACAAGTTCCTGGCCGCCACCGAGTACCCCCTGCTGCAGTCGCCACAGGCCACGTACAACCTGCCGCCCAACGAGAGCAGCCGCGAGCTCGGCGCTTCCATCCAGGATGCCTTTGAGGTTTACGGTCGCACCGAGCCCAGCACCAACGGCCTCCCACGCTGTGTCGTCATCCTGACCCAGGACGGCGAGCGCAACGTCTTTGACCAGCGGCACATTGAGTACGCCGTCGACGCGCCCGTGTTCCGCGTGCCTTTTAGCGAGGCCCTGCAGCACACGTCGGTCGCCGACACGCCCAAGCGCGAGCTGCTCTACAAGCACTTGGGCCGCACGACGTTCGAGGTTGCCGTCGTCTACATGCGCTGCGGCTACGACCCGAGCGACTACCCGTCCGAGACGGCCTGGGAGGCACGCTACCAGGTCGAGCGGTCCAACGCGATCAAGTGCCCGACGGTGCTGACCCAGGTGGCCGGCTGCAAGAAGGTGCAGCAGGTCCTGGCCACCCCGAGCGACGGCACCCCATCGGTGCTTGGCCGGTTTGTCGAGCCCGCCAGCGAGGCCGGCCTGCGCCGCACCTTTACCAACATCTTCCCACTCGACGACTCGCCGTCGGGCCTGGCGGCGCGCAAGCTGGCGCTGGACCCGGTGGCGTGCCGCAAGTTTGTGCTGAAGCCGCAGCGCGAGGGCGGCGGCAACAACTACTACAAGGACAAGATCCCTGCGCACCTGGCGACGGTGCCGGAGGAGCACTGGGCGTCGTACATTCTGATGGAGCTGATTGAGCCGCCGCCGGTGTCGAACCTGATTCTGCGCAACGGACAGGTGGAGCAGGGCGGCGTGATCTGCGAGCTGGGCATCTACGCGACGTGCATCTGGGCGGGTAAGGAGAGCCTGCGCAACAAGTCGGCGGGCTATCTGCTGCGGACCAAGGGCGACCAGAGCGAGGAAGGCGGAGTCGCAGCTGGATTTGGATCTATGGACTCTGTGAACCTTGTGTAGCACTTGCTGCGTAGATTTGAACACGGCGCATATACAAAGAATAAAAGAAGACGTGCAGTATCATTAAATCATATACAAAGACATATAGATACACGACCTTTCCACTTTGGTGAGTAGAGATGGAACAACATTAAATACAGGCATATTCTAGGCTTGCGCTTGAATCAGAACGGTGGCGTTATCTATGCGGCGGGGGTAGGGCGCTTGAGGACCTCAATGGTGCCTGTAATGTTAGCTTTGTCTTTTCTCGGCAATCATACGGTGGTACATACGCTGAGTGATGTTCAGGGCGCTCTTGTTCTTGCCCTCGGCATCCTGGTAGGTGTTCATCGTGGCATCGCCCTCGACAAAGACAAGGGTACCCTTGGGCAGGCTGCGCAGAAGCTCGCGCTGGGGGCCATCGGGCACAAAGCTGGACACGCGGAACCAGCTGGTTTGGCGGTTGTCGCGGGGGCCGCTGCTGCTGGCGACGACGTACTTGAGGATCTCGTGGCCGGTGCTGGTGGTCTGGACCTCGGGGGTGTCACCCAGGTGGCCGACAATGGTGATGCGCGCAACCTGGCGAGCAGGGGTGGTGCTGAATGCGCGCGAGGCGGCAGCAGAGGAGGTAAGGCCGAAGCGGCGCAGAGCGAACGACATTTTGAGGTGACGGTGGTGGTGGTGGATGATGAGAGGTGAGTGATTGAGATTGGAGATTGCGATCGAGTTGTTGGTCTCTTTGTCAGTTGCGACAATGCGATGCGAAGCGACGGGATGCGATAGGCCACTCAAAATTGCTGAGGGGAGGTCGCGTAATCACACGCGCTTGGCTGCTCCCTAGCTACAGGCCCACTTATCTCGGGAGCAGAGCAGCAAGAAATAGATGTGGCGCATGAAATGGTCTGTGCGTTAAACTGCCGACATGTGGCTGGAGCTCGTGTCTCCACTTTTGCTGAAGACGACATATCTGCATCGACTTATCGACGACACACCTGGCGCATCGGCGGCAACGTTTCATGTGACGACATCTTAATTTGCTTTTCGCACTTTGCACTTTCAAAGTTCCAATTTATTCGCAGCGGCTAGCTGCAAGGGACATGCAGTATGATGGCCAATCCCGGACTCCGAGACGATTGATGAGAAATAGCAGTCAGACAAAGGTGCAGATATGACAGCCAATATCCATCGAATGAATGACAGGTTAAACGCTATTTGTGATGGATATTCCCGATGCAATAAATAGAAACAAATGCCGGCGTGGCCAAGCTGCAAGCTGTAAGCTGTGAGGGGCGTCGGCTGGACATCCTGCACGCATGTGGTGCAATCCAGAGCCAAACTTCCTAATTAGGACGGAGCTAAACCCGAATTGGGTCTGAATAAGGCTGTGAATAACCTCAATAAGCCTGCCGCACCTCAATAACGTTCTCAACACGATCACCAACAGCCAACTAGTTCCTCTCCTAGCTGTTTCTAATGCTGCTAATGATGCTAGAGTTACAAAAACAGGAAGCTGCCGGTAGCTCAAAAGCAGCCCGCCCTTGACAAGAGGAACGATTGGCGCGAGAGCAGCCGCCCGCATGCAAACGTCCTGCATCAATGCCCATCCTTGCTCTTTTGTATCTTTTGCCTTTTGCCTTTTGCCTTTTGTCTATTGTTCTTCCACTTTTGCTCTTCCTTATATGTGCCTGCTCCCACATATTTTACTCTGCCCTTCTTTATCCATCGGTCAGACTCTAGGCCGGCATTGAATAGCCCGCCCGCTGACCTTGGCCAGCCCATCCTCGCTCGCCGTTTTCCGCTTTCGTGATGGCTTGACATCGACCTTAGTGACCGCTTTGCCAATGTCTGCTTATTGCTTTCTTTTGTCTGACTATTCTCTTGATGGATCTTATTTAGCAGGCGATACTCCTTCGTCATTTTCACTTCTCCGGCATTCAATAGTAGCTCCTCTTTCTTTCGTTTCCCTCCCTTTCCTTCCTGTGTCCTGACTGCCTCCGGTCGTCCTCGTCGTCCTTTTTCTCACAAGTCTTGTCATATATCTCATACTCTCGTCTCACCTCGTATCCTCGCCCTTCACCTCTATTCACCATGATCATCCTCTATTCACCATAGTCGACCCGCCATGGCCTGTCATCTACACTATTGAACGGCATCGCGACGCCTTGCCCCATCCCAAGACTTTATAAATATTGTTTATTCATCTACACGCCTTGAATAGACATCACATATCAAGTATCACCTCGCATAGAGCTCATTTCATTTCCATCGTCTGGCCCGGCGGCCTGCTGGGTCTTGGGCCCTTGCCACTCTCCTCCTATCCTCCTATTCAGTCTTGAATACGGTCTCATCTTGCATACAGCAGACGGCATCTCCATGTTTAAAGAGAGCTTCTTGTACCTCATATCTCGCGGCCAATCTCACAGGTTTCCTAAGTATCTGACCGCTCTTTACTCCAGCAACAACTCAACAATCGTCTTTAACTCTTGTCGTTGCTCTGTTTTTCATTTGATTTAGATTTCAGAGACAAACACTCATCAAGTGCCCATGGATGTCACCGCATATCTGACCGATGGTGGCACTCTCGTGATGGGCCGCGCCGGCCACCCCCCATCGCCGCCCTCCCTCGTTGCAAACGTTGTCCTCCGCCTCACCTTGTGTCCCCTCGCGCTGCTCATGACCATTGTGCCCCTGCGCATGCTCTGGCGCAACAGCGAGTTCCCCGCCTGTGTGTTTGTCGTGTGCACCCAGGTCATGACACTCTTTGTCTTTGTCAACGCCGCCATCTGGCACAACCAAGACTTTGACGGCTGGTGGCTCGGCTTTGGCTGGTGCGACCTGCAGGCGTACGTGTCGTACTCGCTGACGACCATTTATAGCGCGAGCGTGTGCGCCATCATGCAGCGGCTGTCGAGCCAGGTCGGGCTCACGCGCGTGGCGGGTCTGTCGCCGCGCGAGCGGCGCAACCAGCTGATCGTGCAGGCGGCTATCATCTTTCCTGTTCCGATCCTGCAGGCGGCGATTACAATTCTTGTGCAGGGCATCCGGTATGCGATTATCCCGGGTGGCGGGTGCACGGTGCAGTACAATGTGTCGCCGGTGGTGCTGGTGTTTTATGTGCTGCCCCCGACCGTTTTCACCCTTGTGTCGTGCTTCCATACTTGTAGGTCCTTTTTGTTTAAGAAAACAAAGTTCAGTCTAACAAAGCAGTCCAAGTCTATAGAAAGTTCCGCGAGGTGGACGTCGACTGCCGCACGGCACTGGCGGGCACCAACACGGTGGCGTTTATGCGGCGGCAGCGCGCACGCCGCAAGCTCTACTTTATGGTGATCTGCATCCTCATCCCCTACACGCCTCTTAATATTACCTTTTGCGCGCTCAACATCATCGGCGGCTGGCCCTGGAACTACCCCGTCGACTTCCACACCAACCACTACGGCGGGCCCAATCCGTGGAACACCGTCATCATCTTTGGCTACTCGGACGTCACCTTTATGACCGTTAACCTCGGCTGGATTCCCGTCGTCAGCTCGTTTATTGCGTTTATCTTTTTTGGCACGTCCAAGGAGGCCATCAACATGCACCGTAAATTCTTGCTGGCGCTCGGCGTGGGCTTTTTGTTCCCGCAGCTGCACACGCCCTACGACCCGGACCGCAGCAGTGCCACGTCGCTGTTTGACAGCAATGTATCCGCCGGTACGCAGCTGACGCAGCTGACCGCTCTGACGTCGACGTGCGACTCGCGCAAGAACTCGGTGGTACCGCAGAGCTATTCCGTGCCGGCAGCATCGCCCGGGTTCACCAACTCCGAGACCGGCTCGCAGAGTAACTTTCTGGCGGCCGTGGTGTCTCGCGACGACGGCGATATTCTGCAGCGGCCGCCGCCGTCTACGCTACGGCGCTGGTACACCAGGGCGCAGTCGCTGTCGATATCCCGCCGCTCCAATGACAGCATGAGCCATGAGCTAGAGGACGGTCTTGGCCATGGCAATACCAACAACATCAACCCCATCTACGAGAGCACGCCCACGCCATACAGTCCACCACCCCCACCGGCGCGCACGCCGTTCAACCCCGGCCTCAATTGGCTCGCGCCTATGACGGCGGGCAGCTCCACCTACACGGGCATGCTGCGGTGGAAGCCGGTCGTCTTTGGCCAACGCACACACAAGCACAGGAAAGTGCAGTCGGGCAGCTCTGATTTTGGTGCTGGTGCTCCCGTTCCGGCACCGCCGTCGTCGGCCTCGACTGCGCCTATACTAGAAGCCGCTCATGCGCACAGCACCAACGAAGCCGTGCCTGCGCCATTCTCGCCCTTTGACGGGACTACCGTCCAGGGCCAGCGGGCAGTCAGCACGCATGTGTGGTCCGAGGGCGACGAAGGACCAGCCCATGCCAGCAGCACCAACAGCGGCATTGCAGAGACGCAGGACACTGACGAGCCGCAGCAGGCCCGTGGAGTCGTCCATGTCGAGCGCAGCATTACCAGTCAGGTCATGCTATAATTTTCTTCCTTTACTTATATTTTAGTCTCTTGTTTCCATGTCAAAATGTTACATTTCTTTTGCTTATCTCATTTCTCTTGAAACCAATTCAAATCTACCTGATTCTCAATCTACCAGTCCATGGTTGCCGGTGCCGCACGGCCATAGAGTTCCTCCTATTGAATTTAAGAGCATGCATCCGTGAGGTTTGATTGCGCTGGCTACAAACCGCAGCACTGCATATAGAAAACCACGGCAAGCTCCTTCTGGTTCGTGGCTATCTGAACTGATTACCTGGTTGCTCTAGATTGCTTGGTTAGAATCCCCGTTCTGATTGACTCGACTTAAACTCCAGGCCGGTCATCCCGAACAGGATCACCATCTATCCGAGACTTTGCCCGAGTGCACATTGAAAGAAGTCCATGAAACAGGTGATGTCGTCTCTCAATAATACACAATCGAGTGCAATACTGAATACAATATCAAATACAATTCAACAGGGTTCCCCAACTTTGCCCTGGCCTATGACAATGGAGTGCACCAGTAAAAGGGCCGCGCAAGGGTCCAGTGCAAATCTGTAAATCTGTAAATCTGTAAATCAGCCGCCGGAGCGCCGCACAATGGCCGAGCCTCTCTTCTGCCATTCTCCTTTTCTGTTTGACTAACAGAACCTCGGATTGAAATTCAGGGTAAGTCTGGGGTAGTGCATTTCCCCAGACACGACGCAGCATACGACGACGGGAACACAACTGCAAAAGTGTGGTCGGCTGCAATGCTGTCATTTTGTCATAGTTGTCCGTTGTGTGATGTTTGTGTGTAAAAAGTTGTAATGAAGGACTCTGTTCCACGGAACACGACTTGCCGGAGACGGGCAGATGGACACGACAGATGGATGGCACGACACGACAAACATCTACATTAGGCAATGCCCTGTCCTCTTTGGGAACAGAGTGTCAGCAATTCAACGACGGCACAATCGGTGTGTAGCCGGTGTGCTCTCTCTTCTTCTGTCTTCTTCTCTACTACTCTTCCACTCTTCTTGCTACTGATCTTCAGCTCACGTCTCCTGGAAAGGGCATTAGCCCGCTGCAGGACGGCAGGCACAGGGTTGCAGCAAAACGTAAGCGACAGCACTGCGAAAACAGGCCCAAGGAGTAAAAGGCTGTTTGATTGAGTTGCTCACAAGAGGATCCTGCATACAATAGATTCATGTACGGTCTTTTTGTGTGATGTACTCGTGAATGTGCTCGATCTTGCTGTGGGAGTACTGATATGTGGCTTGTCACGAAACGACGCAATCAGCTTCATCTCGAAATACACCTCGAAGCCGCTTTACTTCTACTTCTCTTCTACTTCTCTTCTACTTCTCTTCTACTTTTTACTTTTACTTTCTACATCTACGCGTCACAAATAGCCGACTGTCTACTCTGGCCTGTAAACTCCCGGCAAACGCATCCGTGGTTGGCGGCAGTCCGAGCGGCGTCGCATTGAGCCCGTGTGGTCAGACACCTTATTATTCTCTTTTCTTTTCTTTTCTTTTCTTTCATTTTCTACTTTTTCTACTCTGTCGAGGGCGCACACTTCTAGAATATATATCAGCCGTGATATACATCCTCGGCGAGCTCACCTACAGAGTACGAAAATCCGCATTACGACCAGCCACAACAAGCTTAAGTAAAACCCGCCTCTTCCAAGGTCAGGGAGTCGCCATCAGTCTGGGCCACCAAGTCATAGAGGAGCAGATAAGGCAGACTGGAACAAGCGATACCACATGCCGTCGTACTGGGCAGTCACTAAACAGACACTGAGTACTCTGACGGTACGATTGACGACTCCGTACTCACAGATGCAATGCAACGGCTTCATACACGTCAAGGTCTGAACGTCGCAGTAGGGGTTGTTAATAGGTGTAGATATAGGCGTGCGATATAGCAAAGTCCGCGGCGTATTCTGTTTGAATAGAAGGATTACTATGGGATGTCAGTGGCCGAGTACAACAGTCTACTTTTCTCCATGATTTTCATTTTCACATTGCAAGTATCGACCGAGAAGCACCGTGGGCTCGGCGTGGTGTTGCGTTTGGGGGCGGCGACAATCGGGCCATGTTGAATCGAGCTCGGTGGAGGATGGGCAGACGACGGCCGACGTACGCATTGTAGTTGTAATGTATAGGTGTCGTAATGTGTTTCTCCTAGCTCGTACTTTAGAATAATCGAGCGAGGCTGTGGACGGGAACCACTCGTGTCCAACCGTGGCACAGCTGAGTATATTCATTGTCAGCTCAGTAGCGACAGAATCGAATCAAATGACATCGGTCAGCTATGGTTACGGCCAAGCAGGCCGCCGTTACATGACGCCATCTGATTATTTGCAGAGTTATAACTGATTGGCGCGTTAACCGACTGCAAAATACTAGAGGTATCACGAGATGCACGTTTGCTCGCCAGCTGCTGTCATGCTGTGCGTCGTCTGATCTGTGTATTTATTGTTTTCGGTTGCACGGCATACACAGGGTACAGAGTACACCGCTATGATGAGCCATTCGACAAGATGTTTCGCATGTCTGTCCTACTTCAGCCTCATGACGATATGCTCCGTACGGGGTGTTTCGTGGTATTTTTAGTATTCAATGTTAAGACGTTTGCACTGTAAATGTTCAGACCATCTGCAACAGCTCGTCATTGCGTCAGAATGTCTCGCATGTACAGTCTTTTTCAAGTGTTTTCAAACACAGAGTTCAGCCGAAGCAACGTACTGAGTAGTACAGGAACGCATCACCCCATCTGAAGAGCACCTCCAGGCGACATTTGAGCTGCGACGCCAAGTTGCGAGTATCAGTTCAGCTTGCTGTCGTGTCATGTTTCGTGTTTCGATCTTGATTTTGATCTTGATTTTTAATTTTTGACTTTTAATTTTTACTTTTTGCTTCATTTGATTCTAGATAGACAACCCCAAAAGTCAGCTGCCCCTTTACTATGCTTTGTGCAACTGGTCTGTGTCTGTGACATCTGTGGCGTTGTTGGATGTGATGGCATAGCGGTGACTGTTGAGTGCTGACGATTGAGTGTTGTGACTGCCTCGTGACTGTGATTGTGATCTCGGGCCTCACCGTTTTATCGGCTTCTCAGTGTCAGCCGGCCCGAGCCTCTTCTCTTTCTATATCGCCAACAATGTCAAAGCTGTCCGCACTCTTGTTGTAGAGATGTGAAACAAAAATCCTTCTTCTCCTATCGATGTTGCGCACGTTCTCCAAGAGAGGCCGAGACTGCTTAGGAATCGGTATTGAAGGACTTGACTACTAGTACAGACTCCAGCTCAAGTCGGGACCGAGCTCAGGTCAAGGGTCAGAGGAGTACAGAGTAGAGGAGAGGCAGAGGATGATGGATCACCACAAGATCCAACCAGCCATGACCCAGCTTCTCTTGTTACTATGTACTCTGTGTCAGTACTACCACTGTTGCTTCCTATATTCCTCTGCTACTCCTAAATCCTTCACCCCACGCTGGTCTGTCGGTGGAAGCTCACAGCGTGTAGGATCGATCCTTTTGTGATGCATCTTTGATACTATGACTACTCCTGTTGGGACAGCCATGCTTCAGGCAGTACTCAGAAGTCCAACATGGTGAGTGCATCTCACACATCATCACATCTCAATCAATATTCAGCAATACTCAAGCCACCGGCCAACACCAACGTGCACAACTTACTACATAGTACTTGTACAAAGCAGACGCGCCTCGCAGTCTTCCGCTCTTAGAGACCCTGCTCAGCACGCAGCCCCTCCAACGCGCTTTCTTGGGTTGCATCGCGTCAAACGCACCCACCTTGCAAACGCAAATACGCTCGTACTTGGTGCAGCTACTCGTACAACTGCAGAATAGTGCATTCATATCTCATCACGTCTGTGTAGAGCCAGTGCACAAGTAAGTACAAGTAGTGCAGTCGTGCAGTAGTGGGCTCAGAGTACAGCGACCCCGGTCCTGGTGTAGCTGGCCCAATAGAGACTGGTGCCAGGAGGAGTAGCCCAACAGAGCAAAAAGACCCCAAGTCGCTGAGAGACTCCCCAGGCCAATAGGAAGAGCCAATTCGTCGAGGTCCGGTTTTCTCACTCGACGTTTTTCCTCTTGCTGTCCTCTCTCCTCTGTCTCGTCACAGTGCTTCCTTTTGCAGGCGACCGCTCGCCTTGTTCTCTTGCTCTGTCGCTTGTTACAGGGATCTAGCGGGATTTCCTTCCCTACGCGTCCGGTCAGCAAGTACTTGCCCTGTCTCCGTCTCGTCTCCGAGTATCTTGCAGCCTGTACTTCGTACATTGCATCTGTCTTACTTGCCGTCGATACTGCGATACCTGCGTGTACGATGTACTCTGTTGACAGCTGCAGGGGAACATGTTCCTGTTCCTGCATGGACAAGAGAATAGTCCAATGACAAGTGTGCGGAGTTGTCTCCTGGTGTGAGAGTAGACCTCCATCTACTTTGATTTTCGTAATGTCGCTTTACCTGCTACACTTTTTTATAATTTCGTCGCTGCACTCTCATCTCAACTCTTCATCGCCATATTCACCTTCTCTAACCAACTCTCACACCCGCAAAATACAGAGACACGTTGCTGCTCTGCCCCCAATCTTGGCACCGTTGGTCATATTCTGAGCACTCCTCTTTTGAACAAATACTCCGATCCTTGAAGACTCCTCCTTGCGCTGGTTTTGCTCCCTCGCTGCTCCTTCTCCCTCTTTAGACCGAGACCGTTGCGCGTCAATCACGAAAAGTCTTGGTCGCCGTTGCCCTCTTGGTAGTCAGTCTCTGACAGTCTCTAGCAGTCTTTAGCAGTCTCTAGCAGTCTTTAGCAGTCTCTAGCAGTCTTTAGCAGCAAAACAGCAATACGAGTAGTGTGTACAAAGTATGTATATCCGCACGCCTGGCCCATTTCCCCCGGCTTTCATTCTGGGAATGGTTAGCCTTGCCGTCTGAACAGTAGAGTGACGACTGTCTTCCCTTTTTCGTCCTTTGCGTCCACCCTCCCTTCAACAGTTTTGTCTGTGCGTTTGTGGATCGATGTCGAATATGACAGTCTGTCGTCCACGATACTGTCTTTACTCTTGACTCGCCTTTACAATGTACAGAACAGAGAGAGCGATCAATTCTTGCCCCTGATAACATATCGTCAATCGGGCATATCCTTGATAGTAGGAATGATATACGTACTGTATCCATATCGCTTCTGTTTTGTTCATTCGAAGTTCGTCTTATTCTTCTCTTGCATCTTCAAAATAAAGTGGCGCGGCAGTGGTCTGTGTGCGGTGGCGTGGGGAGTACGAGTCTTTACGGAGTAGAGGAGTCGCTGCGTGCGTACTCAGTGGGCGCTCCACGACGGAGTAGAGTCCATAGCCAGGGCCAGACATTGCAGAAACGATAGCGAATTTCTGTTTATTCGGATGCGATTGCAGAGTTACTGAGTACAGAGGTACAGAGTTACAGATCCTTCCTTCTCTGCGCGTCGGGCATCAGCGACCACATCCATCCTTGAATATCTCGCTTTCTCTCCTCTCCTCTCCTCTCTCTTCTCTCATTGTACTCTGTAAGATGCCGGAAACACGCGTGGAGATCCGACAGTCTTTGTCACTTGGAGACCCTCGACCTCAGCCAGGTCCTAGCAAGGCAGGTCCTCGTGCCGTCCCCATCACGAGTGCTACGTACGCACTTTTGTGGTCTCTCGATATACTGTACAAGTACGTTTTACCTCTATTGTACTGCTCGCCTTGCTTGCTTCCTTGCTTCCTTGTCTCCTTGTCTACAAAGTATCGAGTATTGTTCCCTTCCTTGCAGCTGCCCTACGGATACTACTCAGTACCAGCACAGAGTGCCTTGTTTTCGCCTTGCGTTGTTTATTGTCTCTATTGGTTTTCTTTTTCTCTCTTTTTTAAGGGTACATCTACGAAGACAAAAAAGGGTCCATGGCAGTGCTTCACACCCTCTACTCTATTGTACAATTATTTACACACTTTGACTAACGCCTACAACCGCGTTCCTACCATCCTCGCTTCCACAATGGTGGTGTCGAGGTTATTTCTTTTCTTACATCGTGCTTAGTACATCATAGATGACGAGCTACTAATCAATGGCGTCAATGTAAACGTGGCTAATCTAAATATACGCAGTCTAATTAGAGTCAAGCTTCCGGTTTATCTGATTGTTATTCTTTGTCTTTGATCTGTGCTCTGCTCTGTTGTTCTCAATATATAGTCATGGTCAAGATTGCATGATAAAAAGCAACTGTGATGAAAACTCGGATGCATATAATGTGCTCCATATGCAAGGTGCAAGGAGCAAGCAGCGCCACTCGCTTCCAGAATTTTGTTTGTTTTTGTGCTTTTGTATATTTATGAATCTCTATTGCAAAACGTGACAAATGCTCAGTCTCGCGATAGTCTACGGCATCGCCGTCAGGGACAAAGAGGTTGGAGAATTGGACAATAGGCAATTGACGCAGATATTCTATTGACTGTCTAGACGACCCTTCTGTTGTACAGAGTAAGCTCGAATCAATACGCAAAGCAAGGCGCAGACATCCGCCGTCTAGAAGTCGGATAGAACCTCTCTAGAACCTGTGACTCCATCGCCCTCTGAAGATTCTTTCTCTGCACTTTGTAGCTTCCGCCCGCCTTGCAGTCTCCCTGCGTCTGCCGCCCGTCGGCTGACCATGTCTCCCTCCGCTTCTGCTTGTCTTTTTGCTTTTTGCTTTCTGCTTTCTGACTTCCGACTTCCCAGTGGAGGTATTGGAGACTGGAGACTGATGCAATGCACCGGCGAGCAGCTTCCGGAGCTTGATTCCCTTTTCTTTTCTTCTTTTGTTTTTCCTCATTCTTTCTTTTTCACTTTCTTCTCGTGCTTCTGTCACTTTTCTTTTTTCTCTTTCTTCCATTTGCCTTCTTCCACTACATCGCCTCTACAGCGCCAGCCATCTACACAACATGACTGGCTCTCGTGTTCTTGCCTCATCCTTGGGTGCATGCAATGCAAGGGAGACTCTTGATAAACTTGTAAATCTCTTCACACGACGTGAGGCACAGTGTTTCTACTCTGTACAATTTCTACAATTTCTACAACCTGACCCATGGCGGTGGTTTGGAAAATGGGGTCCAGGCAGCCGGGACAGACCCACTGCAGTTTTGTGCCTTTTCTCTTTCTTACTGGCTGTTTGGCTGGTCAAGTACTTTGTAGGCCATGCCTCTTTCTTCCTTCCTCTCCTGCGCAAGCGTGTAATGTAATGTATTTGTTTGGCGGTTGAGCAGTCAAGGCTTCACTTGTAGATGTTGTGCTTGTGATATTGGTTGTCTCGACTCGTGATATTGGCATCCTTCTTTGTATTTAATGTTCATATTGCTTGATTTTTGATAATTTTGGTAATAAATTGGAATTTTTGGAGTTTATGCTGTTGGTTTGATACTTTATACCTTTTTTTGGAAGAAAAAAAGTTGCTTTCGAGTGATTGCACGTTTTACCCCAAACCCCAAATCAAACAAGCCACTAACAATTTATCCACGGACCAGACGTCCGAATAGGAAACTTCAATGGCCATCTACGGACAATCTACGGACACGAGGTCGACGACTCTGGTTGATATCAAAAGGACACAGTGCAGCGTTAAAAGACGGACACCGCTAGAGTCCGGGATAGAGTAAAGCTCCCGCACCTCGGCGTGCTTTGCTAGTACCGTGCTGAGTACCTCCAAAAGACCAATAGAAAGCTGATCTTGAAAGGCAATCACTATCACAGTAACTAATAGCTGGTTCATCACATTTGTTTCGAGTCGACGGCAAACTTCAGCTGTACTGTGGCGGCGAGCATTGATGTTTTTGGCCATCGCCTCTCGTTTCACGGCCTGTTGAGCGAGACATGCATTGGCAGTTGTTTCTTTTGTCTTGTTGGGAGTGACGGTATGTCTGATGGACAAGATGGATACCCCCATGTGTCATGTGTCTGGGGAGCCATACTGAGTACTTTGTACAGCTCCACGACCAGCGAGTGCCGTGGAACGCACCGAGGCATGTCTTCTTTCTCCTCATCTCACCTGTGTTTCCTACTTAGTATGCTGTCTTGTCTTCTCCCTTGACATCTCCTTTACCCAGTACCTTCATTCTATTTCCTTCTACGGCGGACCGGCCAACTGGGATCAGGGTGGTAAAAGTAGAAATAGAGGGTAAATACAATCAACCATAAACTGGAGCTGATGGGGAATGCCGGAGTCTAGCAGTAGCCCAACAGGTCGCTGTTTGAGAAGACCAAAAGTGAAAAGCGATCGCCCAAATTTGGTTGAAAATAGTAACTGATGCCGCCGTTAGCACTCACCCAGCAACAAAAGCCGCCGCAAAAGTCTCAAAAGTCTCCAAAGTCTCAAAGAAAGTCCAGAAAACGAGGCTAGAGGGTGACTAGAACATTCAAACGTCCAGAGAAGAAAGGGGTGCACATCATTACCGGAAAGCGTACAACGGCCAAGGCTTTTGTGAGTGTGTTGTAGGTGGCGGGCAAGTGTTGAAAGTGCTGTTACTAACTCCTGTAACTGCACTAGCAGCGCTAGAAAGACCAGAAAGACTAGAAAGACCAGAAAGCAGAGAGAAATATCCATCCCCTGGTATTGGTTCTTCCCCTTGAATTTTACTCTGTACTCTCTGTACAAAGTACGCATATACACTCAGTCGACAAACCTATTTTTGGTATTGGGCGTCTTTGAGTTGCTACCTTTACTTCGCACTCCGTGATCAGCACAAACGTACAAAGTACAGGCGCCGCGTTGCCCATGTCAGGTCTAGATGTAAGATATGGAGGTGGTTGACGAGATCGAACGGTTTGCATCTGTGCGCTTAACGAGCTTTTGTATAATTCATACTTAGATAAAACGACCTGGGGGTAGTTTGCAGACAATGTGCAGTATCCCTCTCCTTCATCGTACATATGCACGTATGATGTATGATGTATGATGTATGATACGGAGTATCGTGAGAATCCGGGGGAGATACGCAGCTTCTCCGTACGACACATTCGACACCGCACTGCCGGCACTCTCGCGGAGCTATTGACCAGTCGAAGCACTGACGACGCGCTAGAACAATTCATTCGCGGATAGATCGAACTACTCGAGCAATTAACATTGGATTTAATCAAAATAAATGAAGACCGGAGTACTCTGCGATCCTTAATCACGGCGCAGCCCGAGTATTTCTTATTTGAATAGCAGGAAAGATACAAAGTCTAGTAATTGTAGTTATTCGACTTGTGTCCCTTCAGCGGAACAAATTGCCGTGATGGGTTCTTGGGACTTTTACTCTTCTCGCTCTGGATTCTGAAACAAATCAACACCCCCTACCCCAGCATCCTGTCATTAAGACCCGTACTGTATTTTGTTTTTGTATCCGTCTCCGTATCTTGTTTCTGTACAATGTATTGACTTTCTAGATGTTTCGTTGATGCAGAGACAGACACATGTGGTACATGGCTGTCATCCGTCAAGACGCAGTCTCATCTTGACAGCGGAAAAGATACAAGACACGGCCGTGATACTGTCACCCGATGCTGTGTTGTGTCTTTTTCTTTCCTTTTTCTTCTTCCCTTTTCCTTTTTCGCTTTCTTTGACTGCCGATCACTAGGGGGCTATTTCTTACTTTGAACTCTCCTTGTTCGATTTTGATCGATACCCTCAATGCTACTCACCGACGATAATACCCTAATAAAACCGAAATAAATAACAAGGCAGAATACGACGTCGGCGACGTTGGTAAAGCCTAAATCTTTTTGCAAGTATTATTTGCACCTGATGCATGTCAATAAGAGACGTCTTATTCTACATCACTCACCCATCCCTGCCTTACAATGCTACGTATACGGAGTATCAACAAAAACAAACCGATAGCGAAGCGAGCGGACAGCTGTTCCGTCTGCAGAAACGCGCCACCTCTTTGGCTTTTTATGGTTTTTGAGATTTTTGAACTCTTTGAGATTTTGTAGTGAGTTTGACGTGATACTGACAGACGTCAAAACCTTCTCACCACCCCTGCTATATGTTGTTCTCTATGACCAGTGAGACAGATGTTTTTGTAGACTGTAATACTGATACAATTTTGATCAGTTTATTTGCCGCTGTCTGTGCAGCAAATCTCCTTGACGGTTGTCGTATTTGTACTAGTATTCTTCAAAGTAAACATTGAAACATGTTTCTGGATCGCCAGTTCGTACCAAAAGTGGTTATCCAAGGAATTGGAGAACTGAAATATTCTGATGGAAAATGGGAATACGCGTGATGGTATTTCACGTTCATCGACGATCGCTTGAAGAACGGTCTGGCCCTCTTTGAGCAGAGGAACAAAATATTCTCAAGTAATGAGTACGAAGTATTCATAAATGTTGAAAGAATGGAATCACAGGTGATGGACAGACATGACAGCAGTACTCAGTAAGACGGAATACAGAATACTACCTCGATGCTTGGCTGGTAAAATAAGTAATAAACAGACGCGGTACAGCGTAGTAAACGCTCTGTAAATAGGCAAAAGACGTGGCAATCTTCATTCTATTGGCTCGTACCCATGCCATATTCAGCAACAGGGGTAGCTGCGAGTATTTACTGAGTACTTTGTACTGAGAACAGGGTAGCACAGAGATGGCATGCCCTGTATGAGATGGCGCCACCTGTACGAAGTATCTCTTGGGGCAGCCCCTGTCAACTCCTTTCTGTCTCTTTCTACACAGTACGATAGTCTACTCTTTTACTGACCCATGCTGTTATGCTGACCCATCCAGTGCTGATCTGCATTTCGATACCGACAGAGGAAGAGGGTAGGATAGGAGGGTGGAAGTGAGAACTGACTCTCTGCTCTGCTATGGCTGGTGCTGTTCCCGCAGCGCAAGTCGATATATGTCAGGATCGCGCATTTCAAAAGGAAATTGAGTTGACGTCGTGTTATTACTTGTGATTGCTTATTTCGTTGTTTCTTATTTCATCTCGTGTTTACTTTTGTATTTTGTATTCTTATTTCCTTCTTTATTCCAAGTATCTCGGCGGCTCCGTCGTGCTGCTCGCTGGTTCTGGTTCTGGTCCTGTTTCTGTCTTTTCCAGCTTGTCTCTTGATTCTTCTTGATTTACTGAACAGCATGCGTGAATTTACCGCCCACCCCTGCTCATGTTGCATCACACTGGAGCGCTGCAGTACTTTTGATATCTTTCTTGTTAGTCATGGTCAGTGGTTTTCAGTGATGGACAAGGCCCTGGCTGGCTCTGGCAAAAAGCATTCCCTGCTGTTGCGAATGAATACTCAGTAGCCACCGGATGCAAAGTATCGGTGCCGAAAGACACTTTTTGTTCTTTACAGAGTGCAGAAAGGAAGGCCTCTATGGGGGCACCCACATGGTGAAGCCACAGTTTGAAATCCTTCAGCAGCCCATTTGGTAGTGGAGCTTGGCCTTGGCAGGAGTAGAGGAGCCTTTCGGGGAGCTCAGGAGCTGCTAGGAGCAGGAGTACTTCGTACGAAGTAGCGAGCAGCAAGGCGCTAGGTCCATCCTGGTCCCTGTCTGGGTCGCTTTCTTCATTCTTTCATGGTCTTTTGGATTCGCTATTGATTTCGATCCTGGGTCGACGTCTTTGTCCAGTTGTGGTTTATGCCGTGGATCGGGAAACAGTGCTATCTCGTCCACAATGCGGGTGGGTGTCTTTGTTTCGATCAAGGTTTGTATTTGCAGAGATAGGCTCGATGGTATCTTGGATTCAAACAGAGTGAGACATTGACCTAACGAGGCGATGTAAGGCGATTCGATTAGCACTGCTACAGTAGATACAGTAGTCTATCCAACATCGACGTTACTTTTCTGAATTACAACACAACACAACTCTATTGGCCTTGTGAATATGCGACAAAGTAACAAAGAATGCTACTTCAGCATGCGAGTATGCCCTTCTCGGTAGGGCACTATGACCACTTTGGGATATCTTGCATATCATGGGGTGGTTTTGTGTGAACTGGTGGTGAGAGAGGTAGAGTAGAGTAAAAGAGATATTGTGTGGGAATAGGATTGGAAAGGCTATGATAAATGCCACCTGTGCTGTCTATCATGGGACTTGTTGATCGCGGGATGTAGGATCAGGAGGAGTAGGATCTGTATAAATGCTTGCATTGGGCAAGATTCGGGAACACGTTTTTGCTTGTGAATAGCAGAATGGCGGTGGTCTGCTCACTGAATATCACAGGATTGTAGTGCCTACCGAGATCAACGTGGCCACAGTCAAGCCAGCACGTAATACATGGATATGGCCTGCCTTCCTGGGTTACGCCGCAATAGAAGCGCGGGTAGTATAATCGCGGGCAGCACTGGCCACTAGAAACACAAGGGGAAGCTGTATCAACTCTGTAGCGGCACTGATAAGGCGCGCATAATTATGGACAAGGTAGGTTGAAAGACGGACCAACGAGGCAGGTGTGGTGGCAAGCGTGGTTGCACCTGCCTCCGGATTCCAAGACATGTCGCGGGCGGGGCCGAACAACGGCGGCGGTGCAAAAGAGGAAGGCACTTTGTATTTTGTGAGTACATACAGAGTCATTCTGAGTAGGCAGAGGACTGCCTCGGCATGATCACAAGTCGGGTTACATAATGCTGTAGTCTGTAGAAATAATAGAGCGTCAGCTAACGCAGGAGCGCAGGTACTTTGTAGCTTCCCAAACAGGACATCTCACATCTGACGTAGTATTTGTTTGATTTTGTCTGATTTTGCTGATACTGAGTAGATGTTGATATGTCTTTCTTTGAATGTCCAGCATTAAAGTATTCGGCGACCCTGACGTCGGCGACACTTGGTTTGCCATTTATTCTTGATTTATTCCGATTTATATGAATGATCACCCTCAATGCAAATCCTGTTGGTCCCCCGCCGCCACACTGTTGGTTTGAATAGCCTCAACTCGTTGATTTTGAGTTTATTCTTTCAGATCAGTCCAATTTCATAAATTAACTTTGAATTCTATTTAATTTTCAATAAACCAATCTTAAGAAATATTGACTGCTGTGCCATCCGCCTGTCCAACACAACGGCAACAGCCCTTGACTCCCGTTGTCTCGCCCCGTCTGTTAACATGATTTATTACCGACACAAGACACGACGAACTGGTTACAACTGATTTAAACAACACAAACTGACACAGACGGATGAACGCAATCCGTCCGACTCGAGTTGAACCTCAACAACCTGGTTCAACACACTCACTCACTCTGTACAAGCTCAAGGCTCTGTTTCAAGACCGACCTAACTCTTTGCTCGCTCCCGATAGCTACCCTTTTTCTTCTTTTACAAAGTAGATACTGAGTACATATCTTCACCATCTCCATCTACTTCTTTGTCTTCATCGACGGCGGCCATGCCCAACAAGGAAAGCTAGAAAACTAGCCCACACATACTCCGTCCCTGGTGTTTTCTAGCCTGCTAGCTTGCTACCTTCCCCAGTTTTCCAAGCTCTCTTTTCTCTTTTGGACTCTCATGTTGTCTTTTTCGACACTTGATTCTGTGCCTCTTCCTGTCCTCGTCTTCAGGGGCCGTTCTCCCGTGTACCTGTTGCAACCTTGACTGAGTGGGGAGAGGTAGAAAATACAATGTATTACTGAGTAGAAAGTAAAAGGTTCCACCTAGTCGCCGTCTCCCTGCTGCTGTGCGGATGTCTGGGTCTGCTCCCTGTTCTGTGCAAGGCAATCGATACTCAATACAAGTAATTGAACTGCACTCCCTTTCCCTGCCTCTTCAGTATCGTATCCCTGAACTCTCTCCCTGTGGCTGGTGTGGCTGTCATTTTGAATCTGTCACTGTCAATCTTTTGCATAGTACCAATGTATCATTCCAATAGAGCATATGCAGCGAGCCTCTGCCTCGACGTTGGTGTTACCAATGGCCAGTTGACAAGTGAGACACTTCAAGGTGAGACCGAGAGTAAGACATGACGAGGAGAAAGGTAAAGTGTCTGATAGAGGAAACTGAAAAGAAGACGGAGAGTAGGAGAATATCCAAGACATACAACGTATCTAGCGAGACAGTTGGAGTTGGTCAGTTGACGTTGACTCTGATCGGTTCAAGTTGACAACTGATAGACGATAGACGATCACTGTCATGTCTGATAGTCTGATAGTCTGATTCTTACAACGGGCTGGTTGCGTCGATGGCGCCTTTACCATCACGATGAAGCCGATCTACAGCACGTTCTCTGCTTTCCAGCAGGATGCTACCACCAGCCGGCATCACCAGACACGACGATCCGATCACTGTCGCCTGTCAGTGTCAGTCTGTCATGCTCTTGTCATGATGTTTGTCGTCGGTCAATGTCCATCTGTCGCTCTTCCTCCCTTCCGCCTTCTTCTTTTCCTCCGTCTCCCCTTCGCACCCACTACTACAACCACCACAGACTACCGCTACGGACAATTTCACACGTTAAACCTCGCATCTCCGTAGCATCACATCACGATGCCAACCCACAGACCGGCTGGAGAAACAGCGCACGTCCTGTCGGTCTTGGCTGCAGTGGTAGAGCGTACATTGAGAAGCATCGTAGAGCACTCACTGCTCAATAGGACCCTTATTTTCTATTTTCTGTCTGTTTCGTCGTTTTCTCTTCACTCAGTACAGCAACTCAGTAATAGCTTAACAGAAAAAGACTCAGTCCCGACTACTCAGTAGGAAAAAAGGAAAAAGGCTAGTCTAGGGGTGAAGGAAACATGGTCCACATCTAGCGTGCTCCGTCGAAGAGACACCCCTGTCATACTTTTTCCACCTCTTTTTCTTCCTTTTTATGGTTTCTTTTTTTATTTCTTTTTGTTTCTGCTTTCTTTTTACTGCACTGTGATTAATACCAAGTCACCGCCTGCCTGGGCTACCACCACCTTGACACCCCTACCTTGTCGGAGTACAACCACTCCACAAACCGTTTCCTTTCTTTTTTCTTCTTTGAATTTATCTTCTTTCTATCTTTTTATTCTTTTATCCTCTATTATTATTATCACTATTCCCATACTAAAATATAATAATCTCAATCCCAAAATACACAGAGTACCATAACAAATGGCAAATCAACCCAAAAGCACCCCTTCTCCCTCATCCATATCCATCAAGCTTGCTCCTCTCTCTTTCTCTCTTATTCTTATTCTATTCTTATCCTCATCTTCATTCTCTACTCTCAGTACTCTGTATTCGTTCTCTCATCTCCATCATCATCAACTGCAACACCACTTTCTCTTCGACCTCACGTCCGTCACTCTTTAAGTTTTGATTTCACTCCGACTCGACCTCGTCACAACATACACACCACACCACTTACACCATCTACACTGCTTACATCTACATTCCAGACCTCATCTCATACACACTCTACACCACACACACACCTGACGACGCCACTCCGTCCAACAAAGAGTCACAACCTCAATGGTCTACTCATTCTTTAGTCTTTAGCAATAACGTGGTCACACATATTTACTCACAACACCTTTACAATGCTGTCTCCTCACCACAACGCCGGCAGCATCCAGGAGTTCATGGAGCCTGCCATTGAGGGACCGCCATCGCCAGAAAGCATCCGCGCCATCAGTAATCAGATGCGCCTGGCCTCCAACTCTGTTTCTACCGTTGCTTCTTCCGAGAGACTTGACCTCGCAGCAGAAAAGAACCTCGCCCGCCAGAGCCACCACACCTCGTCGTCCGGCTCGATGTCACTGCGGTCCATGACCTCTACCGCCGAGCGGCCCTCGTGGGACCGCGAAATGTCCTCGTCCGGCATCACCATGGAGAGCATATCCACGGCTGCGTCCACATCCAGCCTCTCGCGCAAGTCCTCGGGCCGTTCCAATGTCAGCAACACCCAGCCGCGCGACAGCGTCCAGATCTTTGGCAAGACCATCTTTGGCAAGCGTATGCGGGGGCGTCGCGACAGCACTGCCCAGCAAATTCAGAGCCAGAACCACAGCTCGTCGAGCTCCGTGTACTCGGCCGAGGGCCTCATCTCGCCCACATCCGTGCCACTGCCGGCACCCACGCCCCTCGAGGCGTCCTACATGGCCACTGGCGCACCGTCTTCATCATACACGCGCAGCCCGCCGCCGACGAGCAGCGGCAACAAGCCGTTTAGCGGACTGTCCAGTATCTCTAGCATCACCAGCCCCAAGGACGCGTTTATGCCTTTCTTCAGCCGCCGCCGTGCCAACACCCGCAGCAACGAGACCATTAACGAGGACGCTGCCGAGCACCACACTCAGAGCACACAGCAGGCCGCCTCCAAGAAGCTCATGATCTCCGGCCCGTTCAACTTCCAGCACCTCACATCGCCGCGCGAAGAGTCCATCAGCTCGCGCGCCAGCTATGTTGTGCCTGACCACGAGTCGGATAACAACAACAACAGCAGCTACTTCCCCGACTTCAACTCGACCTCAGTAGAGACACTGGCCGTCGGCGACGATGCCGTTTTGGCCACCGTCCCGCGCCGCTCGCCCATGCGCCCGCACGCCACGTCCGTGTCCACCGCCTTTGCCTTCCCGTCCCAGCGCTCGCCCCTCAACCACTCGCAGTCCACCGACCAGCTGCGCGTGGCGCCGCCGCCGCGCCCGCCACGCTCGCCCATTGAGGCGTCGCATGCATTCTCGCCCTCGCAGTTCTCGCCCCCGATTCCCCCGCCGCGCCTGTCCAGCCGCACATCGCTGCAGCCCGGCGACATCGGCACTGTGTCGCGCATCGTCGACAGCAACGGCCTTCCCCTTCCCATTGCTGGCCGGCCGCGCACGAGCGGCAGCTTCCGCCAGCCATCCCCCTTTTCGTTTTCGACGCCCAACGTGCCGCGCGCGTCGATCCACGCGCACTCGCACTCGCAGTCCCACTCGAGCACTCACTCGCACTCACACTCGCACTCTTTTTCGGATCTGGCCAGCAACAACGACACCCGCCGCTACTCGCAGATGCCCGATGTCAACATGCTGAACGCGCTCGCGTCGATGCCCATGCCGTCGCCGCCCGCGTCGGCACCGCCAAACGTGTCGGGCCACGACGACAGCAACTGGCCGCTGGCGTCGCCGCCGGCTGCCGCCACGCCGCTCTCTGCCGCCACCTTTGACATTCTCCCGGGTGTCCCCGAGGAAGAAGAAGTGTCTCCCAAGGAGAAGGAATCCAACAACCGCCGCTCGCGCATGAGCATTATGAGCATTGCCAGCAACGCGTCGTCGCTGCGCAAGAGCCACTCGCTGCCGCTGCTGCAGCAGTTCCCGTCGCCGCCCATGTCGCCCGACTTTTCCTCAATGTCGGCGGCTGCGGCGACTGTGCGCCCGCCGAGCGCGGCGTCCGACACGCTGGGCACCGACCTGTACGCGGCACAGCGCACGATGCGCGACCTCGTCATGGGCACGGGCCAGGACTCGGCGTCGGACGCGGACGCGTACCTCGAGACCAGCTGGGAGGACGACATTGACTACTGCTACGAGCACGAGATCGAGGCCGACTGCGAGTATGCCTGGGACCGCCCGTCGCTGGACCTGTCGCGCGACGAAGCGATTTCTCAGATCTCGCAGATGTCGCAGACGCTGAGCCCCAACTTTGACATGGGCATGCCTGCGCTGAGCCCTGCGAGCCGCGCGTCGACTGCCTCGATCAGCGAGGCCATCACGCCGACCACGGGTGTTGCCGGCGTCGCTGGTTTTGCGACGCGCCGCAACCCCGGTCTTACGATCAAGACCGACGAGCGCCCGGTCAACAAGTTTTTGCATGCGCGCACCAACTCGCGCAACTCGCGCGTCAGCCTGTTTATCGAGGCGCAGGGCTTTGACCTGTCGCCGTCGCTGTTCATCCCCGGCTCGGACAAGTACGACTGCTTCCGGCCGCCGGCACGCGCCCCCGTCGGCTTTGCCCTCGGTGGCGAGGACACGGAGACGGAGACGGAAACCGAGACGGAGACGGAGACGGACGAAATCGACGAGAACGACGAAATCGACGAAAACTACGACGATTTGATCCCGTCGTACCTGGACCCTGCCACCATCATGGGCATGGACAAGTCGATGCTGTACATCCCTACACGCACGAGCGCGTCGACGACGGGCAGCGGGCAGTCGCGGGACAGCGTGCTGTCGAGCCACGTGTCGGCGATCAGCGCGACGTCGACGGCGACGGACCTGACGCGGCTGACGATGAGCACGACGATGAGCTCGTCGTCTGTTGAGGATCTCGCGTACAGCAAGAACGCCAACCGCGAGTCTATGATTCTCCCTCAGTTTTAGACTCTAGACAGTCTACCACATCATCTATTGATACCTCTCATTAGTTTTTCCTTTATTTCATATTTCCTTGTTGTATCTGGGGCTGGCAGGCTTGTCGGCAAAACAGCAAAACGCTACATTTCTTTTCCCTTTTTTCTTTTTGTCTGTTTGTCTTTTCGTTCTTTTCCTTGCGTCTCATTTCCTTGCATTTACTATCGCTCTGGCTGACCTCGGGGTCTTGGGTCTGGTTTACTCTTTCTCTTTTCCTTTTTTCCTTTTTCCTTGACGGTTTTCTGCTTCCTACTACCCTTCACTTCATCTTCTGTCGTTATCTTTTTCTGTTATAGACTACTGCTACTACTAGACTTTGCCGGCACTGGGACGGTGTCCTCGGCAAATACGATGTTTCACGACCGTTTTCGTTTCTGTTTTTTGCTTTTCTTTTTCTTTTTCTTTTTCTTTTCTGTTGTCTATCTCTAGCACTGGATTGCATCCATTTCCTTTGTCATGTACAACGTGTACAACCAAAAGATTCTTCTTTTCTCTTCTTAAACACTACTGTCTACTGTCTATTGTCTATTTTGTGTTAGTCTTGGGTGCTCAAAAACCATTAAATCAAAAGCACACGATGCTATTAGCCACATTCGCCTTGTCTTTCTTTCTTCTTCCTAAAGGTAGTGATCATCGTAGACTAAAACGCTTTGGACCATATATTCCCTGTTTCGTCATACATACCCAACTGTCTTGTCAGTAGTGCTAGTCTCCGTGCCTGATCGTCGACTTGCTGTGCATGATTGCCCTGATTGCCCGGTTGTTGTGATTGACTGTGCAGTCCTTTGTACACCGAAATTAGAGCTCATTTCATCATATATGATATCTTTTTTTCGTGAGGTTATACGGCGAGCTCAGCTGGCTTGACCTGGTCGAGGTTTAGTGATCTTGTTGAGTTTGTCTTTGTCTTTGTTCACGAGCCTTGGCCTTGCAAGACGTGGACGTTGGGACTCGTATTGGTTCAACAACAGCTTGCAAAAATGAAAATGGAAATACAGACTAGCCCTTGCACCGGCGTGCCCGTGATGTTACTGTTGATCGTCGGATGCCTCTTTACGATGTCGAGGCCGGCTTGAGAACATCATGATCTTTTTTTCTGTCAGCCTTTTATTTTAGAATCATTTTCAGATTCATCAGAATACCAAGTCCATCACAAAGCCAAAGGAAGAGGCAAACAGAGCTGACGATCAGCCGCACGCCGAGCAACAGATAGCAGCCGCCAGCCGCCGCCAGCCAGCCAACCAGACGAGAGAGCAGACAAGCGACGAGTAGCGACAACCGAACAGCACAGACAGCTGCGCTGTAGATCATGGCCGTCATCCGTCAATCCTCGTCATTTTTGTTGCAACTCCTCCTCTGTCCAGCCATTCTCCATCCCGTTCTCCATCTGATTCTCCATTTTATGCCCAAGCTCATCACAGACGGACCCCAAAGATATGCAAGTCCTGCAGCATCTCACCATGTAAGATACTGTACTCCTGCATCGTGGCAAACGGGTTTATTCATTATTCATTATATTTAATATTTATTTAATTGATTAAAAACGTAGCACAAAGACCGCCAGGTGCCAAAGGCCACGGGAATAGCCGAGAGGCGAAGCAGGAGCTAGGCGGCTAGTTTTTCTGCTGTTAGTGCTTAGTGTTTAGTGTAGTGGTTAGTGCTGGTCGACGGCAGTTGTACACCGATAGAGATGAAAGAGAGCTGAGTTGACGGTGAGCAGCCCAGGGGACACCGATACGAGTCGACGCGGATGTAGAGAAATGGAAATGGAAATACAGAGTTGATCCGAAGAGAGGCAAAGTAAAATAGGAAATAGACGACGAAAAGGGCAATTCACGACTTGAGACAACAGGACAGGATAAACAATCAAACTGAACAAAGGACCCCGAGGTTGTTTTTTATTTTTAAAACCCATTCTCTCTACAGACGTTGAGTGATACAACTGACAATGGTCCCTTGAGGTTGAGACAAGACAACCAACGCATGGAAAAGTGAATCAACCTCGCCCGGCCAATGCAACAATCAAAAGACGTCACTCTCCATCCCCTATGACGGCATAGACGAGCCCCCCTGACCCTGTGCGAAGAATGCCCCTCGCTCCTGCAATAGACATGCACTACTGTTGCATCACATATCGGAGTAGCCTGAGCTTCGCTTTAGCTTTTTGGTTTTAGGTTTGCCAATGGCTTCTCCCGCCTTCTCCTCCCACCTCCTCCCCCTACTCTGTACGAAGTACAAACCAAGGGACAACAGGCGCAGCATGCCATGCTCCATGCTACTTGGACGTAACCATACCCCGAGCCCCATACATAGCCGGAGCTAGTCTACTTTGGCCATGTGACCACACACACCTCGTGATGCCAGTTTTGTTGATCTTTGATCTTGTTCATGTCTAGTCTATTTTGATTTTTCAGAGTTTGGTTCGTGAGAGAACCATCTCGATGTCTCTGTTCACTTCTTTCAAAAATGGATGGGAGGCCTGCGGTTGGATTGATACTGCCGATGTAAGCAGCCGTGTCGGATGGATGCCGGCCACTCGAGCCGTTGACATTCTTTCGTCTCTTTGCACTCTGTTATATTCTTTCACATCTAGACCTAGACCATCAAGTGGCCTCATATTCGCCAAAGTGGTCTTCTTTTCTGCAAGTCTCGTTCGAGGCACGTTGGATTATTGGCATTGCTGATGGTTTATAGTATTGGCACCGTCCGAGTCTGGAGTACCGTGGCACAGATGACGAATAACGAGAGCGAGTAAACCCTCTTTTCTCACAAATAGAATAGCTGCTTGCTGCAGACTCGGGGGTAATGGCACGAGTGGCTGGTGGTTCTGTAGTTTTCGGGGGGGGTGTGTGTGTGTGCGAGGTGTGCGTGGGTAGGTACAGTATGTATTAGGTACAGAGTACAGCCAGTGTGGGTGGATTGCTGTGCTGCGTCGGCTTCCTTCCCCTTCCGTCCATACCGCAAGTAGAGAATACCACCACCACCACCACCAGAGTATTGATACAGCACACAAATACCACCACTCAGCTCAGCCCTACCGTGGCCAGACCAGACGAAGCACAGCTTATCATTGATTAGTACGTAGGGCACAGGGTGGCATGGAAAACACAACACTATTTCCCATATATTGGCTCGTTGAGCTTGATATATTGCGAGTCGAACCATGGTGGCGCTCTGGCCATATTTTAAGCTTTTGTCATTTGTGCTGCCAGCTGATTTGTTACACGGTCGATATTATTGGGTTGGGTGGTTCTTGGGTAGATTGAAGATTGGGTAGGTTGGGTAGGTTGGGTAGATCTGGGTAGATTGATTGGGTAGTCAAAAGGTAGATTAAGGAAGATTGATTGGGTAGACTTGGTGTTGGATGGCTGGTGGTACTGTCCGTGGATTGCCTCGTTTTCTCAATTTGATACATTTATACCTTTGATACTTGGATGCATCAATGTCAACGACATTCGCTGTTAATTGATCGCAAGACTAAATAATAAACAGCCACCCCGACATCCTTTAATGCTTTCATTTCTTTGCTATCACCGCTAGATCATCCAAAACCATCCTCCATCCAATCCATCCTCCATCCGAGACCATCCAAAACCACCGAGGCCATTACCCGAATCCTCCTGCAACACAGCGTGCATCATGCCCAACTGACCGACACTATCGAGGCTGGTACATGCTCTTGTTCATAGCTATTAAAGTCCGGGCAAACACACCGAAAGAACTCCCGCCGGGGTACTGGTTGAGACAGCCGGCGAAATCACTACTGTCCTTTTGCGCCTGCGTGCGTCTCATTGTCTGCCCTGCGCTGTGTCTGCGTCTACACCTGAGGTGCGATACACAGAATGCAGTGTCTCGCCTTATCTTCAGCCTTGCTGTAATACATAGTAATAGTACAGTAGTAACAGTATACAGTAATAGTACAGAACGAGCAAATGCAGTAACATTTGCGGGAGATGTAACAAAACAAGACAGAACAACAAGACAGAATCGTACACTCGTACACGGGCTTACACAGACATAGACGCCGCAGATAGAACTGGTAATAAAGTGCGCGGCAAAGCACGGCTGCGCAATCGTCACACGTTGGGCCATGCTTGCACAAGAAAGAAGAACGCAAAGTAGTGGCTAAATGAGGCGACACAGGGACACATGGCCGGCTGTGGCTGTGCCTGGTTCACGGCGGGATATCCCTGTTTGATGCTTCCTTTTCATTTCACCACGACTACTCTACTTGTTCGATCAAACCTAATGATTCAATGTTCGCCGACTCGCAATGCAGGAGATTCGCATTGGGCGGCAAGACATCCTATTCGTTGGGTAGCTTTCTTCTTTGTTTTGCTTACTTTTGCTTTGTTTCGGGCTGTTTCTTTTTCTCCGTCTCTTTCTTTCTTTTTTCTTATTTTTCGTTTCGTTTTGTTTTTCACATACTCCCATTAATGCCCAAGTCTAGCGAAAACAAGCCAAATGGAGAGGCCGATGAGACAGGAGGCTGGTGAACTGTGAAATCGACAAAAGAAAGCAGCCGCACTAAAAAGGAAAGAAAAGCAAGAAAAAGAAAGCAAACCAAGCAAAACCAAAAACTATCTTGTCTGCATAAGTGGAGGTTCAGCGCGTCTACTCCGTGCTCCGCTCTCCGTACAGTATTAAACAGCACAATATGGGCTACAATATGAAATATAAAATCATGAGCAAAATGCCAATGCAGGGGTTCAGACGTTGAGTCTTGGCAGAGCAGCTGGAGGATATTTGTAATGAATTCTGGATATTTAAAATAGAGTATCTGAATTGCTGTATTGATTGATTGTATTGCATTGTTTGATATGTATTGGTTTCGATTTGTATTGTTTGATATTGGTTGACGCCGTATCGATATTGTATTGAATTTTATCTGTGTTTGCATAGGATTTAATTTGTGAGAGGCTGATACAAACTTGACCGTATTAAATCATATCAAATCATATCAAATCATTCAAATAATATCAGATCAATTCAAGCCAGTTCAATCAATTCAAGCCAGTTCAATCAATTCTATCAATTATAACCGCCTACATTAGTAGGTCGTATCTACCATCTATTGTTTCCCGTATCTTGTAATATATCGATATTACCACCCCAGAAATGGTCTGACGTCTGCTTGATCAAGGCTGAACATCCATCCCGTGCAATGTAGCAACATGGCGTCTCCAGCGTATCGTATCAGTGTTCTTTTTGTAGTACTGTTGTCATTCTCTCTACTTTTTACTTTTTACTATTTCTTTTGATATGTAAATGAATGCATGCTATCACATCTCACCGACTTGCTATGCGACATAAGGCTTGAGTCAAGGTGTATTGTAAACGAACAAACACAGCTGAAAGAGAGAAACATAATCCACCTCAACCAGTTTTCGATACTTTGATATTAGACATAGACATTAGACAAGTTGGGTGCAAGTGAGATGTTGATTTGGCGTGTAAGGGTGCTTGAACTAGCAATTAAATTATTATTATTATTCATAAAATATTAATAAAAATACACGCATGCCCAACGTCTTACAATGCCGGTTTATACTTACTTTTCTTTGGAAACCCCAAGAGTATCTCTAAATATCTTCAAGCCCGATGCTGGTTTCTTTGATTTTTGCTGTTTGACTTGAAGATTTATATTTAGTCTGAAGAGTCGTCGGCCCTGGCCACAACGACGATCCGAACTGCAATTCACGCAAATCACGCAAATCACCGGACATCGCTGGACATCAACACACCAATGCCCAACCTACGTCATCTGGAGATACTAATATACGAACTCGTTAAAGAGTAAAAGTAAAAACTGAAAACTGAAAAGTGAAAACTACATTAATAGCGAGCTGAAAATAATGCAAGATCAAGATCCGGGTGTGACAGGTGAGAAGCGACCCTGGCTCGCCATAAACATTCCGAATGTCACTCCGTCTTTCTTCTACGAGTATTCCTCCAGATACTGCACTCATGGTAGGGAACATACTGCGTACATGGAACAGCCACCAGGTTTACACACCGGCTGAAGTAGTAGCTAAGGTCCAAACTCGTACGTTTATTACTATATTATTTAAGGTTTATTGGCTATTGTTTATGTTTATTATTTGATATTAATATTAATATTAATAGCATCTACAGCCTCAGGAACGCTCGTTTGGACACCAGGGCTATTGATACGTCCACAAACGACCGGAACTCCTCTGACATCATTGCAGCCCGGCCGTGTAGCATAGCACACAAAGTAGTGTTCTGCTCACCACTGAGTATGCATCTGCTGTGCTTACTTGCTGCTGACTCCTACTGCCACTACAATACTACCCGATGCTCCGTCAACTGCTACCTTCAGGATGTCAGGAACTTTTCATGATAGACGCGGCTCACACCGCTCTCACCGGCCCCTGTTTTCCTTTTGTTCTTTTGTCCCTTTCTTCTTTTTTTATATTATTATTTTTATTCTCGAACCGTTTAATCATGTTTATTATTTCCAGTTTATAATTGTGCATTTCACAATTCCTCCAGTTATGCTCGGCCCTATCCACGTGCCCTGAGCCCTTATTCAGGATGGACATCATACCACCTTACAGAGAGAAATGAGCCTGCAGAAATTGCAGATTGCAGAAATTAAATGCAAGACTAAGGACAGCTTGAAATTAACATCGATGCCCAAGCTCACCTCGGTCTATCTGCCATCCTTGTTTCCCCAAACACAAGCTCAAGCCCAGTTCGAAGCAGAAGAACTTTGAGACAGCCCCCAATGTTTCTCATGCGAGACATTGCTGATCAGAATGTACATGATTGCAAGTACATAGTAAATAGAAATAGCATGAACCAGAAGGAAATAAAAATAAGAAATAAAAGTAAAAAATAGAAATAAAACAGACGAGGCAGGGAGGAGTGAATTGTGACAAGTGAGCATCGATGACAGCTGAATCTCTCATGTAAATGTTCGAGCTCATGCTATGCTATGCAGTGCTTTTCGTTGAGCTGAAATAAGGGGATGCCGTGTCGTGCTATACAAAGTGCAAAGTGATGTATTACTAGATTACAAACGTGGCGTTATCAAGGCCGGTGAAGTCAGTGGGAGGGGGGGGGGGCAGAAAGAGAAAGCAAAGTAGAAGCAGACCACCAAGCAAACACCGAAAAAATAAATTGGAATCAGATAGACACTTACAATAGGAAACTCGTTTAGAGAGTATAAATAGAAAAAAAAGGTCGGGCAACTTGCTCCTGCGCATATCTGCTTACTTGCATCCCGGCCGATTCAAGCAATGGCGGGAGAGACGATAAAAGAAAGATGCAAGACATTTGTAGACAAATAGAGAGTCTCGGAGAAATAGCACAAAGGCACAAAGGACAAAAGACAAAAGGACAAATGCAGAAAAGCAGAAAAGCAGAAAAGCAAATTAGCAGAGACAAGACAGAGACACCCCTCGCTCACCGTAGTCAAACATGGAAATGTTCATGATCGCGGGTCCTCGACAGCCAGCCCCACAGACGCAGACGTAGACACAGATACAGACGCAGGCAAACTCTGATACTGCACATACAGAGTAGAATTAGGGGTATCTGGTAGTCTACGACTTTGTCTAGTAGCCTGAGTAGTCTGATGTGACAGAAATAGACAAACACGATCATGACGGGAAATGACAGGCAAATGACAGACTTGGGGACTCGGTACCGCAGAGACAAGTTGAATAACTAGCATGTTGGATATAATCACGGTCACGTCAGATAAAGTACGAGTAGAAATAGGCACGAGCATTGTCACTACTGCATGATCTACTGACGGTGCTTCATCGCCGTTTCCGCAGTACACCTACTACACCTTGCCCATGTGCACGCCACCAATTCCACTTGTCTCGCCCAGTCTCTGCAGCACAACGAGCAAAGGAGCAGAGGCAGAAACAGGCACAAGTAGGAAAGTAGGGCAATTAGCTAGAAAAGGGCAACTCGCCGCAGTCAGAATAGGACAGAGCAGTAGTCAGCATTCAATAGTCTGACATGTCTTAGCAGCGGTTGCTCCCTTCTGCATGCCTTGCCATAGTCTCTCGTCATGTCCCGCAGTCTCACGCAACTGTGGCGACTGCTCGCTATACTATACTACTTCTTGACTACTCCTTGACTCCTCTACTCCTGGACTACTCCTGCTACTACTCCTATCCGATCCTAGATCGAAGCGTGCCACCATTCTGCTTTCTGCACTGCAGTCCAGACGCCCAGGAATGGGTTCCAGAAGACTGCATTGGCCGAAACAAGAATCCAACTTGCAAGCCGCGCGGGTCCTAGGTCCCTGCCTTTTGTCTTTACGACGTAGTCTGTGGTCTTCTGGTCTTCTGGTCTTCTGGTCCCCCTGGTCCCTGGCGGCCCTTCTTTTTGTTCTTGCAAGTTCCTCCCTCTTCTTTCCTCTTCCATCTTAGCCTGCCAGGCCGGATCTGGGCGGTGAATGTGACATGAATCTGCCTTCAATCTGCTCTGAACCTCCTTGTGTCATCCCGCCTGTCAGCTCCATGGAACACTGTAATACATAGAGCAGCTGGGCCAGGGTCCAGAGAAACTCTTAAACTCTTAAACTCCTAATAAAATCCTCAAAGACACTGTCTTGGGCCCTGCCGGCTGGCAATGGACATGGTTGGGCCAAGATACTTGGTACGAGACAGGCTTGACACGAGCCGCAGCTGCATAGTCTGTAGTCCCAAATGTGAGCACTCGTACGCAACCTGCCCGCAAACTGCCCGCAAAGCTGCCCAATAGAAGATCACTGTCCCCGAGGTCACATATCACTTGTGAAAAAAAAGTAAAAATCAAAATAAATAAATTAAAATGCAAAGGGCGCAAATTTCCACCTTGCACCGTCTGCCCTCTCCAATGCATTGTGCGTGCACTGGGCACAATACCAAACCAGGGCATCCTGTGCTCTTTTGGGGTACTCGGAGTTTTGGGATTTGTCGTTCTTCCCTTTCCAGACCCGGGCTTTTGACTTTATCGTCTTTATTGTTTTGTTGAAAACAACCAGATCCAATATTCTCGAGGCTTAGTCCTCGCTACCGATTCTCTTAGATTTTGACTTTTTTTTCGTCTTTGCCCTTTGTATCTTTTATCTCATCTCGTCACTTGTCATTTTCTCAGCCCTTATTCCTGGCGTAGCCTCTCCCGGGAGGGAGGGGAAGCGGCGTTCGGGGCGGTATTTGCAGAAAATAGACGAGAAAGACAATAAAAATAACAAAAAATGCTTCAGCTTAGACTAATCCATCACAATCCTCCTTGTCACTCGTGTGCCATGTCCTTTGATTCAAGCCCATCGAACAAGTCAAGCTATGCGTGCATGCAGAGCGTAGGGCAGATCAGAAACAGAAACAGTTTGACGTTGAACAAACAATAAATAAGACAATTGTAGGCGTGAAAGAATGATAAAAAAAGCAATAAAACGATCAACAATTAAACGATCAAGCATAAGCATCGCCGAGAAGAGACACAGTTGGGCATGGTAGATGGCAGAGGCGCATGGTGCAGGTAAGAAGCAAGGTGCAAGGGAAGAAGAAAATAAGAGAAAAAGGGAAAGGTAAAGTGAATGGGGAAGACAGACAACACACCACCTTCTGTATCCACACACACCCAAGTTGGCCACAACCGTCTAGACATATGTATATCTATGGCCTGCCGAATCTCAATACCTCGGATCCCTTTTCTACATCTAAATCTGATCCCCCACACTTGTACAGGAGAATCAATATTATTCCACTCGAAGATTTCCCAATCCTCTCCAGACTCGACCTGATAAACATCTGTCGTATCCGACTTGAGGCTTATTCAAACAACACTCACACGACAACAGACGGGAGGCTGAAAATTAAAGACTCCAAGACGCAGGACCCGGGGATTCGAAAACGCATGACCAAAGGGCACCTGGACCATCGAAATCTCGACACCGCAACAACATTCCATCTTGGAAGGCCAGACTCGACAGCAGTACGTCTATCGCCAAAGATAAAACGACGACTTGACCGACAACAGAGGCAGTGCTTTCCAGGAGGATCTGGCGCATACTCGAACGTGTACCATCTCGACACCTGTTCGGCGCTAACAGACGGCTGCTGACCGACATTCGGCTCCGTCCTCCTCGGCGCCTGCACAAGACAGAGCATCTCAACCATCAAGTCAGTAAACACTTGCAAAAAAGTGCTGACCAAGGCCACGTGAGTGTGTAGAGTGATGTGCAGTAGAAGAGGGCGACGGGAAGGCTTTGTGGAGAGACGAAGACTGTGTTTGCATTGCCTCACCGTCGGTATAGTCGAGTGGTACGACACCATGACTCTTCCCACTTGGAACCTAGAACACAGGAGACGGCAAGGTGAAGTAGACAAATAGAAACTAACAAGTCTCAAAACTCAAAGACGACCAGATACGAATTCGGCAAGAAACGAGAAGAATCAAACAGAAAGAAACGAAGAGAAGAGCGCAGAATAGAACAGAATCAAGCAGCAGAAAACAGAAAAAAGCAGAACAGAATAATCAAACACAGCCACAGCAAATCAACAAGTCGGCTGCCATTCGGAACGAGCCATCCTATACCATCTTCTTTCTATAGGTATTCTCAACGGCCTCTAAGAAACTCGCCTCTGGCGTGGCTGCAACGGCCTCTCCCCAGCCTAGCAAAGAAACTAGAGAGCTAAGAGCAAAAACTCAGGTGATTCCTGGGCGAACTTTCCAGTCCAGAGTCACACCGTGACCAAAGCTAGAAACTTAGTCAAAGTATAGCCACGGCACTTCGCATCGACTCTGCAAATTGGGAACGGCATTGCCTCCCATTGCTACTGCAGCTGCTTCACAATTGCAAACCTGCAACACTGAAAAAAAGAGGGAGCCAGAGCCGGAGGCATCACCGGGCCCCTTCGGTATCTGTGCCCCAGACACACGTGGGAGTGGCGACTGACATCTCAACTTCTTACTTCCAAGTCGCCCGGCACATGCTTTTGGCCTTGCCAACCTTGTTATGGATAAATAAGAAGCAGATGAAAGTGCATCAAGGCAAAATGACCAAAAGTTGGTGATCATTTAACGGTAATTTTCTCGACAAACATTCTTGATCAGCCAACGCAACACGACTTCTGCCAGCAACTGCAAGTTGCAAACAGCAAAAGCAAACCACAACACACCCGCCAAGGCTGACTGGCTCCGGTAACAGACGCCATGGACGGGCAACAACACAATGCCCCGGATCGATATTATGCGAATCCAGACGGGGCGCCAGACGTGAGTCGAGCTCTCTGACAGATGTTGTGCTCAGATAATAAAACCTGAAGACGAAGAGCATGTGCTAATACAATATAGGTACCTGACGAAGAACACGCCACGGCAATATTGAATACGCCAATGGGCGCTGACGCAACTCAATTTCCTCTCGCGACATATGATTCATTACCAACCGTTGGTCAAACACAACAACAATCACAACAACAGCAACAATATGCCTACCTCGAAAGCGGCGGCGTCAACCCACACTATGGTTTCAACGCCGAAGCTGGCTCCGGACAGCCAGCATATCAGACAGGCGCTGAATGGCAGCAAGCCAACCAACAGCTAATGTACGGCAACGCCGCCACGGTGCCCGTTCCTATACCCGTTCCCAGTCATAGTTCGCTATCATCGTTCGGATACGAGGCATACGAAGGGCATGCTGGCGAGCACATCGAAGACACAGCGATGGCCCATGGCCACGGACATGGCTACGTAGCTCCCATAAACACAACACTTCAGATGAACTTTGGGTATAGGTGGGACACGCGAGATACCACAGGCATGGAATTTGACCCGTCACCCCTCCAGTCGCCCACCGGATACCACAGCACACCCGTGTCACCATTGGCCACTGGCACGGCCACAGGCACAGGTACAGGCACACCCACATCATATGCTTCGAGTAGCAGTGGAGGCCAGTACCCGATAATGTACGCTGGAGCCAATTTGCAAGGGCAAGCTATGGCGGCAGGTGTGCTGGGAGATGAGCCCACATACGGCGAGGACGAGAGGGAGAGCACACCGATACCAAAACGAACGAGGACGAGGCCAAGTTTGCCACGATCGAGTCGAACGAGTTTCCGGTCATCTTCATCAAGCATGCCATCATCAAGCATGGTGGGTGAAGGCGGCATGTCATCAGCAGCTGGACCAAGCTCAATTCAGGTCCAGGCCCAGGTCCAGGCCCAGGCTCAGGCCCACCGACATTCAAGCCACTCCAGTACCACCCCACGACAGGCCGAGAAAAAGGAAGAAAAAAAGACACGAAGCTCCCATAATTTGGTTGAGAAGCAATATCGAAATCGACTCAACGCCCAGTTCGAAAGTCTAATGAATGCTCTCCCAGAGAGTCTCCGGCTGCAAGGCGCTAGCCTTGGTGTTATTGGCGACGGTGGCGAAGTCATGGCGTCTGATACACCAGAGCGAAAACCAAGCAAGGCTGAAGTTTTGGAAATGGCGCGAATGCACATTCGGTCGCTGGAGCAGGAGAGAAACTCATTGGCTAATGAGCGAGATGACCTGTTGAGTGATATCGAAAGATTGCAGAGAATTATCGAAAGCCAGTCGTCTGCCGAGGAGAGGGGTGTGGCCCCGTAACCATGTGGCAATGGCAGGAGCCGCCGTGGGGATAGGATCAGGACGGGCCCAGGCGCAGCCCAGGTTAGTTTCCTGGTTTCCACGATGCAGGGACAAGGCATCGCAGCTAGGTATCTCTGTCTTCTGTCAGCATTTTTTCGGTGATGTCACTGGTGGCCAGTGTCGTCTGATATTCGGCGGTGTCCGATCATGGTGATTTTCGGTTCCAACATCTCATCTCTTCGAACTTTCGACCATGTTCGACAATGTTCGACAATGTTCGGATAGCGCGAACCGGCTGTTAACGAGCACGACCAGAACGACAAACCGACGAACAGGACGGAACCGAGTGTCAGACAAGAACGACAATAAAGATGACACGACATAGTGCGAAATGAAGATGGCACGACACGAAATGGCGCCAGAGAGGTCTAGCCCTTGGATTGGGGCAGAGTCGATTTCGGCAATCGGGGGCTGAAAGATGGAGAGAGAATGGCAGAGATGACGTTGATTATTGACAGACGAGACAAGGGACAAGGGACTCGAGAAGAAAGGCGGCCAATACTGGTCAATATCAGCAATACAGGCTCGAGTCGTCCATATTTTCCATATTGGCAGCTCCGCACAGCACAAAGAGCTGTCAAACGGGCCAACGTCTGGTGCCCGTCCCCGTTTGACCTAGTGGCCAATATTGAACAGTTTTCTGCATCTTTTTGCCCTGCTTTTCTCGGTTGTCTCCGTTGTGTTTCTTTTCTTTTCTTTCTTTTGTTTCTTTTGTCTGTATTGAGTTGGATTTCTTTGGATTCTTGGAGTTTGTATTGCATCAGCCTGGCCGCAAAACTGGCCATTTTCGCGTCTTTCCGGCAGCGAGAAATTCATATAAGTGTCATTTGGTGGTATTGGGTGTGGAATATTGGGCTGGAGCTGGTAAGATATCGGCTTGATCTGATGATTTTCGGCTTGTGGCTTTCGAGGCTCGGTCTTGCACGGGATTGGATAGAAGTTCAGGGTTTCCAAGGCGCAAATGGATATGTGATGTGCATTCAGAGGGACGTTTCTATTGGTGTTTTGCTTTTGTTTCTCTTTTTCTCTTGTTTCTATTTGTTGTCTCCTTATGCATCCTCATTCATAATAGCAGTTTGATGTTTTCTGCAAGTTCAAATCAAAGAAGGAGAAAAGACGAAGAGGGGGTGGAAGATAGGAGGTTACCCAGGCAAGGCATATGAAATAAGAAGGAAGGACTCGACGGGCCGGGCATCTACCGGGAAGGAGCGACTTGGTTCCTTCAGGGAGTACACTCTACAAATTACAAATAGGCAGGGTCGACCATGACACTTTCCTTTTTATTTTCCTTTCTCCATGGTCCTGCCCCAACAATACTGAATGGTGACAGGTAAAACGTGCTGGCAGTGACACAAATCGGCACATATTGAGGGGAACGGCTGAGGTCTCGGGTCGTTCCTTCTTTAACAAGCACATGCAACCGCCTCCTCGCTGCACTTTCCATTTCGGAATATATTGACCTAAAATAGGCCTTTAAATTAATTATTGAATATCTACACCCGAACGGCAGGAGCAATGGGGTCGTTCTGAGGAATACGACATCCGGCAGTCCCTGTCACTCTGTTCCTATTAGAGAGGGACGATAGAGCATGAGTCTTAAATTAATAGATATCAATATCCTATCAAAAGAAAAGAAAATGGAAACAGCAGGATCTCGAAAGAAGAAGAAAGGAAATGCAAAAGTGACACTAAGAATGGGGTGACTTGAAATGGGGTGATTTTTGCGGACACACGCCGCACTGGGCGTTGCCTGTGGGGCCAGCCTTGTGACCGCCAAAGGTAGCGAGTCCTAGCGAGGCATAGCGTATCTTGGTGTTAGCGAGTGCTGTAAACGGCAAGTCTGGTGATGCCCATCACCTCGGGGGTGCGGTAGCAAATAGAGCATCTAGTATTGTGTGTGGAAAGCGATGCGAAAGTATGCAAGATGATTGAAGTGAAATCGACGGAGAAGGAGGAGCCTCATGAAGGACTTCTTCATCAAATATAACGTGCAAATACAGAATAAGCATTCATGATGGTACGCATTGAAGCTATATACAGGCTAGAAGAGACAAGTCAAGGGCGTAAAGAACAACAGAGGCCGTGAACAGACGGTGTTAAGAACAACAGCCGCGAACAGACGGCGCAAATAACAACATTGAAAAGCGTAGACATGGACAAAAACACAAGACAAGTAGATGGTGGACTACCTCCGTCCAATCTCTTTCCGCAGCCGGCCGGCGGCCGTTGTCGGCGGCGGCTCCGGCCACGAGGTCACCGCATCGTCCACCTCGTCCCAGAAACTGTCTGCATTATGCACGGCCGTGCCGCCCAGCACGATGCGCACGCCCGGCGTCGACTCGTTCAGCGCCGCCACCGTCTTGGCCTCCTCGTACGTGGCGCCGCCGATCATAAAAACGATAATGTCCTGCGGCTTGTCGCGCGTCGTGCCGCCGCCCTCGACAAAGGGGTACTGCTGCTCGCGCAGGCGCCCCTTGATCAGGTTTTGCAGGGTGGCCTCGAGCACGGGCGTGTGCATCGTGTAGACGTTGTCCACGCCCTTGAGGCCGCGCAGGGCCTTGGCGCCGCCGGCAAAGATGCCCGACGACTCAAACATGTCGGCGATGCCGCCGGCGCCTGCGCCGCCACCCGCACTGCCGGCGCTCTGGTTGTGCAGCGAGTGCTGGTACATGAGCAGCTTGGCGACGAGATCGGCCTTGCGACCGGGGACGTTGCCCGCAGCCGTCAAGAGGTCTACAAGCATGGCGACGTTGGTCTGGCTGGCCTGGTTTGTCTTTCCGTAACGCAGCGCGTAGAGAGCGACGAGGCCGACCTTGTGGTCGGCTGCCACCTTGGGATTCTGGATGAGCGTTTGGACCGTCCGTAAATCGGCGGCGTGGTTGTCGTTGCACGCAAGGCTCTGCTCGCACTCACTGACCTCGAGCAGGATCTCGTCGTCGACGCGGCGGCTGAGCTCAGAAATAAGCTGGACGTGCTTGCTGACGTTGCCGGACAGCTTGCGGAACTCGGGGTACTCCTCGACGAAACGCTTCATGTCGGAGATGGACTCGAGGTTCTCGCTGTTCTTATGCTTGGCCTGGAACTGCTCGACGTACTCCTTGACGTTGACGCCGAGGTCGCCAAAGTTGAAGAACATGTTCTTCTTGAAGAAGGGATCCTGATCCTGTGACAGCACGAGCTCACGCACCTCACCGGCCTGCTTGGCCGTGGAAGGGCCGCCCTTGGCATGCAGATCGACACGGCCGTTGTGGATGCCAAAGAGCTGGTGCACCATGGCCTGGTACGTCCACTGCGTCAGGAGCGGCGTCACAGGGTCTTCGCGACGGTCCAGTACCAGCAGGATGGGCGGCGTGTCGACGGCGCGGAAGTCAAACAGCTGCTGCTCTTCCTGGGTCATGCGGTAGCGCACCTCGGTGGCGAGCTTCTTGGCCAGCAGACTGCTCTTAGCGTAGCGAATGAGTGGCTTCTTTTTCAAGGCCAGCAGCACAGCCAGCAGGCCCTCGGTCGACCGCTGCAGCGCGTCGGCGTTCCATGCGTCGGGCGTCGAGCCCCAGATGTGTGTGATGCCGCCCACTGCGCTTGTCGGGTTTGTCGGCGGCGGCAGGCCGGCAATCTTGCCAATGTCGAGAGTAAACAGATCCGGGTTGATGACGACAAAGTCGGCAAAGTATTCTTGCACGCGCTTGACGACCTCGTGGTCGTCGGCCTCAGCTAGTCGCTCCATGGACGACTTCTTGACGACGTTGCTGAAGAAGAGATTGTACTCGCCGTAGCAAGGGTCGCGTAGCTCTTCAACGAGCTGCTGGATGGAGTCGGCAGAGGGGCGCACGAAGCAGTAGCAGCGCAGATGGCGCATCTTTTCGCGCTTGGGGTTGTCAAGACGGTCGATAAGGTAGATTTCGTGGCTTAGGAGGGTGGACTGGGTGGCAGCAGGCGACACAATCTGGACAGTCTCGCGGTCGAGCAGGAGGATCTTCATCTTGGCCGAGATGGCCGAGGACGCTGCAGACGAGGTGCCTGCGCCGGGACTGTCGCCGGCGGTCACCATCTTGGTGACATAGCCTGATACGGCCTGAACAACATCCATGGTGTGCGTAGAAGTCTAGAGTGTGTAGGTGTAGGGGTGTCGTCAAAGTGTCGTCGATCAGGAGTCGTCGATGCGAGGCGGGCTGTAGGGGGTGCCGCCCAGCGACGAGATGGCTGTTGTTCGCAAGCTCGGGTTCTATGTATGCGCAAGACGTAGCCGGTGCGGTATAGTATCGTAAGAGCGTTGCATGCGGTCAAATGCAAAGATGCGGCCTGGCTGTGTATCCTTTCGCGGTGAGGTGAGGTGAGGTGAGGTAGCTTGGCGCGGCAGGACACTGAGGCAGTGACGTTCCCGAACCAAATGCGTCAGCAACGGTGAGCTACAAGTAGAGGTACTTGTGATTGAGCTATTATTTGTATTGTATGCGGTGGTTTTGCTATATGGTCCCCACATACAAGTACCACTACATATGCATACTGATAAGATAAAGCCCAAACGCTAGGTGCGCTAAAACTACCACGCTAATTCCACTGGACATCGTCAGCCGGTTTGCACCACGTTTTGCTTCCCAGGTCCTCTTCGCTAGCTAGAGCAAAGGACAAAGCCGACCGCACATCATCTCCCCCCCGAATTCTCTTCTACTCTCCTCTCGGATCGCCAGAAATCTCCATGACATCAACAGCATAGCGAGCCCAGTCGGCTGCCCGGCTGCCCAAACGACGCCCCGACACTGAACTGACTCGACATTTACCGCACCCAATCCAATCGACTTTCGAGGCTGAGGCTGAGGCTGAACCTGCTGAGCCATGGACCTCACCACCTGCCCACCGAGGGTCGAGCCAACGTGAGACCTCTATGAGAGATACAGAAGCCTACGCAAACCAATACTAACTGCACAGCTTCTCCTTTACACAGGGCCTCATCGTCGGCCAGCTGTCGGTCGTCCTCCTCGTCGCCGCGTTTATCAAATTCTTTATTTTTGGCGACCCCCCGTCGCCCGAAGCCACCGCCTCACAGCGCGCATCCGAGCGGCGGTCGCGCACGGAAGCACACAAGAAGTCGCTCCTCACTTTACGGGCAGGCGAGCCCGACAGTGCAGACTCTCCGGGGGCGGCAAACACAACCACGCCTGCAAATACACAGTCACAATCACAAACACACCCGCACAAAGACCTCGACCGCCGCAAGAGCAGCGTGCTGCGCCGGCCACCGGCGCTCACCATCAGCTCCATCCTCAACAAGACCTACTACCGCGTCGACAGCCACCAGCCCGAGAGCCTCGACTGGTTCAACGTGCTCATCGCCCAGACCATTGCCCAGTTCCGCAACGACGCACAGCACGACGACGCCATCCTGACGTCGCTCACCAAAGCCCTCAATGGCACGTCACGGCCCGACTTTGTTGACGAGATCCGCGTCACCGAGCTGAGCCTCGGTGAAGACTTTCCCATCTTTAGCAACTGCCGCATCATCCCGGTCGACGAGGATGGCCTCGGCTTTTCGTCGACATCTACGCACGGCCAGCCAGGGTTTTCCGGTACGGCCGGCATGGGCATGAACGGCATGGGCGGCATGGGCGGTATGAACATGGGCGGCGCTGCTGCAGGTGCGACCCGCCTGCAGGCCCGCATGGACGTCGACCTCAGCGACATGATCACGCTCGCCGTCGAGACCAAGCTGCTCATGAACTACCCGCGCCGGCTGTCGGCCGTGCTGCCCGTCGCCCTTGCTGTTTCCGTTGTGCGCTTCAGCGGCACGCTGTCCGTATCGTTTGTGCCCAGCAATCCGTCGCAGGGCACGCCCACCAAGATGATCTTTGCCTTTTTGGACGACTACCGCCTGGACTTTTCGATTCGCAGTCTGTTGGGCAGCCGCTCACGCTTGCAGGACGTGCCCAAGATTGCGCAGCTGATCGAGTCGCGGCTGCACCGGTGGTTTGACGAGCGCGCCGTCGAGCCGCGGTTCCAGGAGATTGAGCTGCCGAGTCTGTGGCCGCGCATGAAGAACGCGCGCGGCGGCGGCAGCGGCGGCGGGCCGCCAAGCGAGGACGTGTCCATGTCGGACAGCGGGGCTGCAAATACAAATGTACCTAGTGCGCCCAAAAGACAGCCCAGTGCGCCCGGACTGGATGCGCTGCGGCAGGGCCGGCCCGAGTCGCGGGACTCGCGCGACTCGGGCGCGACAAGCAACACGCGCGACCCTCGGCGCGAGGCCGAAACGGAGAACTGGGTGGAGCGGCAGGTGCCGCTGACGGCCGCGGGCGCTGTAGCCGCAGCGTCGTCTGTGCCGCACCACATGCACTCGCACTCAATATCGTCGGCGTCGCAGACGACACAGGCGCAGCCGATACCGAGCAGCCACCACCTGCGGCCGTCACAAGACTCGCTGCGGTTCCGGCGGAGGTCACGGCCGGACGATGCGTTTTCCATGCCGGGCTCGCTGCCGGACATGAGCATTGGCTAGTGTCAGTTTCAATTGTGTTTGGTGTGATATGATTACGGCGTATTAAAGCATGATGAGTTCAAGCATCACAACTCATGTATATTATAGCATTTGGATAGATAATTTTATATTTACGGTATGGGTGTCTTTGTAGATGATTACTACTTGTTTATCTATCTGTTCGGTATCAAGTCGTAAACCCGCGATGCTTGGGCCGGCAATCTGTTTGCTTTCCCCGAGATGTCTGTGTAGAGCATTCCGGGCCTGGCCCTTTCTGCCCAGATATAACGCTGTTGAACAAATGTGAAAGACATGCTCTCCAAGCGTATGTAGAGCAGACTTATCTACGATCGTTACTTTGATTTTAACCATCTCATAATACGGCATGTTTGATTTCATGTTATCTTTAATTAGTCAGTCTTAAATCAACGTTTCGCTGATATTGTCATCGCAATCCGCTCCTGAATCATGTCAGCTGTGATCATTACAGCCACCTTTGGTTGTTAAATGAGCAGGGTGAAACAGAGCAGAGACCACAATGTAAGTGATGACTGAATTGTGACCTGGCTTACTGATGCTAGCCATTTGGGTTCTCATCCGATGCATTCTCCGTTTTACTTGTCTACTTATTCCTTTCTAATAGCAGAACGGAGTCGTCGAATCCTCCAGGAATTCAGAGGAATGTAGAATTAAATCAAAGCGCGTGTGAAGAATTTCCAAGCAATATTGCAGACTAGGCTAGACGGTTGGCAGTCTAGACCCAAGAAGCCTGCTAGAGTGTTTTGTACAGAGTGATAGCTTGGTGGTTCAGGAGTTAATCCTCGCCAGCTGCCAGCAGGAATGCAAAGTTGAGTGTTTGCAGGCTGGGGAGCGAAACGATCCGTCGTGTTGGCTATTTTGTACAGAGTACTGCGCAATTACACGATAGTGATGCAGAGAGGATACCCGAAAAGTCGGAACGATGTGCATGATGCAGAGTGTCGGAGGAGTTGAGCGTGGCCAGGCGGAATAGAGACTAAATAAATTACACGGAGCAAGGCCAACCGGTGGCGTCTGCAGGTTGTCTGAAGGGTCGAAGCAGGGTTGCAAGGATCGAAGGAGAAAGGAGACAGAGGACAGTTGGAAGAATCAAGGAGAAACGGAGAATCAAGAATGAAATACTCTGTACAATTCTGATGAACGGCCGTGGCTTGAATGAGTGTAGTCAAGTTGTTCACGGGATTAAGCAAGGGGATGCATGACGACAATGAAGGCAGGGATGGAGAGGGTATTGATGAGAGACAAAAAGGGTAAAGTGATGATGGCGATACGCGGATGCAGAGGAGAGCACTGTAGAGAGTAGAGTAGTAGTCTGTTGCAGTCGAAGAATAATCACTGTTCTATGATCGCTGAATGCAACGTGGGAAAGTGGCCAGGCCTGCCGTGCCTGATGATCGGATGCTCATTGTAGGGCTGTTGCAGCAGTAGAGTGGTACAGTAACAGCGGAGAATACATTGTAGAGTGCCAAGTGTCTTGTCGTTCCAGTGCGTGGCTGTCTCTCCTTTGTCTTCTCTTGGGTGTCTTTGATTTTATTTTCCTTAATAACTTCCGGCCTCTATGTACCACCCAGTCACGTCGTCTTCCATCCCACCTCCCTGTATGTCACTCTGACGTTTGTCATTTGCACTTCACCTGTCTTTTGGAATAACCCAATCCACAGAATATGCATAAAATTTGCCTGCTTGCCCCTGAGAGGTACTTTTGTCGGCGTTCCTGACTACATATGGACCTTGCATGCGGCTAGGATAGCAAAGAGTACAGTACTTCGTACCTCCTAGATCCTAGATGGTGGGAAAATACAGAAATGCGCAAAATACACGCAGAGTCTGCCACATGTGGTGTGGGCCAAGACATGCTGTTTGAAACGCGCCAACGTGGGTAGAGGGAGGTAGGTTGGGACGAAAATGATTAGATGGAAACAAAAGGAAAAGAATAGGAAGAAAAAGAAAAAGAAAGAGTAGCTGACCCCTACAAAACTCACTAGCAAAGATGGAACGTAAAGGACTCACCCAAGGTACTGTGCATTTAACTTTTGGCTTGTGCCCGATAGGCTCGATCTGTGCGTGGGTGGGTGGGAAAAGGAAAAGGGAAACTGAACAGAAAAGAGAGTAAACACTAAAATGAGAGACAAAAGAAAAGAGACAGAAAAAAGAGCAGTCCAGACCAGCCAGTAATTAACCCAAGACAATTACGTCGGTGGCTGATATCAGGAGTCGGCAGCCACAGCCAACTCAGCCAGCCCATTGAATTTTTTAGTATTCACAGCTCATCCAGCCATGAAACACGCACTGCGGGTGTAGACGCGGGCTCGGATGCGGCTGACGGCGGTTCGCCGAGTGTTGTCTGTCGTCACTTTTGTTTTTTGTTTTTGTTTTTACTTCATACTACTCTGCAAGGCCAAGGACGTCTGTGCTGCCGGCGTTAATTGTTTCGTTTACATTTGTTTCTGTGGCTGCAACTCTTTCAACTCTATCCAAACTCTAAAACAAAGTAGAAAAAAAAAGAAAAAAAGAGAAGAACAAGAACAGGAGCAAGCAGACACACGAAAAGACAAAGAACGAAACGTGGCTTGCGCCCTGACACGCCAGAGTCATACAGCATCACTTACAATGCAGGGAGTGCACAAGTACTCTACCATATCATATTAATTTATGTACAGAGTAAATAAGCCTTGACCTGACGGTATCTTCATGGGCTCCCCTTATTCCTTCACCTTGCAATACCATCCCTCTAAATCCTGAACCCAAATCCCTGAATCCCTGAATCCCATCCTTTGACCCTCTGTACCCCTTTATAAAATAGCTCCCAACGTCAAGTGTTTGCCTCCGCCTACTTCGGGTGCCTCTGCCTCCGTTGCCATCCCCGGGTATGCCCAGAGTCAAGTCTAGACCTCACTTGCCGCCCAGCTGCCCAAATACCCTGCCCAGATACCCTGCCCAGACGCCCAGACACATTGTACATTGCACGCCCATACCTAACCTCCTCAGCCCGGGGCAGGCATGGAAATGCAAACAAAGTTTACACTTTACTTGGTAGGCTATCCCCAGAGCTGCTAGTCGACGGAGCACGGCGGGAACTTGCATCTCACCATGACGGTAAGCGTTAGTGTGGGAGTGACGGCTCCGTTATAAGTATGAGAATGCATGTAAACGTAGGAGTAGGGGTGACGTTTGATAGTGAACATGGTGGGTGTACTTTGTAGTTCCTTCCACGGTCCCATTGTCTCGGCTTGTCTTTGATAGATGCAGCTGGTGATATTTTTGTTTATATATCCAACATCCCTTTGATTTTGTGTTGTTTTGTTTCGTCTCTTCTTTTCTCTCCCCTCTCCAGCACTGTTCTCTTCTTCACTTCTTCACCTATTTCTACACCATCGTGGTTAATCCACACCCACATTCCTTTCGTTCAATATTCTGCTTCGCTTATTCTCTAGTTATTCTAAGCCGGCTGCCACGTTCTTTCTACATTCTACATTCTTCGCTCTAGTCTATCCAACGGCTACCAGCCTTTTTTTCTTACAAACAATTCTTCTACTTCCGCTTACTTGCCGGACCGGAATCGTCGACGACATCACCGTTCAGCATCTTAGTCTTGCATCCTTGAATATCTTCCATTGTCTTGACGACATACAAGTATCAGCCAGCCTGATATCAAGAGTTCTTTTCTTCTTCTTTTCTTCTTTCTTTCTTTTTCTTTTTCTTTTTACCTTTGTTCTCTTTTCTCTCCTGCTCTGGAACAGCACGTCCTAGCGACACTACACTCACTACACTCACTACACATCTACACATCAAAAATGCTTTCTTCAACGTTTGGCGCCGCTCTGGTGGCCACTCTGGCCTCCATGGTGTCGGTTGCTTCCGCCAAAGACGGCCGCACCTTTGCCGTCCTTCGCTTCCACGGCAATGGCCCTCTCACTACCGGCCGCTCTGACCCCATCGTGAGCCCCGGCGAGGTCTCGTCCCACCTCCACACCATCCAGGGCGCCAGTGGCTTCAGCAACTCTGCTACCGGCGAGGACCTGCTTGCCTCCAACTGCTCGACCGCCAACGTCAAGGCTGACAAGTCCGCCTACTGGATGCCCAGCCTCTTCTTCCACGACAAGGACAACGGCACCTACGAGCCCGTCGATCTGTTCTACATGAACGTCTACTACTTCTTCGAGGGCACCAACGACGAAATTAAGCCCTTCCCCGTCGGCCTGCAGATGGTCAGCGGCAACGCCATGATGCGATCCGCCCCCGCCACTGGCGACGACGTCCTCGACCCGGCTGACGGCACCATCCAGCCTGCCCAGTTCACATGCCCCCGCAGCAGCTACGACATCCCGTCGTACCCCGTCGGCTCCGACGGCAGCATGGCCGGCATCCAGGATTCGGCCAACAAGGGCGCCGGTGCCGGTTTCCCCTTTGCCGAGTGCGACGGCTACGCCTCGCCGCTGCGTGCCGACCTGCACTTCCCCTCTTGCTACAACCCCGAGGCCGGCCTCACCGACTACAAGAACAACATGCAGTTCCCCACCGACGCCGGCAACGGCAAGCAGGACTGCCCCGAGGGCTGGATCCACACGCCGCACATTTTCTATGAGATGTACTGGAACACACCGCTGTTCATCGACCGCTGGACCCCCAACGAGGACTACCAGCCGTTTGTGCTTGCCAACGGCGACGCCACGGGCTTCTCGCTGCACGGCGATTTCCTGTCGGGCTGGGACCAGGATGTGCTGCAGCACATTATCGACACGTGCGATGCCGGCGACAGCGGCATGGACAAGTGCCCCGGCATCGAGACGGTGCTCGAGGGCGAGTGCCACATTGAGAACCCAAGCCCTGAGAAGATTGACGGCGTGCTGACGGCTCTGCCGGGCAACAACCCCATCTTTGGCTGGCAGTACGGCAATGGTACTGCCACCACTGGCACTGCCACCGGCACTGCAACTGCCACCTCGACCAAGGCTTACTCTACCAAGGCCACTGCGTCGTCTGCCTCTTCTGCTTCTGCTTTTTATTCTGCTTCTTCTTCTGCTTCTACATCTTCTTCTGCTTCTACTTCGGCTACATATGCCATTGCCAACAACGTTGCCGTTGCATCGTCGGTTCCCATCATCCTTGCCACATCTGCCTCCTCTTCTTCCTCCTCTTCCTCTTCTTCCGCTGCTGCCGCCTCTTCTTCTACCATCTCTTCCACCGTTCACTACTCCAACTCTTCCTCTGCTGCCTCTTCTGCTGCCGTTGTCAACAACGCCGCTGGTGCGACCACCCTCACCACCCTGGCCACAGCCACCAAGACCCCGACCGGTCCTTCGTCTGTTGCCACTGTCGCTGCTACTTCAAAGACCTCAAAGACTGCCTCGGCCTCAAAGACAACGTCGGCGGCCAAGGCCAACAAGACCTCGGGCCGCAAGGGCAACGGCGGTTCCTGCCGTGCTCCCTCGACCGACGATGACGAGGAGACCGCCACGTCGACCGAGCAGACCACCTACATTACCATTCCCGTGACCGTCTACAAGACCGAGACAGCAACGTCGATTGTGACTGTTACGAGCTCAGCCGCGGACTCGGTTGGCACTACGGGTCTCTATGCTCGTCGCCAAGGCCAAGTTCGCCGGCACGCACGCTACTACTAAGTGTAGTTTTGCATATTGACTTATATGTCGTCTTTTGACAAGTTCTCTTTCGTTTAGTGTTTTTCCAACTTTTCTTCTTCACACTCGCTTTCTTACATTTTCTACATCTTTTTCACTTTTCCCTTTTTTTTTCTTTTCTATCACTTTTCTTTTCTATATCTCCCATTCTCCCTGTATTTTAACATGACTCACGATGCCATCACGGCCGTTTCTCTTCTCTCTTCATTTTTTATTTCTTCTTCTTGTATTGTCAAAACTCAAACAGACTTTATCGCTTACATAGTAAAAACACGAGAGACTTTCACACGATTACATATGATCTGCATATACTACAAAAGTGTCGGTATTCGTCTGCATGATCCACGTGATCCACCTGTAGGAGGCGACTGCATCAGGGGGAGGCAACTGCATCAGGTAGTGATTGCGGTGATTCATCTGCACGGTTGGCCTCAGATGCACTGTTTGCAGGGAAGGAAGGATAGGGGGGTCTTTTGGGTGGTATATAGTAGGGTTTTTGCCAGCTAGCATTCTGGTAGATGGAAGAGGAATCCAGACATCATTAAACCCTGGAATCACTGCACAAGATCAGTGATTAGTCAGGCATTAGTGACGGTCTCCCTACGTTTATCCCGACAAAAAGAGTAAACTCAGATGTATTCGAGGGTGTTAATAGAGGTGTAAATAGAGGTGTAATAAACAGATGACGTCCAAGTGACCAATCAGAAGCTGTTCTGGTAACCCCACTTTAGGCGTCAGCCTCGCCCACCTCACCACAACCTCGAATTACCCTTGTGATCGCGATTTATATTGCTTTGCTTTGTGTCAACGTGAAATTTGTAATTTAAAGTTTTGTATCGAGTCTTGGGTACTTGGTCGTTCATGACACAATTTGCCGCTCGTTTCTACCTATTTATGCGCCGACACCCCGCCAATGACCCCCTCCTATCACCCATCTCTCTGTCACATCACCATCACATCAAACCCGCAGCTCGACCTCGTCGCAGACTCAACTTCCTCACCTCTAGTTCTACACTTCTATATAACGGGACTCACTGGATACACGCAAAGATGGCTTACGAGGGCAGCCAGTCTGGCTACTCAAGCCTCTTCAGCAGAATGGGCCAAGCCAGCCCGATGAGTCCAATGAGCTCCATGAGTGGATTCAGCACAAGACCACCACTCCAGCAACATGATACACTCGACGAGGCCATGGATATTGACAGTTCCTCCTCGCCCGACAACAAACCAGCAGACCCTCTCGTCGCGGCATCACGCGCGTACCAGCTGGAGATGTTTGAGCAGAGTATGCGACGCAATATTATTGTGGCCATGGACACCGGCACCGGCAAGACGAGAATGTGGGTGGTCTTTCTGCAAATTATATTGGCTTGGAATCAATTCTGACTTGCAGTGCCATTCTGAGAATACGGGCTGAGCTTGAACGATCTCCTCTGCCGAAAGTAGGTTTCCAAATCCCATTTTTACCTTTGATTTCAAAGGACTAAGAAGTCGAGGAAATGATTCAAGGAAAGAACTGACTCAGCAGATCGTCTGGTTTCTGGCACCGACAGTGCTTCTCTGCGGCCAACAGTTCAAGGCCATCTCGTCACAGATCCCTTGGGCCCAGGGCAAGCTGATCACCGGCGACAGCAACCTCGAGACGTGGCAGGAACACACATGGTATGTGACGAGGCTTGACGCATCATACTGCTTTATTATGTCATAGCTAACAAGGCAGGGGCGCCGCACTTTTGAATGTCCGCTTTGTTGTCTCGACTCCGGGTGTTCTTCTGGTAAGCCCCCTCACAACGTATCAATTGATACCTGTGCACTCCTTAACTCGAACATCTAGGATGCCCTCAACCACGCTTTTGTGAGATTTGAATCCCTCGCACTTTTGGTTTTTGACGAAGGTAATTATCCAGTCTAGCTTTGGATCTGAATATTTTAAACTCAACTGACCCAAAAGCCCACGGCTGTGTCAAGGACAACAACGGCCGCCGAATCATGCTCAACTTTTACCAGCCTTCCAAGGCATATGGGCTGCCATTGCCGGCTATTCTCGGTCTGACGGCAAGTCCCGTTCAGGGAAGCAATCTTGACGGCTTCGAACAGCTCGAAACGACACTCGATTCGATCTGTGTCACGCCCACACGTCACCGCGATGAGCTAAGCCTTCATACACATCAGCCACGCACATACCGACATCAGTGCGGTAACGAGGACGTCGCTCTATCCAGGCCTGGCCCCAACCTAGCACGACTTCGCAAGCTTAAACGGCCTGCCGACCCGGACGATCTCGCGTTGCAGCACATTGGCATGGCTTCAGGCTCTTCTGCCGTCACCCCCAAGACCTACCGGTGGACATGGAAGTTTATCGAAAATTTGCACCGCCGCTCGGAATGCATGCTCGACGAGCTCGGCCCATGGGGCGCCGAGTACTACATCCACAAAGTCATTCGGCGCGTCTTCCGGGCTATCTCTAAGCGCCTGCCAACCGAAAACAAGGAGCCATTTCTAATTGGGCTCCTGAAAAGCATCGATGCCGTACGACCGGCATGGCCTGACACCAACAGCGACCAGCAAGATGCAGCGCAGATAGACATTAATGAACATTTTCTGGAAGGCCTCTCAAGCAAGGTGCACAAGCTTGTCGAGATTCTCCAAGACCATCGCTCATACGACGACTACGACGAGTACGCCCTGTATGTTCCCGGCAGAGACAAGACCAGCCCCCCGAAACGGCCCATGACGGGCATCATCTTCGTGCAGCAACGGCCCATGGCAGCCGTTCTAGCCCGCATCATCTCGCTGCATCCGTACGTTCGCGACCACTTCAAGGCCGGCCACGTTGTCGGCATGGCCCAGGTCGGCTCCGGCGACACCGACGACGCATTGTTCCTGTCGCCCAGGAATCCGGCCAAGGCGCTACAGCAGTTCCGCGCCCATCAGATCAACCTTCTCATTGCTACTAGTGTTATCGAAGAAGGCATCGACATCCCCGCCTGCAATCTGGTCATCTGCGTCGACGAGCTCACCAACCTCAAGGCTTTCATTCAGCGCCGCGGCCGTGCGCGCGAGACCAACTCGCAACTGCACCTCCTCATCTCCAATTCCAATTCCGCCAGCGACCAGGGCATGTCATCCACCAAAAAGAAGCTCAACCGCGAGTGGGAGGCCCTTGAGGCGCAGATGAAGAGGCGCTACGAGGACGAGCTGCGCGAGGCTCAGCACCTCCAGAAAATTGAGGCCGTTTCCGATGTCACCGAAACACTGCTGCCGCCGCTCATCGTGCCTGCTACGGGCGCCCGTCTCACGGCCAAAGAAGCCAATGCGCACCTGCACCACTTTTGCGCCACGTCGTCGACATCGGCCTTTGTCGACGCACGACCCATCTACCGACTAGTGGATGATTATAGTGACGGAGACACCAACATGATCGACCGCAAGTACGAGAGCTCGCAGATGACGCGCGCGTTTGTGCAGCTGCCCAACACGCTACCAGTGTGTCTGCAGCGCGCTTACAGCGAGCACGCCTGGCGAAGTCAGGGAGATGCATTTATTGATGCTGCGTTCCAGGCCTACAAGAAGCTGTACGCGGCCGGCCTGCTGACGGATCACCTGCTGCCACCACAGCGGCGGGCGGAGCGGCAGAGCCGTTCGATTGAAGTCCGCGAGAATATGGCGATTGTGTCGGAACCCTACCGGCCGTGGCCGAGCATACACCGGCAGTGGCAGGCTCAGTTTTCCAAGTCACCCAAGACGTTGCTTTTCTTGTACAAGCACGCTATGCGCATCACAGACACCAATAATGCTGTGCTGCACGACGCTGAGATAATCCTACCCTGTCCGCTTCCGTGTGCCGTTGAGCCATTTCACATCTACTTGTCAGCCCACTCAGAGCAGCCGTGGATTGTTTGTATCTCAGGCCCTAAGCCAATCTCGAGAAGCGACTACATTGACAGACAAGACCACACCAAAGTACTCCTGCAGACAGCCTTTGGCCACCGCTGGCCTATGATGGATACACACCGTCTCGTGCGGGTGATGGTCAAGGACGAGCACCTGGCCATGGACCAAGTCTCGCTCGACAAGATGAAGCCGTTCTCGCAGGACCTGTTTGCCTACGACAGCGAGCCGACACCTGATATGGCTCTGCTTGTGCGCGACGAAGTCGATGGCGCGCCCTACTTGTACCAGGGCTATCTCAACTTCAAGCCGCCGATGGAACTAGTGCGCAAGCGGCCCAAGACGTTCAATGTGCTGCCTGCCGACATAGCTTATGTGGCTCTGCGGCCGTGGCCCAAGATTTTCGGGCACCTGTATGCAACACCAAATGCCAAGCTGAACAACGACCCAGTGGACGTCGGGGACGACGAGATGGAGATCGATGTTGAGATAGAGGCCGAGGCCGACACCGAAGAGACTAAAGACTCGGACGAGACGTCGACGAGCCTCAACACCCCGCCCACCCGCAGATACCACACAGTGCTTCCCGCATCTACGTGCCGCATCGACAACCTGCCCATGGCCTACGTCCAGCTGGGCTCGCTGCTGCCGTCGCTCAACCAGGTCATCGAGTCTTACCTCGTCGCTGACCAGCTGCTGCGCGAAACACCGTTGGGGCAGCTCAACATCCAGGACAGGTCGCTCATCGTCACAGCCATCAGCACGCCCATGGCCCGCCTGCCGACCGATTACGAGTACCTCGAGTTCATCGGCGACTCCATTCTCAAAGTGACGGCTGTCACCAACTGTGCGGCTCAGAACCTGATGGCGCCCGAAGGTCAGCTGTCGGTATTCCGCGACCGACTCGTGGCCAACTCGCGGCTGTCACGCGCGGCACTCGAGTTCCACCTCGACCAGTACATTATCGCACGGCAGTGGTCCCTGCGGAAGTGGCGCATGTACTGCGCCAAGCTCGAGGCCTCTTCTGCCACTTCTGCCACTTCTCCCTCTTCATCTTCGTCTACAGCCACAGCAGGCCCGACAATGTCGACCAAAATGCTGGCCGATGTCGTCGAGGCCTTGATTGGAGCGTGCTACGTTGACGGCGGTATGCCACTAGCCCTCAAGTGCATCCGGCTGTTTGAGCCTGACTACAACTGGCACTCGCTCGAGATGTGCCGTGATATTTTGTACAATGCAGCGCCCAACGAGGCCTATGCGCCGCCGCCACCCGCGCTCGAGACCCTGCTGGGCTACACATTCAAGAAGAAGGCGCTGCTCGTCGAGGCCATGACGCACGCCTCGTGTCCCAGCGAAATTATTCCGCCCGAGATGGACTACGGCGCCGACATGTTGCTGAATACCGCGCCCGTTAGTGCCGGCGCGTGCATGGAGCGGCTCGAGTTCATCGGCGACGCCATCCTCGATACTGTCATTGTCAAGCACCTCACGACAGCCGAGATCCCGCTGTCACATATGCGCACACACTTGATGCGCACAACTCTTGTTAACGGTGCCTTCCTAGGATTTACCGCCATGGCCTTTACCATTGTCGAGGACAAGATCGTCGTCGTCGACCGCCACCGCCAGTACCAGAGCCGCAGTGCGCGCTTCTCTGTCAACCCCGACAATGCAGCGCCGCCAGACATCATCCCAGAAAAGTTCCACAAGCCGCTGTTTGCGTTTATGCGGCATGGCGCCCCGCGCGACATGGCGCCGGCCCTGCAGGCCACAGCGCGGCGGTTCGCCGCTCTCAAAGACGAGATCCTCGAGGCCATGTGGACGGGCAGCGAGTACCCGTGGGCACTGCTTTCGCGGCTGCATGCAGAAAAGTTTTATTCCGACATACTCGAGGCCGTGATCGGCGCCATCTGGGTCGACTCGGGGCGCATGGAGGCCGTCGAGAATCTGCTGGAGAAGGCGGGCATTCTGCCGTACCTACGGCGCATGGTAAAGGACGACGTGCACTTGACACACCCCAAAGAAGAACTGGGCGTTCTCACGGGCAGTGCTAAGATTGATTACGTTCCCGGCGAGGCTGGGGCTGCCGCGAAACACTCGAATGCAACCCCGAACAAGAACAACCGAAGCAGCCAAAGCAGCCAAACCTCGGACGACTCGGACGATGAAGAGCTTGGCGACTTGGAAGAGATGATCAATTTGGTCGAGCCTGATGAAGCGGGCGTTCTGTACTCGTGCCGACTGCTGATCGACGGCGAGTGTGTTGTCGAGATCAAGGACGGCGTGTCGCAGGCTGATGCCGAGACGCAGGCAGCCGACTGGGCCGTCAAGGCATGGAAGCGCGGCGAAATCAAGAGACGACCAAAGGCATAGCGCTATGGTTTGGTCCTTCCTTGACCGTTCTCTTCTGTATGTCTGTGTTCTTGTCTGCTTATATCATTGTTATCGTGTCTTCTTGTCGATGCTTGGTTTTGGTCGAGTCTTGACCTCGATATCTATTTCTATTATTGTATGACCATTATGAGTGACGATACTTTCTCCTTTTTAGATCCATAATATAATTCTCATAATCTTTTTTTGGAATTCTTGTCCCATACACTCATTTAAATGAAAACATATCTCTCGATGCAGCTCGTGATGTTGTGATGTCAACATATGTCACAGGTACAATTACAGCGGTTACAGCGTATAACAGAAAATACAGCGACTTAATTGCCCTGTAACACAACTTAATGGCACACGTGTGCCAACCACCGCTAGTTCCGCTTGCGCTCGTCGGCCCATCAAGTACCCACTTAAGCTTTTCTCCACGTCATTATGTAATACTGCATTTACACGCTACAAGCTCCCCAGTGCTAATAGCGGCTCCCCCCCTTGCCTCGGACCTCCCAACCTCGCCGTCTGCTGGTGTCTCGGCCACATCTCACAACCCTAGCTCGACCGATCCAAGCATTTCAGCAGATCCAACGACATCATAGCAGTGTCAACACGATTGTCAATTACACGCAGTATTACTGCAGCAGGCGTATCCCCAGCATTTTTCGACAGCCCCCTTATCCCGTCCTCAGACCTCCTCTCCTCGCCGTCTGATATCCTCGACATGACTCGCCCATGATCCCCTCGAGGCGCCTCCCGACTGTCTCGACCGGCCGTCTCTTGTCTTGATTGTCCTGACTGTCTTGACCGTGCATTACTAACAGCCCAACTGTCTTACTACCTGGCTGTCTCACGTCCCAGCTACATCCTAGGAGACGCACCATCCCAACGGCGTGCGCGTCGGCGTCACAACAGCTTCACTTTTTTGGATTCGATTATCGACATTGTCAATCTGTTTCCAAGTCATAAATAGATACAGATATATAATGGCGCGCGACAGCTTCGGCTCCTCTGGCTCGGTAGCCGGTGCCAGCAACATCCGCGTGTCCGTGCGCTGGTACGAGCAGACCGTCTTTGCCGGCGACGAGCTGCGCTGCCGCATCACCTTTGCCAATGCCGCCCCCAAGCCACAGCCATTGCAGCCGCAACCGTCCCCGTCACAGCTCCAGCCGGCACCCCAGCTACAGCAGAACCAGCAGCACCTCAAGCCATACCCCCCCTCCTCCTCCTCAACACGACGCCAGATTGCCCGCACCCCCTCGGGTTCGCATCTCAGCCTCAACAGCAATAGCAACTCCACAACCGGCCCATCTCCTGCCAACCTCGCTCCGCCCCCGGCTCGTCGGCACCATCGTGCCAGTCACTCCATCAGCGGCCCTGTCCAGACCAGCGGCCACTTCTCCAAGTCGCCATCTTCCAGCTCTCTACACGGAGCAACACGGTCGGCCAGCAACGATGTCAACGATCCTACGAGTAGTCCCGCTTCTGCCTCTACAAACGGACGACCGCCGGGAGCAGGACACAGCCATCGACGCTCGCTGTCCATCGTCTCCATCTCCGCCGAGAGCCAGGTCAGCTCCCCCGGCGGGTCTCCACAGCTGCCTTCGGGCTCGGCCATGTCCCAGCACCGGCCAGCCCGAGGCCACTCGCGCGCGTCAAGTCTGCAGATTGGCCGCGGCTCTACGTCCTTGTTCAGCGGCCCGCGTTCAGCTACAAACCCGTCACGACCCTTTTCGTCTCAGCCTTCGCCACTATTCAACTCGTCATTTCCCAACCCGCAAGCTGCCAATATGTCCGGCATGCGTAGCGGCCGTTTGACTGGCTCAGCGACAATGCCTAATACGCCTAGCATCGGCAGCGGTATGACGCGGTCGCCACGGTCACCATCCGAAGGGTTTCCCGACTTCAAATTCCCAGCAGCCCCGGCTCCGGCCGCTTCCCCAACAGAAGAGTTAAATCCCTCGCCGATGGCGACAACACCTGCCGAGGAGAAGCCTCTACCTGCACTACCCAACATCGGCGTAGCTGCACCAGCGCAGGTGCCGACGATCTACGAAGGACCTGTAGCACCGGCCGCTGAAGCCCGTATTCTCTCGACGACCAGCATTGCCGGCACGCCGCGCAGCAGCGGCGAGTTCTACTCGTTGAGCAACCACTCGTCAGAAACGCTGGCTTCGGAATATGTTGCTCATCAGCCACATCATGCATCCAACGGCTCGCGCTCACACAACCACAGCCATAGCCATAACCGCTCGTCTCTACCTCCACCACCACACATGCGGCAAAAGTCGTCGCAGCACCTATTATCACCAAACATGCACCAGCAGGCCCTTATGGGTCACCACCCGCAACAACATCAACACCAGCAGGATCAATACCAGCAACAGCCACAATACCAGCAGCAACAGCAGCAGGCACAACAACAAATCCCACAGCGTCAACACCACCAGGCATTGTCGCACCGGGCGAGAACAGCTGCGGCTGTTGCCGTGGCACCCGAGACGCTGATGATGGGCTATGCGCACGTCCAGGGCTCATTTACGCTCGACGGCTCGCTCGTTGACCTCAACCCCTTTGAGCAGGTCAAGCGCAAGGCCGTCGTCGGCGGGCAGGGCGGCGGCGTCATCGGCCTCGATCCCATGAGCAACATGAGCATGGGCAATGGTGGACCAAACGGCGGCGGCAACAGTAAGCGTGACAGCATGGGCCTGCTGCGCGGGTTCGGCTGGGGCAGTATTGCCAGCTCGCTGGGCGACCTGCTGGGTGGCGGCGACATGAGCACGATCAAGGAGATGCGCGACATTGCGAGCTCCAAGTCGGTGCCGCTGCTATCGACGCCGCAATCAGTGCTGTTTGTCGACCTGCGGCTCGCGCCTGGCGAGAGCAAAACCTACGAGTACACGTTCCAGCTGCCCAAGGGCCTGCCGCCGACACACCGCGGCAAGGTCATGAAGATTGCGTACGGCCTCGTCATTGGCACGCAGCGCCCGGGCACAGCCAAGGAACAGCGCGTCAAGTCTATCGAGATCCCATTCCGTGTGCTTGGCAGCGTCAACAGCTACGGCGAGATCCTCGGACACGATCTCATGACGCCCTACATCCTCAAGCAGGACCGCGCCATCATCCAGACGCTGTCCGAAAAGGAGCGCAGCCGCCCGTGGACAACCGAGGCGGCCAAGACCAGCGCGCCGCCGCACCACCAGCAGCAAGAAGTCACACGCCGCCGCCGCAGCTCGACGGCCGCCACCATCTCCGCGTCGAGTATGAACGAATTCACGCACTACGTCGACGAGCTGCTGCGGCAACAGGAGGAGCAGGTGCAGGTGCAGCAGCAGCGCCTGATTGAAGCCGACGACTCCAAGCGCAGCGGCCTGCTGTCGCCGACGGCCACGCTGTCGGGCTCGCGGCGCGCGTCGGCTGCCTCGTCCATTTTCTGGAGCGGCGGCGGCGGCCCCGGCCGGCCCATCCTGTCGCTGTCGTCGCGCGAGGCCATTGATTTGGCAATCCTCAGAAGCAACGTGGCCGACAACTACCAGAACGGCAGCGGTGGCGTCAGCAACAACCGGTTTGACATTGCGCGCAACGGACGGCGCGTGGGTACGGTGATGCTGGCGCGGCCGGCGTACCGGCTGGGCGAGACGGTGACGATGGTGGTGGACTTTTCGACGGCGGACGCGGACATGCGGTGCTATGCGGTGCACGCGGCGCTGGAGACGACGGAGCGCGTCGTGGACAATGCGCTGGCGCTGCGGTCGGAGGCGAGCATCCAGCGCGTGACGCGCAAGGTGTACGCGTCGCTGTCGGAGGCGACGCTGTACGCGCGGCGGTTTGTGTTTACGGCGACGATCCCGGCAAGCGCGACGCCCGAGTTTGTGACGACGGGGGTGAACCTGGAGTGGAAGATCAAGGTGGAGTTTGTCGTGCCGGGCGAGACTGCGCCTGTGCGGCCAGCACGGCGAGAGCATGACGACGGCAGAAATGAGAGACACGCAAATGAAGACGACGACGACGACGGCGGCGGCGGCGGCAGCGTGGACTACAACAACGCGCCGCTGAGCAGTCTTCCACCGCGACCACCGCCGCTGATGGAGGAGTCGGTGCGCGACGAGCGCGGCGGGCTGATCCTGATGGCGGCCGAGACGGTACGGTGCGAGAGCTTCGAGGTGGCGGTGCCGCTGCGGGTGTACGGCTGGAGCGGCGAGGTCGGTGGAGTGAGCAGCGAGCGGGAGTCACACGTTGTTTAGCGAGAGAAGACTTGGATACGTCTTGTGTAGTTACTTTTGGTTATGTTTAATATTGCATGGAGCATTGGATACAAGATACGAGCACGAACAAAGACATTGCATTGCGTCGACTGGATGAGAATCAAAGTGAAGCGTATTTATCTATGAGAAAGTATTGCAGTGAGATTAAAAGAGAAGGAGAGAGAAAAGAGAAAACGGGTATTAACACGTGAGTTTCGTAACATATATACGTAGATAGAAGAGAAAGACATTAAAATTCAGATCTTAGACAAATCTCTGACGGCTCAGAGAGCACGGCTCAGCAAGCTCGGCTCAGCCTACAGCAGCAGCACGGCCAGGGCACCGGCCAGGAGGGCGCCGGCGCCAGAGACCTGGAACATGGACGAGGCGGCGCCCGTGGCAGTCGAGCTGGCGGCAGTGCCGGTCGCGGTGCCGGTGGAAGTGCTCTTGGCCGTCGTGGCCGTCGGGGTGGCCACGACCTCGCCCGAGACAGAGGGCACAACGTACGTAACGTCGCTGCCGACCGTGGGCAGGGCCACATCACCGTCGACGAGCCAACCACCGGAGGTCGAGGCCGGGCAGGCGCGCGTGGAGACGCTGCTGGGGTCGTAGTCAGAGCTGGCAACGCCCTTGGGGGTCAGGGTGGCCCACTGGGACTTGAGGTTGGCAAAATCGGGAGTCATGGGCACGGGGGTGCCACTGCGGACAATGTCACCGGAGCTAGAGCCGTCGCCGTAGGTGATGAGGCCATAGTCGTTGGCCTCCTGGATCCACTCGTAGATGATGGCGCCGCTCCAGTCGGCGTTCATGTCGGAGCCAAAGATGGCGGTCTGGTCGTCAAAGGTGCGGGGGCCGGGAGTGTTGCAGCCGGTCTCCGAGAAGAAGATAGGCACGGGGTAGTCCTTGGCCATGGCCTCGAGGTTGGTGTAGCCGGAGGTGGCGTAGGTGGAGGGGTCACACCACTCGTACGAGTTGAGCGAGAAGAAGTCGACGGTCTCGGAGGCGTTACCACCGCACGTCAGGTAGTCCTGCAGCATGGGCCGCAGCTCGGCAATATCGGCGGCGGAGTAGCCAATGGGGATGGAGCGGTAGTTCTTGGAGTCGCGGTAGGCCTTCATGTCGGCAGCAGCAGCCTTGATGTAGGGGGCAGCCTCGGACTGGAAGGCCTGGGCAATGACCTCGTTGCCGACAAAGAAGCCGAGGACGTTGTCGTAGCCGGCAAAGGTGTCCATCACAGCGGCATAGCTGTCGTACTGATCCTGGGTCCAGCTAGCACCGTCGGCGGTCGGAGACAGAATGTAGGTGGTGAAAGTGTCGAGGTCGATGAGTGTGTAGATACCGGCATCGGCAAAGGCGGTCATGCACGAGTCGTGGTTGGCGGTGGCGTCAACGTGGTAAACACGGATGGTGTTGACGCCAAGGGTCTGCATGAGTTCGACATCGCGAGCGCACTGGTCGCCATCGACAAGCGGGTCATCCTCGGACAGCTGGTAAGCAATGCCTGTTTGTTAGTTTGGTAGGGGCGAAGAGAAAGATGTTCAGCTTACCCTTGATAAAGAACTGAGCGCCGTCCTCGTCAAAGAACTTGTTGCCGACGGCAGAGATGGTGGAAACGGCGGCGCGTACGCCAACGGCCGAGCCGACGAGGGCGCCAGCAAGAGTAGAGACCTTCATGGTGGTTAGGTGAGGTGTAAGTGAGGTGAGGTGAAGCTGAAGTTGGGTCGAAACGAGAGACGAAGCGAAGACGAGTCTAAACGAGCGACTGGAGGAGAAATAAGAGAAAAGAAGATTAAAGATTAGAGAAAGCAGAAGCAAGCAAAGAAGTAGAAAGAGATCGACTGTGAACGAGAGAAGTCGAGAGGGAAAGATGTCGAGATGTCGTGAGTACAGACAGAAACAAGAAGAGACAAGACAGGATCACGACGTTGACATGCGGATGTTATGTAGGACATCATAGCACTGCAGAGTAGAACAAAATATATTCAATAAATACCCAATAAAAAGATAAATAGACTTTGTACTCCCGAATAGGGTAAAATACGAGGGCCAAGACTGACAGTCAGTAGTGCCTTCCTGCGCGGTGTTGTTTGAAGCAGCTCGAAACTAGATAGTAATACAGAGTGAGAAGGCGCCGTGGTCGTGCCTGCCTGTATCAATGCAAAAGAGGAGCAAAAGGCCCGTAGCAAGTGTGAGACGGTGCGTGCCAGTCTCCATCTCATGTGGATTCGCTCCTTCTTTTCTGGGTCTTGGGTTATTGGTTCTTGCCTTTTCCGATTGACTCTGATTGATCGATCTTACAGTAATTACTTTGTAACAACAAAACATGGAGAATTCATGTGGAGAGTTGAAGATGATGCTCAGCCAAGAGTCAAGCAAAGAGAAATGCTTAGCAGTGAGGTCAAGAGAATCAAGCAACAGCCAAGGCTGCCCGCCTGGAGAAAGATGAAAAAGGTACAAAGTAGATGTAACCCGCGGTGAAGATAGTACACAAAATGAGAAGGCGCGACCAGCTTATCAAAATGAGCATCAACACTAACCAATACAGAAAACAGACGGAAGGAACGATCGCCAATCTTCCCGGCCGAGACTGTCACCCGTTGCTCTCAATTCTCGGTCACTCAAACAATCAAACCACGGACGTCGTGTAAGCGGCCAAGGTGCAAAAGTCAAAGTGCAGCAAAAGTGCAAACAACATTCAACGTCGACAAGGTACACAATCTTGTTTTGTGTGCGCAAAGCTATCTGTGTGGTGGCGTTTGATTCGCGCATTGCGTGACGATGGATGCAGCACGACGTCAGAGGCAGGTACGATAGAGCACAGCGTCCGGTGAATTGCTCCTTCCTTTCTCTGTACTTGGTACTCAAATTTCACCAAGACGTGCATGGTTGGTTTTGTTTCAGGAAAGAACAAGTGCCCCTGGGCTTGCCTTGTACTCGTGCTAATATCGACTATTTGTACTTGTGCCTGTACTTCCACATGTCCCTAGTTTTGCTAGTCGCGATTCTAGCACAGGCCCTGGATGAGGTCTTTTCTATCTGAAAGATTTAATCAAATTTTCAGATTTCAGATTTCAGATTTCTGGATATGTCCGAGTTCTCTCGACTTGTACTTGCTAAACATTGATCTAAACTAGATTGCCGTCTCGGCTATGCTTTTGACTGGCGGCATGTTTGTTTTGTTTCTTTTCTTTTTCGGGGATCTCATTTCATTTCCTTAGGACCATGCATCGTACTAAAATACACCAAAATTCTTCATTAATTCATCATGCTGTCTCACCTTGTTCGACTTTGCTGATCTGGTCGATCAGTCTAAACACCTAGCAGAAGCTTTACGTCGTATGATGGCAAACTGTAGGATTGTATGCTCTGCAACATAGTGCGGATAGAGTGAAACAAAGGAAGGCGCGATCAGGTACAGGGCTTCGGACAAGGGTAGGGCGAGTACTGATCGCGTTCTTATGTCAGCAGCACATTTGACATTGCAAGCCGTCCAAGTTTGTCGCTTGATCGTATCGCAAAGAGAATGCTTCTACTCGTATATCTAGAGATCTACTCAAAGAAAGCAGTGACATCTCAATATTACGGCCTCGTATTTCTGTCTCCGCATTTTTAGCTTTAAGCTTTAATATGCCAATACGACGAGGAGTGTAGTAAGTAAGGCCGCTGTAAATAGCAGAGATGCGCTGTAAAATGCGGGTACAGCGCTATCATAGGTGTTTTGGTGCCTTGAATTGCATTCTTGGCGCAAATATGTTATCACGAGTACGAGCAGATGAGCATCGTGACCTCTCCAGACGACTGCCATTCCTATGGATATGATCACGACACAAATGAGAAGTTTGAGATAGTCAAAATAAATTCAAAAAATAACACCAAACTCCATGCGTCCCATCAGATATCGTCATCAGTACAAGAAGAAAAGAAAACAAGAAGAAAAGAAAGTAAAAAAGAAGAAGAACAAAAAGAAAAACAGGGCAAGACTTCACAGTAGAAAGAACAGAAAGAAAAGAAGAAACAAATCATGAAGCATAAACCGGCGAGTTCCATGACTGCCGCACCTTGTCGCGGAGCTGGATGTTGCGGATCGCCTGCAGACCGTTGACCGGCTCCGGCTTTTCTTTTTCCATTTCGTTTCCCTTTTCTGCTTCCTTGTCTGTTTCTGGACGGTCAGCGCGGTCGTCCTCTTCCACAATCACACTCGCACCCACACCGCCGATGGTGCTGCTGCGCGCGCTGCTGCCGCCCGAGCTGTCGGCGCGCATGTGCATGTGCATGTGCTGCGAAGGTGCCGACACCGACTGTGTGAGGCGGCGTCCGCCCTGGTTCTGTGTGCTTTGGCCCGCGAGGTAGGTGAAGCTGCCGGCTCTCGACAGGCCGAGTCCAGGGCTCATTGCACCGCCCGCCCATGTGTTGGTTGCATTTGTGCCGACGCTCGACCCCAGACTCGGGCTGTGCGGAAATTGATTGCCGCTGCTCCAGCTGTAGCCGCCACCCGACGCATTGGTCGTCGGCGACACGGCCCCGCTGCTGGCCAATGACATGTTGGAAAACGACGTCGCCAGGCGTGGCGACGCGTAGTCATAGTCAACACCAACCGTCTCCGTGTGGTCCGTCTCTGTCTCGGTTTCGGTTTCGGTGCCCAGCACCCACGCCGCATTCAGGCTGCCGTACTCGTGCACGCAGTGCGGCTCCAGGATGCCGCAGTGGTCTCTCAAGATCTGGTACATGCGCGTCTGCACGTCGTACGCCGACGGCCGCTCGCTCGCGTGCAGCGCCAGCATGCGCTCGACGACGTGCAGCATGGGCGCTACGCCGGCGAGGGTTGTGTCGTTGTTTTTGTTTTTGTTTTTGCTGAGGGAGGTGGAGGCGTCCTTGGCGAGCGCGGCCATCCAGCTCTCGACCTGGCCCAGGTTTTTGTGAAAAGAGGAATCAAGGACGGCACCGCCGCGGCCCGGGGTCTTGTGCTTGGCAGCGCGGTGGGTAGCAAACGCACGCGTCTGGCGCTTGAGCATAAAGGTCATCAATTCCAGAATAATACAGCCGAGCGAGAAGATGTCGGCCGCCTGGGCGTTGAGCTGGGGCGATGGCGTGTTGTAATTGGAGTTGTTGCTTACAGGCAGCCCGGCAGTGCTGCTGCGGCTAATGTTGAAACTGCCCGAGGCGCCCATCTGGAAGGCGTAGCCGGTGGACGACGCGTGCTCGGGCGACATACTGAGACTGGTCGACATGGACTCCTTGCGCTTCTCCTTGTCGCCGTAGACGCTGCCGGCGTACATGCTCATGCCGGCACCGCGCCCGCCGGAGCCACCCTCGCCCGTGATTGTGCTCTTGCGGCTGCTGCTGCCGCTGCTTGTGCCTGGAGCTGTTGTCCCACTCCCACTCGCCCCGGACGGCCGGTACCACTGCTCTGGCGCCGCATAGTCGTACGACTCTTTGGAAAACGACGCCTTGTCGCCGCTCTCCGACGCCGGCGCAAACTGCGTAAAGTCGCTGAAGAAGACGTGGTTGTCGCCCGTGTGGTGCTGAAAGGCCAGCAAAATATTGGACGGCTTGATGTTGCCGTGGTGCAGGCCGCGGCGGTGGACGTAGCACAGCGTGTCGACGAGGCAGTGGATCCAGTTGAACACGAGGCGGCGGCGGTCTCTTTTCTCGAGGTTCTTGACAGAGGCAGGGGTGGTGGCCAGCAGGGACTTGACGGAGCTGTCGGCGGCCGGCGTGAACAGCACATACCCGCACCCCTGGTGGACGTATGATGTCCAGTAGGACACGAGGTGGTCGTTTTGGATGTTCTTGATGGAGGCGATCTCGTACTCAAAGTCCTGGAGCGTCATGTAGCCCTGGCCATGGGGCTGGCCGTAGGCGGAGTTGGGCAACTGGGCGAGCGGGATGCGGCGGCGGCGGAAGACTATGCCTGGGTAGTTTGGGAGCACGACGCGGTCGGACGAGCTTGGGAATGTCGGTGTGTCGGAGCTGCCGGCGCGGTGGTGGCCGGGAGTAGTGGCCGAAGAAGAAGAAACGGCATCTATCGGAACGACGTCCATGTCGTCATAGACGGTGACGGCATCGCTGCGCTCAAGCGGTTTCAGCAGATAGTAAAACTGGCGCAGGTAAAACTTGCGGTCGAAGCGGTCATCCGGCGTGGGCAGCAGGGCAAGGCGCTCGACATGGTCGCGGGCAATGGGCAGGTCGTCGTCGTCCCACGAGTCGTCGATAACGCCAAAGATCTGGTCCGGCACGCCGAGATCATACAAGATCATAAAGATCTTCTTGGCCTTTTGGTCGATCCATTCCCAGTAGGTGCCGTCAGTAAGGCCGTCACCGAAGCCGAGGGGCTGGTCAAGACGTTGGATTTCTTCGGGCAAGAGCTGAGAGACGACAAACTGGCGCGTGACTGTGCGCTCGATGCGGGCGTCGTCGTACCAGACCATGGTCGTGGATGTGATGCAAGGTGGCTGAGGTCGTAAAATACCAAGTCAAGTTGAGACTGTAGATGTAAGAGGGTAAGGTAAAAGATGCAGGACAAGCGCGGTATCGATATATAAGACGAGGCGGGCGGGCGAGATAAGACGACAAGAAGAAACTAATCAGACGAGAGGCTGCGGATGTGCGCGTGAGACAACCCAAGGCTCAAGTCAAGGCTGGACTCGGGGATACCAAGATATCAAGATATCAAGTATACTGCGGTTGATGCATGTTTGAGCATGGGGGTGTAGAGGCGTAGGACAAGAGTGAGAATGAGAATAAATGAAAAGAAGAACGAGGATAGAAATCAAAGAAAGACGTAGGATGACAGAAAGAAAGATACTTGAAATAAAAGTTGAAAGAGGGCTATCTCTGCGGTTGTGAACGGGCAGTAAGTACGCAGCCAGAATAGGTTAAGCCGGATTAGATAAAAGTAGAGTTCCAATATAAATAAATAATTATATAAGATATAAAATGAATATCAACTCAAAAACCACGCGGTTTCGGGAGTGAGGGGCGGAGTGTAAGCGGATGGGGATGGATAAGGTGAGTAGGAGGTAGAGAGGTATTGCCGGTAGTGCTACCAAGTAGGTAAGATGGTGTGAAACGGTTGCGAGGATCAAGAATAGGGAGAAGATCAGAGGAGGGCAGAGGGAGAGAGATAGACACAAGATCCGAAATAAGAGGAGGATCAACCGGGCAGAGGAGAGGAGGAGGATGGAAGTCAGGCTTGCTGTTTCAATATTGCAGATGCTGGGTGAAAGAGATGAAGACAGCAGGGTAGAAGAGGTAAAATCAACTCAGAATACTCAGTAAGATACACAAATATAATTATACAAACTACAGACGAAAAAAGAAAAGAATGGCGAAGAAATGCCACGCGTGTCGACTCTGGGCAACCCTATTTCCCCACCTGCTGGCTATCTTTATGGGGAAGGGTCAGGTAGAAGAAGAAGAGATATCATAGTATTGAGTAGTGAGATAGATACGACATTGATGTACACTTATTCTGGAGACGAGCCCTGGCTGTCCCGATGACAAGGCACGGGCGTAGACGACGGACATGACGAGGGGGGGAAGACTATTAATTTTGTTTGATTTTCATTGATTCAATATTGAATGAGTAATGTTATCGTTGGAGTGGGAGGATCTACTCTGTAGGCTGAGCTGAGTGCTATCTGTTGTCTTGTGTCTGTCTGTTTATATCTTTTTTTTTCTTCCTTTTTTTTCTTTTTTCCTTTCTTTTTTTAAAAAAAATTGGTTTCCTTTCATTCTTTTCATCTTCCTACACATACATCTCACATCTATCATTCCCGTCTATTCCCTCTGCTTCTTTTGCCTCATACTTTGCAGAGACTCGATATACTTAATCTACTTGATCTACCCTGATTGGTCGGCTGCCAGAGATAAAGAATGCAAGGATGTTCAATCATGTGTAAGTGGCTGCACACTGCAGAGTCATACCTTTGATAGACGGTACTTGCAGATACCTGTAACGGACGGGTAGCCATGTGGGGACTTTGGTTCTGTCTATTCTGCACATATTTTACACTAAAACTCCACCTTTACAATGTATCTTTTTCACACGCCTCAAAAAGAGGTACCGCCAAGTACACCCTCCACAACCTCCACCGGTCCAGAGATAAGGAAACCGATGGCTATTTGGTGGTTTCGGTACTCGAGAGATTTTCTCGTCTACCTATTACCTGTACTTTAAATGATATTGCAAATTATTGTATTTTACTGCATTGGCTACCTCTATTGCTTGCAGAGTATTGCCTACATGATCGGGTCATCTGCCCGTCTCGTTGCTTTCATTGTTTGTTCTTTTCATCTTTTCATCTTCTCGAAATAAGAGCGTAACAGCAGAGCCTTGCCAAAGGCCTGCTTGCCCAGTCTGTCCTATTCTACGTGGGATGGTGGAGTGTCCGGGTAGAAGGAAGAAAGATGAAAATCCACGAAAGAAAACGATGGGAAAACGAGGCAAAAGAAGAGAAACGAAAAGCTAGCAAATTATTTCTACAGAGTAAATCCGCATTAATTCATTGTCAACTTCCATTCATCTCACTCTACCCATAGCCCAAGCCCGATCGTCGTCGACTAGAACATCGTACCCGTACCCGTTGAGCCGTCCTGCCCAGGCCAGTCCCTTGCAGCCCCAAGACTTGTGAGAAGAACAACTTACTTCGTATCAAACATGGAGAAGACTGAGTAACACCAACAAGATCTGCACGGACTCTGAGGCGCTCCTTGTTTGCATACAATCTAAAGTACAATGTAGTTCCATGGATCGGCTGCAGCCGCACAACTACAGCAGATACAACAATGTATGAATCAGACTGCCGCAGTATTCATTACGTACACGCAAGCCTTGCCACTGGATAGATTGACGACGTCGATGTTGTAAGTGGTTTGTATTGGCGACTGGCTTTCAATGTAAATGGGCATGCCAACTTACTGGACATATTGATAGATGTATGGTAGACACATTGTCTTGGCCTCTGAAACTGGCGGACAGCTCGACGGCTTCGGTTGGCTTGATTGTCGGCTGCGTGGGTGTTTTATCAGATTTAATTTAAATCAGCCAGACTCGCTAGAAATCCAGCCTGATTTACGCGCATTTTCATTTGCATTTTCAGGTACTGGCTGCCTCACGCTCAGATACTGGCCCTCAACTCGATCAATATCACACGAGCAGGATTCAGAGGCTGGCTGGACCCCCACTCGTTCCAACAGGCTGCCCCCACCTTGTGATCGTCTTCAACTGTTCAATTCAGGGTCACGTTCAGGATCGACTTGAGAGTCAATGCTTCTATTTTCCGACTTACTGATGTTGATCTCGCCGTCGGCCATTTTCAAACTTTATTGGCCTCAAGGTTGCAGGTGGCGAGAAAGCTAACAAGAAAGCTGACGGGAAAGCTGACGAGAAAGCACACAAAAGGTCGCATCGACAGCTTTGACGCCGACCGACCGTCCGTGCTGCTCCATCCAGCCGTGCAGTGTCGACACCGCATGCACGTCGGCGGCGCATGCTCCATCTCAGACGCGGACACGGACTAGTTCACATTATTAGCTATCAGTGAAGTAGACATGTGAAATCGAGACCGATCGATAGGCTGGACTTTGAAACGCCGTCATTGCTTTGCTGACTAAGCATGGCGTACCAAGCCTCGCAACATCTCGACCCTGGACATCTTACGCTCTCATGCATCTAACAGTTAATATCTATTCATCATGAGCAGTCAGAGACTTGCAAACAGTAAAGCAATAAATTAAAACAATGTCAACGCCGTTCCTCGTTTATCTTGGTCTTCAAAACAAAATCTACAGAGGCCCAAACTTCTCAATGTACTGCTCGTGCAGCTTCTTTTGCCGCTCCCACTCCTTCTTCAGCCGCTTCTGCTGCGTCTTCGGCACGTCGCTGCCGTCCGCCAGCTTCGTCGGCAGACCGTCGGCGTCAAACGCGCCAAACGCCGCGTCGCCCACAAACAGCTGCGTCGGCGCCGTCTTCGCCTTGGCCCACTTCTCCTCCTCCGCCTTGGCCCGCGCCGCCGCCGCCTCGGCCTTGGCTGCTGCCTTGGCCGCCAGCACCG